>CALNXK010000001.1:4530000-4585000 GCA_942486035.1 Porites lobata | reverse complement strand
TATTATTAAAGAAAACATTTCTACAGTTTACAAAATAATGTTATTCATCCCCACTTATTCAACTCATTTCCCCCAAACTTCAAATTCTTGTTATATGGTACAGGTTCACTGGATAAGGTACCAACATCAATGGGCCATTTACTAACTTCTTTTGTATAAAACAATTTTCTGACTGAGATGAAACTTTGTTGGATAATGGTACTGTTTTTATCATTTCTCCACTAAACCTTAATTCTGATCACATTTTATCCCTAATGGTCTGTCAAACTTAGGACATCACTGTCACGCCAAAAACCATGAAAACTGAATGACCAAAAAATACTTTATTATTTGGGAAACAAAGATCCATTATCCTGCGAAGTTTTAGCTCAACAGGATTAAAACAATAAACAAAACAAAAATTGAGGGCACCTTTGATGACTGTGATTAATACGACATTAAATTATTTGTGCACATTCCATAAACCTACATATGTGCATTAACAAATTGAAATGGAAGTATCTCTTCTCACAAACTGTCATCAAAGCTCTCTTTCTGTTAAGTCCTAATATTGAAGGGTTGCCTGTGATATAACAAACAATAAAAATATAATTAATCATCAACAAAACTGTGCCAGTTTTCCTCTCCTACAGCAAGTGGGGTGTAAATCAGTTATCGGCATGTAAACGGACACTATGCAGCCTCCTCAGCATTAGGGTGAGTTTTCCTGGAGAAGCTCACATTTTAGTTTGAAATGTCACACGTCCCCACCCCCTAACCTGTGGGGGGCACAGGGAGAGAGAGACGTCTGAATTCCGAGTGTTATAATACTGTCTAGTGACGTCACCTAGTACTTTATGCATTTTTGCCTAACTTCCATTTCTTGACAAGTTGGCAGCCATATGTCACGGAACCGTGAACAGCAGCATGCAATATGGTCGATATTAAGAGTTCTGTGTTTTGAGTGCTGCGAAGCTTGACAATAAAGCCTCCAGAATAAATGTAAGGGTTGTTTAACTTTTCGGGTTTCAAATGAAGTGTTAACAGGCTAAACACGACTCATAAGCTCATGATAGTGCGAAACGTAACTTGGACTTGGAGTTAGCCTGAACTACAGAGGTTCCCTTTTTGTTAAACTCTGACCATAGTTAATTGAGTGGAATGGTTATGAAACCCGTCAGACGCCTTTGTTATATGTTTTTGTGGACCTGAAAGTGCACAACGTTCAAAAGAATTCCTCTCATTTTGATTGTATTGACCAATAAAAACGTTGCATTAATTTATTCCATAACAATTTGCCAACAGAAAACAAAGGATTGTGCACTTTCGCGGTGCTTTGAACATAAACTGCAGCACTGTTGTTTTTCTCATTGATGTTTGCCGCTTTTCATAACCAGTCTCCTCTAATAACTATGCTCTGACTGAGCAAATCTTACTTTTGCTGCTCTGAGTGTAAAATTTATAGGTCATGAAGCTGGTATTGAGTAATTATTTCCTGTGGGTGGGAGTTCAACATCCTACACTTTCTCCATTGGCAATTACTTTTGTTTTAGCTTAATAGTCTATGCGACTGTCGTGGTAGTACTTTTTTTGTTACAAGTGCCTAAAGCAAGACTGCAGTTTTGGAATTAAAAGGTTCCTTGTCAGTTGTTACTATTATATAGTCTTCACTTTGTGCAGAGAGGGTAACTCCAAGCTCACATTTCACACAGCAATTCATAATTAGTCTTGTTAACCTGTCAACACTATTTCAGACCAGCATGTTTTCCTCAGCGCGTTCAGCCAACAATGAAAGGTTTTGTATTCTTGAAAGGTATTAGCCAATCAGAAAATACCTACCACATTCACAAAAGTAGGTGACGCCACCGCACGGCATTAAAATCCTTGAAATTCAGACGTCTCTCTCCCCAGCACCCCACAGGCTTTTCAGACTACTCACATTTATGCCTTCTTCATTTCCAAATTGGACTTCATATTAGCCAATCAAAATTAGGCCATTTTGCCCTCTATGTTGCAATATTATTACTATTCCTAATAACTCCGTCCCCATATAATTTACCTCAATTGTGTAAGGCCAAACGTTTACCATTCATACACCCAGGTGTATGTCGTCACGTTAGTTGAGTGAAAAGTAGCATAAACGTATGGCTTTCCTTCTTTGGCAATCCTTTCTTTCTCCATGGCTGCCCAGTTCTTGGGTAACTCTTCGTTCTTCTTCAAGCCTTTCCTAATTTCTTCAACGGCAATCTTTTCTTCCTTGGATAGCTTCGCTTTGTTGTAAAACTGGTTTTGGTCAGCATACGGGCTAGGATTGGGCCAACGGTTAGGGCAGCCATGCTTGTCCTGCGTGATATCAAGATCACTACATCGCCACCAAAGGTCCAGCGATTTGCTAAACAGCAAAGGGTCGTTTTCAAAAAACTTGTAAGCGCTGACTCTACCTTTGTCTATGTACGTTAATCCAGAATTCGGCGCTTGAAAAGTTCCGGCATTAAAATAATATGCAGATAGGAAAAAGTCTTCAGTACCAGATGAAAGCCACGTTGTCTTGTTACTACCATCGATGAACGCACGGAAGCAGCCTTCAAGAAAGGTAAGTTCAGAGCTGGCAGCATCCAAAGTCACCAAGAACACTGCTCCTGCAGAGCCAGTGACGTGTGCCATATTCAAGAACTCAAACGGCATCATGAAAACACCTTCCCTTTTATAGAGCTTCAATCTTGCGTTTGGTGGAAGCACAAGGTCGCCCAACACAACAGGATAATTTTCTACGCCACGAATGATGTACCAGAACACAGCACGATTTGGTCTTGTCGCTGTAACTCTGAATGATTTGCCAAAAGGAATTCGAAACGTGTTGTAGACTGCACCGTTTTTAGCTTCATGACCAAGCCGCTTCGTGCCCCATGGAATATTTGGTGTCTCATTCTGGTCACCAAATCCCATACCATGAGCCAGATACAGGTTAAAATCTAAACTTGCTTCTGTTTCGTCGTCGATATAGATTCTAATCCTGGTATTTTCGTCCATCGCATAGCCCGTGAACCACTGCTCTGTAATCACACCAGGTTGACCTGTGTTATGCTCGTAAAGTGTTTGCTCTTCGTTAGAATTTAGGACGCCGTTCTTAATAGCATACGAAAACGATTTCATGTTAGGATCTACATTTACCAGAGATACTGCTTCTCTGAACAGGAATGTAATGAGAAATACTCGTACCGCTAACATGATTCTCACAACTAAATATTGCTGTTGTTTCGTTTCTTTGAAGATCACTTTCTGTGGCGACCCTGTGATCGTCACATGACAAACAATAGTTTTTCCCTAGAGACAATCATCCGCCTCAAAACCACAGGTAGCCCAAGCTCGAAATCAACCCCGTCCCCAGGGCTGTCCCCTGGGAGAAAACCGGTTACATAACCCATCAAAAGGCCATAAATCGGCCCATGGACCACACAGGAGAGACTTAACACACGTTCGATTCATTCGATTCTAAGTAAGGTAAGCTGTGTTTTTTTAAAACTCTTTAAATTTTCTTCGGTTGCAGAAACGATAGGTTTTTTCGGTACAAATTCTTGTTTCGAATGTTACGCAACTGATGCCGATGCTATTTCGAGCTTGCAGCAACCTGTGTTCAAACCAGTCTCGTTCCAGCCTTGCCCTTGTCTTGCAGACGGGTAACATCGACATGGTACTCGGTACTAGGTATGAAAGTAAAAGCGTCCAAAAATTGCATCGATGTGTATTGTAAAACGATTCATTGACACTTGGATTACACTTAGACTAAACTTTATTATGGTATTATTTTTTGTGCGATCTGGATAAATGTTACGTAGCAATGACGACACAATGGTTTTAGCTCTCTATCGAATTTCAGCCCTGTGTGGCATTTTCTTTTGAAAAACAATTGAAAAAATGCTTTACGTTAAGTGCTCTTTGGATAACTGTCTTCTGCTGTGCGAAGTTTCACAAAAATCTATAAGAGGAATTTCGAGATATCTTGGAAATTCTATTAAAATGGCGGAGCGAGGTTTAGTTACGCGTATTTACCAGTGTTTAAAGCTAAGAACAAAAGGACAACCAACTGTATGAAATTGAAATTCGCGAGGTCGATAAAGAGAAGAAAGGATCAAAATTCACTACAAAGGTTTTAGCGAAGGTACAGATGAGTGGCGTGACTATGGTTCTGTATTTGACCTCGAAGGATTTCACACTGTGTCTTCTTCACCTTCTGCACCTCAAATTCATTACAGTAAATTTCGAATTAATATTTCGGTCCGGTTTTCCATCCATTCAACAACTTTGCCAGTGATTTTCCTCCTGCCTTGATAGCACGTCTATAAGCTGTTTGAAGTACTGAAATCTTCTTTTTGAAGACGTTTTAATATACGGCTGTTAACAACAACATCGCTAACACCAGATTCTTCAAAAATTGTTGGATCTTTTCACGACAGCGGCTGTGGTGGACTCGTAACCGATTTCTGCGTTTTTATTCTCCTTGCCATAATGTATAAATGAGAAAGCTGAAAGAAATAAAATGTAGACCCCGGCTAGTTAATATTATAGGAAATTATTGACTCAAAACGCAAATCTGATTTTAACCTGATAATTTTTTCACGACTGGTATAGTACCTTTGTATCAATTCGATTTCGAAAGACATGAAAACGTACGAATGAATCAGGGTAAAACGCAATGCTGAGCTCTTTTTGTAATTTCTATGCTACTTTCAGGGAAACGGCGATTAGAACAAAATTCGCTGAAAGATTTTTTAAAAACTTTTTAGTACATTAATTGATCAGTGTACTACTAAATCCGGGATTTCGTATCCATTGAAAACTTCTAAAGTGGCCTGACATGGGCGCAAAAGTGGGTAAATATTGAAGCGATGTCATCTGGTCATAAATCTAGCTAAGTTTTTGCTCTGGGACTTCCTATTATCTCGAGTTTAGCAGAACATCAAATTCCCATGCAGCGCATGAGAATTTACCGCACTTTAATACACTTTCTATTTACACGTGCAAATATGTTTGTTTTATTTTACCACTTCAAACTGTCTGATCATGGTGACATCAAAACGCCGGGTAAAACGTTTTTCGCTAATTTTTATTCTAAAATGAGATACTAGTACTTTACGCTATTTGCTTGTTTCTAAAAAACCGCCAAAGGTGTCTCCGCATCAATTAAATTCCAAAAATAATCGGGGCTCCATTTTTCATGCTTCCTCGATAATTCTTTCCCAAGTAAGGATTTTAGAGGGGGCAAACTGGTTGCAATAAGACCCATTTAATGGCCATAAATCGGCCGCCTGGAAACCACACAGGAAAGAAGAAACACACAACTTTTAAGTTAGGTTAGCCAATTTTTATTTAAATGCTTTCACATTCCATAGGCTACAGAAACACTTAATCGTCTTTTATCCCATACTTATCCTTACACTTTAAACGTTACGTAACAGTTTCGACCTGTGGTAGGAGTAATATTTTTAGGTTGACCTAAAACAGCAATATCAATCCTGGTGACAAAGCCACTTTAACCAAAAAAAGACAGCACTCCCCATAATATTGACATGCAGATAAATCGTTTGAACAATCTTTAGGTAGTCTTAAGAAGATAGGCGCAGTAAAAAGTGTACCAAGCCATCTACCACCCTAGCTGGCTTGCTTTCCCCCAGAAACCAAATTATAGGCACAACACGAGAAACAAGGGGGTTTTCGATTTGCCACACACCCGCACCAATCAGTTCAGGGACACTATTAGTCCCTAGCAATACTAGTAAAGATGTCGTCTTTTATAGCGTTCTTACCGAATAGCTTTTAAATAAATTTCAAATATTTTGCTACATTTCCATTTATTTTTAGTGATTATTAGAGTTTGTAAATAGGATATACGGGTTATAGTTAAGAATTTAGTCTAATTCTCTACAGTGGTTGGCTTATGCAAATCAGCCTATGGGCTGTAATGCCGTAGGAGTTCCAATAAAACCAAACTATCTATCCCTGAAACGTCCCAACTCCCCAGTCGTCTCTATGCGGAAATCTCACGCTGGGGACAGATCACGAGAAGCAATAGCCCGAGGAGTGATGGGAAGTAGGAAACAAAAAGGTGAGACGACTGGCAGATCCAGACTCGAAAGGTAGTTGTGCGGAGGGAGCCTTGAAAAGTTGTGTTAGATCACGAACAAGATCTATACCCTTCTTCCTTCTTCCCATAACCTCTAGCTCTCCCCTTGCTTCTCTCGTCATAGTGAGTTAACGTCACAGGACGGCAAAACGTTTGTGTGTGACTTGCGTGTTTTCAAATGTTTTCTGGTCTTTTACAAACAGATCTGTTTAAAGGAAGGTGAAGTTTGAAGGAAATTTTTTTCAAACAAAATTAGTGTCACGTTTGTTGCACAAGGTTTGCCGTCTTTTTTCCTCTCCCGTCCTGTGGCGTGACGCTTTTACGGCAAACGCTAACTTAAATTTGTACCACGTGACCAAGCGACCCTTTACACCAGTTTCATCAACAAGAATTATTCTGGTCAGTTTTTATCTACACATTTCCTATTTTGACATGATTTTTCAACTTGAACCTGACGTTAAGTTCGCCGTTTAGTACTGTAAACATGATTTTAAATCTCTTTATTGATAGAAGATTGTTCGACGACTGCATGTGGACGAGTCAGAATCTTCATCCTCTTCTAAATCAGGGGCGCCCAACGAGAATAAAGTTCAAAACCACTTAAACATAGCATTGTTAAACTATTTTAGTATCTAAACGGTAGATAAAGGCATATTTTTATCCCCTAAAAAGTCTAGTGATCAGAGAATTATAGGGATCAAAACTTAGCTTTTCAAAAATTTCAGCCAGAAAAAAGGCTCCCGAAAATTCTAGGTGACCTTTTTAGGGTAAAAATCCGTTAAAAATGGTTAATTATACCATTTTTTAGATGTTCGAAAATCCTAGGAGAGGCAGGCAAGCAAGAAATTTTACAACAAATGTTCCGAAAATGCTAGATCGTAAATCGTCTTCCGAACAGATATTTTCCGAAAATTGTCGTTGGGTGCCCCTGCTAAATGCGATGGGGGTAAATTTTCACCATTCATAAACCCACGTGTATGTAGTCACATTCAGTGAGCGTAAGGTGGCATACACGTAAGGTTTTTCATCTCTGAAAGTATGAGTAGATCTCTTGGTTGTGGCTGAGTCTTTCTTCTTCTGTTTCTTTTGGATCTCTCTTTTTATGTTTTTGATGGCAATCTTCTCCTTCTTGGAAAGCTTCTCTCTTTTGTAATACTCTTTTCGGTCAGGTGAAGCAGAAGGACTAGGATCAGGCCAAGTGTGAGGGCAGCCATACTTGTCTTTAGTGAAATCAATATCGCTACATCGCCACCAAAGTTCCAGGGATTTGCTAAACAGCAAAGGATCGTTTTCAAAAAACTTGTACGCGCTGACATAGCCTGTTGAGGCATTTATGTAAGTCAATCCAGCATTTGAGTTTTGATATGTTCCCGCATCAAAATAATATGCAGATAAGAAAAAGTCTTCAGTACCAGATGAAAGCCACATTGCCTCGTTGCTGCCATCGATGAACGCACGGAAGCAGCCTTCAAGGTAGGTAAGATCAGAGCCAGTGGCGGCCATTGTCACCAAGAACACCGCTCCTGCAGAACTAGGGACGTGTGCCATCTTCAAGAACTCAAACGCCGATAAGGAAACATTTTCCCTTTTATAGAGCTTTAGTCTTGCTGTTGGTGGCAGTACAAGGTCGCCTAAAACAACAGGGTAATTTTCCACGCCACGAATGATGTACCAGAACTGACGACGGCATGGATTCGTGGCAGTGACACGAAATGATTTGCCAAAAGGGATTCGAAAAGTGTTGTACATTCCACCTCCTTTGGCGCTGTGCCCAAACCATTTGGTTCCCCAAGGAACATTTGATAGGTCATCAGTCTCTCTAAATCCTGTGGCATGAGCCGTGAAGACTTGGAAATCTAAACTTGCTTTTTTTTCGTCGTCAATATAGATTCTCATCCTCATGCTTCGATTCCTGCATTCTAAGCCCGTAAACCATTGCTCTGTGATCACACCAGGTTGGCCTGTGTTATGCTCGTACAGTGTTTTCTCTTCTTTAGGATGAAGGAAACCGTTTTTTATGGCATAAGAGAACGTTTTCATATTAGGCTCAACATGTACCAGCGACACTGCTTCTTGGAGGAATGCAATGATTACTATATGCGCTGCAATCATGATGCCGTTAGTGGCCGGCCGTCCCTGGAAAAAATATGTAAAAGGTGCGTTTGTTTCTTTCATGTGTATACTCTGAGATCTATGACCCGGGAAATCGTAATTCATTTTCGGACCTATTAACTTTACGGGCTCAAATATTCAAATCGAGATATAAAGAATATATGACCTGGAAAAAAACTCGTTAATTCGCTTTTAATTATCCTTTCAATGAACGGCCAAGGCGCCCATTTCTCGAAAGTCCCGATAATTAACGGGCCCGGTAAGCTGTCTCCGTTTACATTAAAGATCGAGGTTTCAATAGTTTTGCATCTAACATGATAAAATTGTCAGTTATTGAAACTAAATGGCGTAGTTTGCTAGCCAGGACCCACGCTCTTATTCTTTATATTTTGTTTTGAATATTTGATTTCGGGCCCGTAAAGTTACCGGGACTTTCGAGAAACGGGCCCCAGGACTATCTTTTAGGACCCTATCAAAGACCAGTCCCCTGAGTCGATCGTTTGATACAGCTTTTCATATGATTATTACCGGAGAGGTTTGAGGGTTCGAGGGCCACGGCTAGGCGGGCAGAGTGAGTACTTATCGATCATGACCCTGCTCCCACAAAACCGTACAATTATGAGGGATGACATCCCGTATCATCCTGTATCATCACAGGTAGCCCCAGCTCGAAATATGAGCATCGGCGAACATCGGCATTGTTGCGGAACATTCTAAATTTAAGTATTTGTATGGAGAAAAAACCTATTGTTTCTGTAACCTATACGAAAATGAAAGGATTTAATTTCAATAAAAAACAGTTTACCTTACATAAAATGTGAGTTACATCTCTCCTGTGTGGTCCATGAACCGATTTATGGCCGTTTTATGGTTTGTACTGTAACAGAGAAAAAACCGTTTACAATACAACCCATAAAACGGCCATAAATCGGCCCACACGGGAGAGAGGTAACACACAGTTTTTGTAATGTAAACTGTTAATCCTTTCATTTTCGTAGGTTGCAGAAACGATAGGTTTTTTTCCCATACAAATCCCTATACTTCGAATGTTAAGCAACAATGCCGATGCTCGCCCGTGCTCATATGTCGAGCTAGGGCGACCTGTGATATGATATATATCACGCGCGGGAGATTGGTACGGTTATCAATTTATTATTAGTTAGATCCCATCGTAGCTTTTGTGGCTAGTGGGATTAGATACGTGGGAGCCGTTGCTGGAAAGCGAGCGGCGAGGTCACGAGGAATTTTTCCGTCAAGTTGACTCGTCAACATTTTTCTCGAAATACCACGTGTGAAAACGAAAAAAACGATATCCTGTGATTAGGCTCTCAAGAGTAAGCGAAGAGGAGACGAGTCTGCTACACAACCGTTTATAGTATCGTCACGCAACGACACTAACTTTAACGGCTGTGTAGCGGACTAAGAGAAGCGTAGAAAGCGCAGAGGTACTAGGGGAGGGGGGAGGGGACTAAAGAACAGGGAAATGGGACACTACGATCACCGATTTCTAATCTCCGAGTGTTTACCTTTACCCTTCCATTCATGTTTTTGAATTCATTAATATACCTTCAAATATGATTATGAATGCAATTCTGTGTTTAAATCACGGTATCTTGTTAATCAAATTTTCTTGTTTGACTGGTTTCTTTTAAAAATGACCGTTCGTGTGGTCGTTGCGGTCATGTTTCATTGCAGTGCCTCAACGCCACGTGAATCAAATACCCAGCTGTAAGAGGTTTAAATCATTTTTGTTTGACTGCATGATTCCCCTGCTGTTTTTCCGAAATGAAAGTTCGTCGCGTGTACGTGAAGATGTTACATTGCAGTAATGTCACGTCACAATGTCATTTTTAACCTGTTACAAGGAGACAACGGTTTTTAAATTTATTTTCTTTTCTACGTAGGCGTTAAAAACTTGTGCAATTACTTGTGACGCTTGAAAAGGCTTGATGTTTGTTGTAATAAACTCCTGTGTTTGTCAATATCAAGTTAACTACTTCATAGGGACAACACAATTACTGGTGACCAAGTAGTTCCCATTATGGAAAACAAATAAGAAGCTACGGAGACATATTACAAATTCAATATGACAAGTAAGAGTCTCAATAAGGCCATTAGCCAAACAGGCTGGCTATCTAGGAGCAGGAACAAAAGGTTGTACTGGGGCCTTCTGAGAACAATCCCACGGCCACAACGGGATTTGAGCCTGGAAGGAGCGACAGTAAAATCCAGCGCCCGTCCATGCCGCCTTATCTCGTATGTTTTTCAATTTCTCTCATTTTTATTGATCCTATCACCTGCTTCACGGTTAGGTTAAAATTAAAAACAATTGTCACTGTCGGTTTTTCACTAGAACAAAAACTAACACTAGCTGCTGTGCAGTTCTTATTTTTTTTTCGAGATTTAATTCTAAATTTAACTAGCTTTAACTGAGTTCTCTTCCCGAGAAGAGTTGTATTTTAGTGAAAAATTAGCTGTGAAGTTATTGTTAAATACATTAGTGTAAGTTCACAGAAATGTCCTAAATATAAAACTCAGTATACAAACATGACACTTACTCACGCCAGTGCGACCGTGTTGGCAGTGCTGTTGAACCGTGTTCGCTCTAATCAACTCTCCTGTTCCAAAACCATCACGGTGATCATATCAGAGTTTAGATGATTTTACCTTCGTGGCCACCAGCAAATTAACGATTTATTTATATAAAAAGACGTATAGGGATGTGTGCTAATCCCAGGGGGTACTCCCTTATATGGCCTATACGGGGATGTGCCGATGGACAGACTATGGTTCTTGACGTCTCTGCATGTCCTAAACAGGGTATATAATTTCGTGTAGTCAGTCCATCCTTCCCGAAAAACTTTCACTCTACCCCTGGCGGGAGGGAAGTAACACTATTACCCTGGCCTTTGATTTAGTCTTTTCTGCAAGTTACAGACCTCTTTAGATGTCATAACTGATACATCAGTCAAGTTATTTAACGTCAGTATATAATTAAAATAGATGTATTTTTTTAAAATTGCAGTTTGCCTTTCTTTCGTGTATATGATTGCGGTAGGAATTCATATATGTTTTCCATAGAAGCTGTATAGGAAAGTTAAAGAATGTTTCACAGCCTTAAGCGTCTTTTCACCTGCTAATGTCCGGTTAAATTTTAATCTTCCAATTGAAGTAATATTCAGAGTGAACGTATGGATTGTGGAGGTAGTCGCCGTCGCCGTACGTTGTTTGAACAATCTTTGACAGTTCTAGCTAAAATCTCTTTAGAAGTGTAAACTAAAGAGGGAGAGGAAGCTACGACATATAAAATCCCTTCAGTTTAACGTGTCTTAAAGTTTTAAGCACAATCTTAAAACAATCTTAAAAATTCTTCTAAAATGGATTTTGTGACCTTGGAAATCTGGTTGTCCCTGAATATTAGAACTACCTTTTTATAGGAAATTAACGCTCCATGAAATTTACGCGAATTGTTAAAATTTGCGTTAATTTAAGTCGCGTTAATTTTGCTGACCGTTAATTTCCGCGACGTTAATTAAGTGCAGCGTTAATTTCCGCGTTCTTAATTTCCAGTATTTTAACCCCAATTCTGGAACCTGTCCAGACATTCTTGACAGCTAAAAAACATTAACTACAAGCTTTCTTTCCATTTATCCTTTATTTTTCATCTTTCACAAAAGCTACGGCGAAGGTTTACAATACTCGAGTTCATCTTCATCGTTGTCGCTGTCAGAGGTGATGTCAAAATCTTCTCCATTGATTTCAGCCAAAACTGTGTCTTAATCGCGTTAATTTTTCTTTATTATGAAATTCTACCTTCTCTTTCGCGTTAATTTTCTTTATTCGAAACTCGTTTTCCATGAAATTCGCGTTAATTTAAGTCGCGTTAATTTCCAATACCTTAATTTCATGGAGCGTTAATTTCCTATAATAAGGTAACCGAGCAGCAAGAGGAACTCGGCCCTTACTCAGTTATAAAAACCTTTTAGTGCCTATAAGTCATCACAAGATAACTATTGAGAGTGCCTTTTACTTTCTTTTGCTTAATGCATTTCCTTAATGCTAATGCCAGTAAAGATTCACTTAAAAGTCTTATCAATATATGATTGACGTCGTTGTTCTTTTCTATATGTCTTCAGTCAGTCCGCGCCGTGACAACTAAGTACAAGAGGGAATTAAAATAAACTATGGCACTAAAGTTCAGAGAAATGAAACTCACATCTTTACATTTTGATGTCACTTTTAAAGTTTCTCAGGAAAGGGTAACTCATTTTAAAAACATATGGAAACAAGATAAACAGGAAGGGCAAGGTTAGCTACTTTGTCTCAGCTTTCTACGAACAGTGTTTTCTTCGATCTTTACTAAGGTACTTTTTAAAATAGTTTAAGATGACTCTGCTTGCCAGCCCTAAAAAGCGAACACTAACATTTACATTTCAATAGCTATGCTATTGAAATGTAAATGTTTTAATGGCTATTTTATCAATTAAAATAACTTTTTTTTAAATAAACATATTCTTTTCAGAGAGGAGAAGGAGCTAAGATTGTGGACAAGACGACGACACGACGGTAAATAAACTGAAAACCTAATATAAACTTTTCAAGGCACTAAACAAAAAGTGGATCAATTTAGGATTCTGCGAAACTGCCAACCTACCCCTCCCCTAAGTTAACATGAACACTTACTTCTCACTTAGGACAAAATGATGGCTTAGGGGAAGGGTAGGTGGGCAGTTTCCGGGAAACCTTAATTGATCCGAAAAATTTGGTCCTAATCTGATTGTAAAAATTCGCGCAAAGCAAAACCAAAAAAAAAAAACAACAAGATATTCCAGCATAGGAATCGCCGTTTTTATTACAGTTTTTTCTTACCTTATTCCCATCTACACAAACCACCCTGGGTGGAAAACTTGTGTATGAACATAAACTAGTGAATTTGACTCGGTGGGAGAACGACTCGACACAAAGTTGTCCTCGCGAGGTTGTCCTCTTTCTTAAAAATTTTGGAAAATGCTGTTCCATTCGTTTCTGGAAGTTGCCGAAAATTTTTGAGCGCCACTGGTTTTCACCGAAACACCAAGGCGAGCTGCAATATCTAAAATGGTATCGATGGACATTAGATGAAGCTAGGGTGTTCCTAAAACGAAGACCTAAGACCTAAGACCCCATGGATTAAAACGGGCCCTTGGACTTAAACGAAGGCCCCTTGGACTAAAACGAAGACTCCTAGGACTAAAACGAAGACCCTTTGGACTAAACGAAGACCCCCTGGACAAAACCGAAGACCCATTGTGGATTTTAAACTCTTGCGAAAGACATGACAACACTCGCTTCGGTAATTTGTTACGGCGATTTGGGAATGTTGTGGAATTTTCTCTGCGCTATTTAATTGTGATAGTGAAGTCTATCACTTACCTTTTCTTCAAAAGGTGTTTCCGTGTGTCTCTTTGCAGGTTTCTTTGAACTTATTTCGAGTGTTAAATTACTTTGGATTTAGGGCGATGATGACGTCAGTTTTTCATAAAAAAGAATTTTTCATTAGGTCATTCGTTGCCTTGTGGTAACGTCTTTAGATACGACGTAGCTGTCCTGGGATCGAATCTTGCAGAACCGATGTATTGTTTTCTTTTTTTTTTTTACTACAGTTATCATTGAAACAACTGTTTGAGCCGTAAAAGATGAGTCAGTTTTTTTAAAATAGAGGTCAGAATAAAGTAACAGGGATATAAATTTGTTTTGTAAATGTATTGATCGATACAATTGTTTGACATTTTAAAACGCTAGAGCACGCGGTCTATCGAAGAAAAGGTGAGTGATAGACTTCATTATCACAATTAAATAGCGTAGAGGAAATTCAACAACACTCCTAAATCGCCGTAAGAGTTTAATCCACAGGGGTCTTCGTTTTAGTCCATGCTAGCCTGCGTAGCTGGCGGTATTGTGTATAGTAGTAGTCGAGTGAGATTTGACGGCGGAGCCGTCTCGAGCGGTGAAGCCGCGACAAATACCGCGTCGTCCCTACTCCCTTTTGTTGGAACACGGCTCCGCCGCCAAAACTTTAATCTCGCAGTCCATGCGGTCTTCGTTTCAGTCCAGGGGGCAGTCCAGGGGGTCTTCGTTTTAGTCCAAGGGTCTTTGTTTTAGTTCACGGGGCCTTAGGTCTTGGCCTGGGTCTTGGCTCTTCGTTTTAGAAACACCCGGTGAAGCTTACATGACCTAGTATTTGAAAATCCAAAATGGCGGCGTTTGGTGTCTGGGAAGTAAAGTTTCCTTCTTCCCGTGCTGTGTATGACGAAGACGATGAAGAAGACAACGACGAATCTTCCGCGCTAGAAGAATATTCAAAGAATCTATCTTTTCTCAGGGCGGCTACAAAGAACTCTCAGAAGCCCATTGTAAGCGAGTGCCCTTTGCTTATTGTTGGTCTCGGAGAAGTAGCGACAACATTTTTAGAAGCACATTTCTTATCCACGGGTAGTAAAATAGTCGCTTGCATTACCACCGAAGAGGAAAACGGCATCGACTTTGAAAAGCTCTCTTCTACGTCGAAATCACCCGAATCTGTTTGTCTGTATCAGTTAACCACAAGTGATCAAGATAATTCAATCATTTGCCAGTGCACTACGCCTGTACCTGAAGAGAAAACATTCCATTGGACAGAAAAGGTAAGAGAAGCCCGAAACGAACATTCACCATCTGCCTGGGGAAGGAAGGGTGTGGTCAGTATTGTACTAGGATAAATTTGGGGTGCACCTGTAGCCTTATTAGCCTCCCACGCAGGCGTTTTTGGGGGAGCTCGTATTTCTTCCCTCCCCACAAACGCCTGCTCAACTGAAGACAACATTCCTTTCCCAAGCTTAGCCAATCACATTGTACTTTCCAAATTCTGGAAAGTTGACCTTGACCGCAAGGTAATCTGATAATTACTCGATCTGCATTAAACACTGGGAAAACTTTCTGACCTGCAATAAATGTTAGATTCAGAGCGGCAAAAATAAGATTTAGTCAAAATTCAGAATACTCCGTGCACTGCATAACCTTATCGAAGGACAGAAAAGAGGGAAAACGGTAACTCTAGGGTCACATTCAGTCGTGTTTAGCCTGTCAACACTTTATTGCACAATTGTTGATTGGTCACTTACCACGCAAATAAAACAATGAGAAAGGAATGTTGTTTTCCGTTGAGCAGGCGTTTGTGGGGAGGGAAGAAATACAAGCTCCCCTAAAAACGCCTGCGTGGGAGGCTATAGCCTTATGGGCCGGAAGGGGGCAAGGGGGTTGGGGGTTGGGAACTACAAGGCTGTGCTGATAAGGCATAATTCAAAACTTTATAAAATGATCCCTTGAAAAATCCCATGGTGAATTTAAGAGTGGAAACAATGTAATGCAGACCCCTCAACCCCAAAAGACCAAAAAACCTGGAGATTTGGGGAAAAACCTGGAGATTTTTATCGACGACATCAAAAAGAACTAAATCAGGCATAGGGAACACATAAAAATGAAAATGGATCTCTGAGAATACGATTAACAGGATATGAACCTTTTCATTCTGTTTTGAACTTTGTCTTGAATATTCATCCTTTTGAGCCATTTTGACAAATGTGGGCGAAATGTACCTAAATGTGACAAACTGGTAATAACAACCTTATTTGGCATTTGTCTTCTAAATATGGTTTTGAGGTCCATACCTTGTCAACAAGATGATCAAATATGACAAATATCCCTCAGAACTGTGGATTTCTACAAAACTGACGCCTGCAAATCAATTTTACAGGCAAAAGTGAACATATTCAAAAAGTGTATTCCATCAGCTAGTGAATCTGTTTACCGTGAGATTTTTGTGCCTCATCATGAGACCGTGAGATTGTCCTCAAAACCGTGAGACTTGAGAGGTCTGGTAATGACTGGCAGCCAGTCGGGGAATATTAAAATTTAAAACAACAGACATTCATTTACTTTTTTATCTGTTCAATAAATAAAGAATTATGGAGCATCTGACCGGTGTGCGGAAGGTCATAGGTTCAATTCCTGTTAGGGACTCAGATTTTTTCTTTGTCCTATGCTTGTGACATGATGATCACATCTTTTCTTATAATTTTACTTATTAATCTAATAATGGCTCAGTCAATTCCAAGCATGCCCATCCCCTCCCAGGACATTTTGTCATTTTGTTTTGGAAAAGCTGCAAATGCCCTGCGGTGGGGCCAGATGTTCATACAAAACCCCTCGGTGGGACTTAAAAATAGGGTGCAAATGCCCCACCCCAGGGCCCGGTTCCTTAAAAGCTGATTAAGTTTAACCCAGGATTAAGCCAAATTTTAAGCAAGGTTTTCTTGTCTAAAAACATGACCCAAGCTTTCAAAAATACTGTTGAGTTTTCACTCTGAGATACAGTAATGATAAAACAAATTGTTACTCTAAGCAATGCATAGGAAGGTAAATACAAAAAGTGCAACAAAATTTTAATCCTGGATTAGCGCTAATCGGCCTTTCAGGAACCGGGCCCAGGACAACACCAAAATTGCATTTTCCATTAAATAAGTTGCAAATACCATATTTTTGGGAAGTTTGCAATAATCTGATCAAACTCGCACGTGAAGCACCCTACTCAAATATTATTGCTCCTAGCTGCCAGTTATAATCATTGCAAAAAAGATCACATTGATCTGATTAATCTCAATGACAAAACTATAAATTAGAATTTAAATAATACCTTTCTTATTTTGAAGATTTTTAATATAGTGAATGATTAACAAACAACCGACGCACTTTACATGAGTATTTTCTTGTCATGATAGAACCGCTGATTTGTCACATTCATTGTACCATACATGAAGTTTGTAGAGAGATGTGGACATATTTAACGACTAAATTTTTTTTTGTTAGACTAGACCAGAGTCTAGTTCACTAGTCTAGCACTAGTTTGGTGCCTTTTGGAATGGTTCTTCCCCTTTGCTTGCTCTAAGGAAATGGCTTTTTTGGCAAGAATTCACGTGCTTAATTTACATCAAATATATCCATTTTACAGTTAATTCAAAACCTCAAGCCTTCCCGTGTTGTGATCCTAACATCAGCTCCAGTCTGTGAATACCACACCAGAGATCCTGGGAATATTACATCTGATTTTGTTAAGGTTTTAAAAACAAAAGTTTGGCAAGAACAGTTTTCACAGAAGGAATGTTCTTATCTGGAAACACCAAACATTATCAAGGGACAGGCAGCATCAGGTCAGATATTCTTTTTTAATTGTGGGAAAGTCTTTGCAGGAACCCCAGGGGGTGGTACTAAAGGAATTTTGGGGTGTGGATGTGTGGCTGCGACCCCAGAACCCTCAGCCTGTACCTGACCTAGCTCAGCTCAACTTTGCTATTTATCCTATACTAGACCAAACTTCCGAAGTCCCCAGTACCTATCCTTGAGCCACTATTCTCTAAAACTACCGATGCCAACGCTTTCTTTGGTATTAAACTGAGTTGTGGTTAATTTCTAATTAGCTGATTTCATTTTTTTTAGTGTCATTTCCCGGTTTCCCTAGTCTAGATTAAAATCTTCTATCAGTTGATCATTTTCCTGGAAAATGATACCCTATTCTAGACCCAAACTCTGTTTTCTATAACCTATCGCAGACTTGACTGCTTGAAAACCATACCCTTCACATACCTATATAGCCCACATATGGCAAGAGCTTAGTTGGTCCTTTGAATTGTGAAATGAATAAGATGTCACAAGCAGAATTTTGTGGTCTGTTTTTGCCATTCCTGTCTTGGTGGTGCAAAGATTCTTGTTGTAGGATTAATGTAAATTCTAGTAGCTACCAGTATTGTTGTACCATTATAAAGAAGTCAACTCAATGTTACAAAGTGACCCTTCAAGAGAAAAAAAACATTGGTGCAACGTTTATCAGATTTTATCTTGGTTTTATGGAAATAGTAATATGTTTGTGATAAGAGCAATCACCTTGTCGTGCAACTATATGATTTTGTCAAGAATTATTTGGTCAAATTTTCAGTTTGAAGTTAAGAGCTCACTGAAATGATGTGTCTTTATACCACACTGAGAACACTAAACATTTTGTTCTAGTTTTGCAGTACTGTCAGATTCACAGTGTGGCAGCAGCTCTGTTTGTTTGT
Organism: Porites lobata; assembly: GCA_942486035.1. Classification (NCBI taxonomy): domain Eukaryota; kingdom Metazoa; phylum Cnidaria; class Anthozoa; order Scleractinia; family Poritidae; genus Porites; species Porites lobata. The sequence goes on along the minus strand of CALNXK010000001.1, from coordinate 4,566,661 downwards.
TATACCGAGTCTTCACATCTAGATTCAAGGTCTGTGGAAGCTTTTAAGTTTCTTCTCAAGATGTCTCCTCTGAATTCTTTCCCTCAGGTAAAATAGAAATTTATATGAAATTGTTTTAATTCAGAGCTAGCCTGTTCCAGGCTCCGAGATAGTCGTTCAGTAAAAAGAAATGCGAAAAATGCACGGGGGCTGGGGAGAGACCGCCACCGCCACCGCCCCCTTTCCCAAGTCGCGTGTCTTACTTTCGCTTTGCTCGTTTTAATATGTCCGCACTATACTATCCGAGAGCCTGGCACAGGCTAATTCAGAGCACAAAGGTTAACTCCACTTATTAGTTAGCTAGTTGTAGTGGATGAATCTTGGTTGGAATCCTGGCTGAGTTAAACTTAAAAGTTTTAATTCAGCCTGGCCAAACCAAGCACCATACTCTAGTCTAGATGGTGTAACCTTTTCACCATACAGTAGCTGTTTTAAGAGGCTATAACTTGGGTTGCCATGTTATTTGGCTTGATAGACCAGTTTCATCCATAAGTAGAATCTGTTCATTTGACATTTGCTGTTAGCCTAAATTTCAGACGTCCCTTTGAGTGGCATACTGCCGAAAGTAGGATGCGACTCGAAAGTTTGCCATAGATGTGATGATAAACGACCTTGAGTGTTGCAGGGTTATAAGCCACTGGCATTCAAGAATGCAAATTTTTAGTGTTCTAAAAGTCCTGGTAACACAGTTTCTAGTCATTGGTACAACCTTAAGGTAATAGAGACATTGGAGTGGCGCACGGCAATCCAGTCAAATCAAAGTTACAGGGCTCTTGAGTAGTTAGGTGGGATACCACAAACTATCGACCAATAAATATCTAGAAAGTTTTTGATGACATTGGGTCATAGGGAACTTACTGGCCCTTTGATTAGTCAGTGTTGGAAGTATCTCTTTTATTTTCCTACTTCCTCCTAAATGAAGCTTTCTCTAGAGATGACCAGCAGAAGGAGAAAAATGACAATAAACTTAAGCCTTAACAACAGCTTTCATATTTGGATGTTTTCTATTATAGATGACTTAGTCTGATCTTAGAATATTTTTTTCTGTTTGCAGGCCTCCTGTGAAGAAGTGAGGAAAGTTCTTAAGTCATTACGTTCTGGGAAATTAATAGAATTGAACATGTACATGTAGATCAGTTGTAATCACCGCTGGTAGTACTTTACAACAAGATAACACCAAGCAGTGAACGTTTACCATTTCAACCTCATGTCGACATACAGATTCTCAATATAGTTTTGTTTTTTGACAGGTGGTTTCGGTTAAGAAAACTTCGACTAAAAGAAGTTCACTCCGCTGATTTATCACAGGGTTTGCGTTTAAAAATGAAACCCCCGGGGGGGGGGGACTTTAGGAATTTCTGGATGGGGATGTGCCGCTGGGACCCTGGAACCCTTAACCTATACCAGAGCTAGTTCAGCTAAATTTTGCTACCCTATACTAGAGTAAACTCTCTAAATCTTCCCTATCCTAGAGTAGCTGTTTCCCTAGTCTAGATAAAATTTTCAACCAACTGATCACTCCGCCAGTTTTCTGAAAAATGATACCCTATTCTAGACCCAAATGTTGTGATTTATATACCCTATCCTAGAGTAAACTGCTTGAAAACCATACCCTTCACAGCGGCACATACTTATATAGCCTATATATGGCATCACCCCTCCCCCACCCCGGGGTTGAAAACCCATCAACACCGTAACTGAACATGTACACTCGCTTATAAAAGGGAATTTTAAAAGATGCCACGACGGCGACGGCAACGAGACTGTCAAAAAGGTTGAATAGGTAAAACAACAACTTTGCACGTGCATCACTCTATCTTGTACATTTCTTTGCCGTCACTGCAAGACTACGTCGTAAAAATCCTAATTTCACGTTTTGTAGAGGACGTAAACAAGCGATGACAAAATTTTCTTTTTCTTTCTGAACTTGGATATGGTTGTTAGGAATTCAGCTCTAGAAGAGTTCGTTTGCATTTGACAAAGTAAGCGAGTTGAAATAATCACGATAGAGTTTAAAAACACTCGCATTCGCTTTTCAAGCGACGTTTTCGTGGCCGTCAGCGTCGTCGTATCTTGTCTGTAAAGAACACAGTTGAGTAGCGAGTGGAAGCAAGCAAACAACAGCATTGGGACCAACGCCCATAACAACAACTTGTCTTCTTTGACTGGGTTAGTACCAACCGTAGGAATAGCCGAATAGGACCGGAGACAGACTGGAGCAGGAGTTCATTTATAAGCCCATGTGACGGCGGTTTCATTCAAAGCACTGTTAAGACATGCTTCAGACTAGGATTGAATCCGTTCGCCAAAGGCTTCGTTCACAGACTGGGTATCTGGCGGAATTGTTTTTGCGTGCGCGTGAGAGCTGAAGGCGCGCGAAAATTGTAAAGCGTCTCCTCGCTATTCTGTACGCGGCTTAGCCTGCATGACAGGCGCTTTATGGGCCAAGCGAGGCAAACGGTAATAAGGTGCTAAATGAATAATAATAATAATCACAGATTATAAAATAAAGCGCGGTTTAGATTCCATCTTATGGTTATGAGGATGAGGCAACAGAGAACGGGTGTGGTCACAGAAAGGGCAGCCTCACAACAGACTTCTCAAAGCCTGTCTGAGAACCAACAGAGATGTCAACAGACTCCTCTAAGTTTGTCTCAGAAACCAGAACATCAAAACTCGCTAAAATAGCGTTGATGGGGCAGAAAAAAAATAAGAAAACAACATAAAGTGCTCGATACGTTAAAGTGAGCGTGATGTATAAATGTTGGAAATAGGAAAAAAACTACACTTTCATCCCGACAAGCCTGTGAGTTATGTACACTTAAATGGTAATATATTTGCATTTTACCGTTTTATTGAACACACGGTAAAATCCTTTACAAATCCTTATAATTTGAGTTCGAGGAGTCTGGTATGAGCCTGGGAAGCCATTGGGCTGAATCGGTGCCACATGGTTTTTCCATGACAATGAGTTAACAGGCTTGCGTGTAAACATGGTAAATTAGGTTTACAGGCAAAATGGCTGTCATTCTCGATTTTCTATTCCCATTATTTACCAGATACCCAACAGGAAAATACAGTCAATCCCCGTTACGGACACTGAGGGGCCCATAGAAAGTGGGATCATTTTACGTTTCTGGGAAGCTGCTTACCTACCCCTCCCCCAAGTGCGAAGTAAGTGTTAATGTTGGCTTTGGGGAGGGGTAAGGAAGCAGTTTCTCAGAAACGTAAAATGATCCAGAAAGTGTCCGTATTAAGCGGGTCATAATTTATGTATTTACATTCGGCGGAGCTAAACGTAGTGGCAGTGACAGAGAATGTAAATACTTTCCTATTGGTATGAACGCACGTGAGCCGCTATGGCGTTAATTGACTCTATTGTTATTAGGTATATAAGGTTTTGACAGTTGTAATGTATTCATCTCAGCTCTCGAACTATCAACTTTTAAAATGCCGTCCGATGCTGATCTCGCGCGAAGCATTTCCGAGCTCAAAGACGAGTTTCGTTCTGGTTTATCTTCTTTAAAGAGAGAACTTGCACAAGAACACGACGCTGCGCTGAAGAAGCTCAAGACAGCTACTGCTAGTGTTCCGAAATTTAAAAAGAAAGGCAACGAAAAGCAGTTCTTACTTAATTCTGAAGTTCTTGAACACGTTCGTTCTGCTTCGACCGCCCTTCAGGCGTCTTCGCCTCAAGTTGAAAAGGTCTTGGAAGAGTTAAAGGAAGGTTTTAATTTTTCGAATCCGTTCGGTGCTGTCAATTGGCCTAAGGCTCACCGTGGTTCGCGTGTTGGCAGTTGCTTTGCTTGTGGCAGTTTCGGCCATTTCAGGAATCAGTGCCCCGTCCTTCAGACGCAGTTTTCAGCTAGCCAACCTGGGAAACGTACGTGATGGACTGGGATGTTGGTGCATTCGTCGAGGACACAGATAAGTTAAGGAACTTTGTTGAGGATGATTTTGACTTTTTTGAATATGAACAGGGTCGTAGTTCTACTATCGTTGTAGCCGGTAGGCTTAAATCCCATATTCAGTTTTGGCGTTCTATAGGTGCCAGTCAATTTATTCTAGATGTTATCGAGCATGGTTATCGTATTCCTTTCCACTCTACACCCCCTGTTAGTTTTTCTAGTAATAATAAGTCAGCTTTGGCTCATTCTGATTTTGTTAACGAAGCTATTTCCGAATTGTTGGTTACCAATCGCATTTTTGAATCGGAGGTGCTGCCCCATAACGTCAACCCTCTTTCCGTTTCTATTCAGTCATCTGGGAAAAAGAGGTTGATTTTGGATCTTAGGTTTGTAAATAAGCATGTCTGGAAGCAAAAGGTCAAGTTTGAGGATCTTAAGGTTGCTCTAAATTATTTTGACAAGGGTCATTTCATGTTTTCATTTGACATTAAGAGCGGTTATCATCTTGTGCTTATCTTCCCACCCCACCAGACATTTTTGGGTTTTTCCTGGTTTTATCAGGGTAAGGTCCGTTATTTTTGTTTTAGGGTCCTGCCCTTCGGCCTCTGTTCAGCCCCTTTTGTTTTCACTAAATTTTTAGGCCTCTCGTTGCCTACTGGAGGCTGGATCGTATTCACATTGTTGTTTATCTTGATGATGGTCTAGGGGAGGGGCCTTCACATCAGGTTGCTTTAGCCCATTCCACCAGGGTTAAGACTGATTTGGTTCGTTCTGGCTTTGTACCCAACTTCGAGAAATCTGTTTGGGTTCCTACATCAGTCCTTGATTGGTTGGGTTTCACCATTGATCTTTTTCAGGGTTTGCTTTTTGTTCCGGGGATAAAGCTCAAGCGGGTTGTTTCTGATATTGATTCCCTTTTAGAGGCTAATTGTTGCACCGCCAGGGAACTGTCCGCTCTTGCTGGTCGTATTAATTCCTTTAAACTAGCTGTAGGTAATGTTACTACATTGATGACAAAGTTTATTCATATGTCCATCGTCCTTCGGCCCAATTGGGACTCTAGGTTTCCTTTGTCCGATTCTGTCAAAGCAGAGCTTTTTTTCTGGAAAGAGAACGTTCGGTGTTTGAATGGGAGGCCCATTGGGCGTCACTTTTCATGTTCTCGTTCCATTGTTTATTCAGATGCTAGTGACCTAGGGGTTGGCGGTGTTGTTAAAGACCACCAGGGTGTTATTTGTCATCTTCCGTGGACTGCTAATGAAATGTTTCGCAGCTCCACGTGGCGTGAGCTTAAGGCAGTCTATATTTGTCTCTCTAGTTTTTCCGTAGTTTTGTCAGGGCGCGCAGTTCAATGGTTCACGGATAACCGCAACATTCCGTCCATTATTCGCAACGGGAGTATGAAGCGGGATTTGCACGAAATTTCCCTCTCTATTTTACAACTAGTTTTGCGAAATGGTATTGATTTGCAGGTGGACTGGATTCCTAGGTCTCTCAATGAGCACGCTGATGCCATAAGTAGGATCGTTGATTTTGATGACTGGGGTGTTTCGTTTGAATTTTTCCACCATGTAGACAACATTTGGGGTCCACATTCCGTAGATCGTTTTTGCCCATTCCCGTAACCGCAAATTACCGAGATTCTTTCCCCGTTTCTGGAATCCTGACTCGGAGGGGGTGGATGCCTTTTGTTTTGACTGGGCGGGGGAGAATAACTGGCTTGTTCCCCCAGTGTCCCTTGTTCCCCGGGTTATTAGGCATTTGTTTGTATGTAGGTCTATGGGCACTCTTATTGTCCCCAAGTGGGTCTCAGCTCCATTTTGGCCCATGCTCTTTGGTCCCCATTCCTCCTTTTCCGTTTGCGTTAAGAGACCATTGTTTTTACCAATGTTTCTAATATTTTTGTTCCGGGCTCTACAGAGTCTATTTTTGATGGCCCTAAATTTAAGTCTCATGTATTAGCCGTCCGTTTGTCGGCTTGTTAGTTTTGTTCTTCTAGGCTTAGTTTCCTTTCCGCAGTTACGTGTAGTTACCTTGTTTAGCCTATATTTAAGTGTGGTTTATTATTTTGAGTGATTTGTTCTGTTTTTTCTTTTGCCTCGGTGGCATTTATGCGGGTCTCGGTGACCTTGTTTGTACCTTCACTGATCCCAACGGGTCGTACCGTTACATTTTTGTGTGACCTCGGTCAGTTTTTAATCCTTCCAGGTCCCCCATATATGGTCGAGTGCGCCTCGGTGGTCGCTCTCTTGTTATCTTATGTACCTGTGTGATAGTTATATCTACATAATTATTACGTGCGTTTCCTTTTACCGCTCCTTTTTTTCTCGTGCATCTTTCCTTTTTTAAGTCCTTACATTGAATCCATATGGTCTTCTATTTCTTCTGTATTTTCAGATGTTTTCGCTAGCCCTATGTGGGCTGAGCTTAACGATGTCAAAGCTCCCTCCCTACGCTGCTTAGCAGAAAAGCTACCGGAGATAGTCCTTGGTTCCAGGGCAGATTCCACTACTCTCACCTACCTCAACGGTTTTAAGCGATGGCGTGCTTGGGCCAACAGATTTCCCGAGGTCGCAGTGCTGCCTGCTACTCCGGTTTATGTTTCTTTATACCTGCTCAGTGTTCTCCAGGCTTCTAGTTCTCCTGCGCCGGTCCAGAACGCCTTCTATAGCATTCGCTGGGCTCATGATATTGCTGGTTTCGACTCTCCTACCAATCATACACTTCCCCTGAAGGTCGTGGAGTCCGCTAAGAGAAGGCTACTACACCTTACTTCCAAAAAGCTCCCCATTACACCCGAAATTTTACAAAAGTTGTTTCAGAGTCTCGATGGATCTTTGGTGGACACAAGATTCATGGCCATGGCGTTATTGGTCTTTGCGGGGTTCTTAAGATTTGATGAATTGGCTAATCTGAAGCTTAAGGATTTAGCGCTGCATGACACTCATTTTGAACTTTTTTAGAAAGCAGTAAAACTGATCAATATCGCGAGGGCGCTATTGTCCCCATTGTCAAGTCTGGCACGGATCTTTGCCCCTGGGGTAATTTAGAGAAGTATTTATCACAAGCCAAACTCACGTTACCGACATCTTCCCAAGGTGGAGACGACTATTTGTTCGGAAATATTCAAACCAAGTCTGGCTCTCAGTCCATCCGCCCAGGCTCCAAACTGTCTTATACAAGATGTAGAGAAGTTTTACTGAAGAAGATTGCAGACGTAGGCTTAGATCCTAAGTCTTTCTCTTGGCACAGCTTCAGAAGTGGCGGTGCATCTGCCGCCGCTAATGGTGGTATCTCTGATAGAATGTTTAAGCGCCACGGTAGATGGCGTTCGGAAAACGCTAAGGATGGCTACGTTGCAGATTCGCTAGAGAGCCAATTAGCGGTCTCTATGTCTCTTGGACTGTAATTGTTTCCCGTTCTTTGTTTTCTCAGCCGCTCCTTAGTTCGAGCTGCACACCCATTCCCGTCTCTTAGTCGTGAATATAAATAGGAAATGTATTTACATTCGGCGGAGCTAAACGTAGTGGCAGTGACAGAGAATGTAAATACTTTCCTATTGGTATGAACGTACGTGAGCCGCTATGGCGTTAATTGACTCTATTGTTATTAGGTATATAAGGTTTTGACAGTTGTAATGTATTCATCTCAGCTCTCGAACTATCAACTTTTATTTTTATATCTTACTTTATTCATCTATCGATTGATTTTTTACCTTTAACCCCCAGAGGTTGTGCGACCGCATCGGTTGGGGAATACGTTCCCAATTTTTTTCCATTGGGTTTTTGGGTTTTCGTATCAGGCGGCGCACGTGAATAGTTTAGCCTGAGTGACTTTATTTAGGCCTATTTGTATACCATTCTTTAGTTATGATGTTGAACTTTGTATGATATTTGGACGGCATTAAACACTCCTTAGTTCGAGCTGCACACCCATTCCCGTCTCTTAGTCGTGAATATAAATAGGAAAAGTAAAAATACACCTTTTCTTTGAAAATATAATACTAAAGAAGTAAAACAGGCAGGAGCCCATGACTAAACAGGACATAGCACCGTCAAATAAAACGTCTCTAACCTGTTCACAAAGCCATCATTCTGCGGACCATGTTCATGCAAATAATCCAAAGTCGCTCATTTATAGATTACTTAATAAAAAACCGTTCTCTGAATAACTCGTTTGATGCCAACATACTCTGACTCCCTTGACATCTACAATTCACCCTAATCGGTCAGGGACTAGCTTGCATAACAGGCGCTTTGTGAGGCAAGTGAGGGAAACGAGAAAAAAAAACATGAATTACCTAAATCAATCAACCAATCAAAATAACGGATCGGCCGGCCGATGCCAGGGCCTTTTCCCGCCCCACCTTCAAAGCCAGGGAAAAGCGCCCTGGGGACGAGGTTGAAAAGCGCCGCTTTATTTTTCTTCTCTCCTCGCCTCCTGCTTCGCGCGAAATGCCCGTCTGCCTCGCTTGGCTCATGACGCATTAGCGAGGCTGACTTTCAACGATAATCTGTTGGTTAGGCAATAATCAATAATAAACAAGTGTTGGTTGTCTGCATTAATGGGTGTCCGTGTTAAGCAAATTGAATTTAGAGAAAATGTAAGGGCTTTCCCTAGAGACAAAGCAATAATGAGGCGGAAGGTCCGTAAAGCGGGGTTCGACCATCCGCCCTGGGGCCCGTTTCTCGAAGGTCCCGATAATTAACGGGCCCGTAAAGCTGTTGTTGTTTACATGCAAGGTAGAGGTTTCAATAGTTTTGCATCTAACATGATAAAACTATCAGTTAGTGAAACAAAATGGAGTTGTTTGCTAGCCAGAACCCGCGCTCTTATTCTTTATATTTCGATTTGAAAATTTGATTTCGGGCCCGAAACGTTACCGGGGCTTTCGAGAAACGGGCCCCTGGTTCGACTGTGGCTAGAACGCGAGCAGTCTGTGTGATGTCACATGGTTTACACGTGAAAACAAGGCAAATAGCTTGCCTGAAAACTAGGTAAATTTGTGTGCCAGAGAAATTTAATCCCAGTATGCACCGAAGAAAACTAACTGTAACAACCTGTTGTGCAGGCTGTTTTTAACATTGCACATCTTGACCACGCAGAAAAAAAGCGGTGGTCAGCGCCTCTTGGTGGGAATATTCCAAAACGCAAAATGTACTCAAACTTCCTATACTCGAGGGCCAGAGGGACAAGTTATCTCATAGCGAGCTCTTGCACAGTGCACAGTTCTATTACCACTCAAAACAGGACAGGTGTAATTCTTCATTAACTAAATAATTTAAATTTTATTCCTTGAAATTTACAGTGTTTGACAAAGCACTTCAATTCTCCTTCTCACCCCCAGAGCCACTCAAGCTGTCATGAGGTGTCCATAGGGACGAGAAGTTTCAACTCTGAGCTACAAGTCGTTTATCGCGGGCGGCAGCGCGCATTTTTTGATTAAAAAAATAATTATAATAATAACAGCGACTTTAAGGCTAGATTTACACCAGAGGACAATTTTCCGGATTAAGAAATGTTTCCGGATTCGCAGGAATTTACCTAGACAGTGGCGGACCCGGGTGTCCGGGTTCCCCCTTATTTTTAGACCAAACTAAGGCCCGAAGGCCCAAAAAATTTGTTTGAGACCGGGCCCGCCCTTATCTCAGGGTCTGGATGACCGGCCCTCCCTCCTTATCTGAAGGTCTGCATCCGCCATTGCTAGACTTACCACAAGTCCACCTCACGAGTTTCTACGCATGCGGACGCGAGTCTAGAATTTACCTACATCAGTTGATCCGAGAAAATTTATTTGCGTGTACTGAGTACAAAAAATACACTTAGGGTTCCGTATCCAAAATCTCCAGACACGCGACCAAACCGGGATGTTTTAGTTTGTATTCACACATGTGAGTGTAAACGGCAAAAAGAATGTGGTATAATCTCCGCCAGTGTAAAAGTAGCCTACGATTTGACTGTGAGTACGAGATCAAGTACGAGTACGACTTTTAAATTTCAAGCCTGTTACGTCCTCGGAACTCTTCCTTTTCCCTGATGCTGACAAAGAGATAGCGAGGTTCAATTAAGGGATACACGTAGTGTGAAAAATGATATGATTACCTCCTTAGGCGCAAGAGTTTGTTCTGGAAAGGGTGTCAGTAAAACGCTGAGACCGCCACCTGGTTAGCTCAGTTGGGAGAGCGCCCATCTGCTGAACGGGAGGTCGCGGGTTTAAACCCCGCAGACCAAAACTTAGGGTCTTTAAATAACTGAGAAGAAAGTGCTGCCTTTGCAATGACATTTGCAAACGGTTAGACCTTCTAGTCTTCTCGGATAAGGACGAAAAACCGTAGGTCCAGTCTCACAACACTTTCACTCTGGTTCTTAAAAGAAACAGACCCACAGCCGACTTTTCAAACAGAGGAGGGGGCCCGTTGGTGTGGCCAATCTTTCCTGGGCTGTGTGGGTTACCTATAAGGAGAGATCTTAATATAGGGATAACCTCATGATCCTCTTTCAGGTGTTGTAATGGCTACCTGTAAATAGTGTATGAATAAAAGTATGATGACTCGGGTTCCGGCCCGATTGCTTTTTTGTTTTATTTCCTTATACCCGTTATGGATAACAACAGACACTGACTCCTACAATTTAGTAGGCGGACGGTCCTAGTTTCAAATGACGTTTTCAGAAAAAGCGTCGTACTCGAACTCACTCTGTCACTCCTAGTCATATCTGGAGGTCGCTCGCAAAACCGTGCTACAAATTACGTATCAACCAGACAAATTTTGTCTGGATGCATGCATATACCCTCTCAAAATTTTCTTAAGTTAAGAAAACGGTATTATTATTATTATCTTCCATGGAACGTTATACTTAGTACTAATCGAAAAAGGTATAAATTTTACATCAATGTTCATTAATTTTTACCCCTTAAACCCCAACCTCAATTTTTTGGCGGTGATAAGGAGTAATAAGGAGAAAATGTTTAAAGTTTTAAAGTGCGTAATATTTATCTTACGTTTTATTATTATTTTCTTTCATTCTCATGACCCCTATGTTTGAGACAGCAGTGAGGCCATGACAAAACATATAGCAAAGAGACGTGCCTCGGTGTAATCACTGTCAACTAACCTGCCTGCACGGTGGCAGTTACTTGCACAGGCATTCCTGTTCGCGTTCGTCAGAAAGCATCCCAATCTTGGTGTTCCTGTGGTCAAGCCACAAATTTTCGAGGTATCGGGAGCGACTGCCGATTGGCCGCCCCCACTGATTTTATCAGGGGCATCTCGGCCGGGAAACAGGAATTCTTTCGACTCGAGTGACGAACGCGGATCCCTAAGCAATGATTACCTCTAGTTTTAAAAACATATCTCACTGTGCTAAATGGTATACCAACTGAGGACGGCTATTTTATGTTTAATGGGGTTGTAAATATGAAAAATTCTTATTATAAGAATTTTAATTCTTCTTCAAGACATCATGCGCTCAAGAAAAATCTTAACTTATGACTTTAAAAGTTTTATGTAAGTATATGAAACATGACTCACTAAGAGACAAACTAGTTCATCAAAATTCATTTCAAGCATCCAAATATCCAAAGTACTCCTTGGCCTGTTTACACGATGCGATTTCTGGATCTGATCTGTACCTCACTTGAAAGGGGCCGGCTTACTAATACTAACACGGTACAATTTGTCGGCCCGATTTCACTGCCCCCGTAGAAAGGGTAGAAATTAAGAAAATTGGGGAAAATCTATTTCATAAAAAACCAGGCTCATGAATCCACCTTACTTCGCTTACTATGGTATGTGTAAAATTCATTAGAGACTACACCGAAATTTTGACGAAAAAGATCGCATTGTGTAAACTGCGCTTTCATGTCTGTGATCAACAAGCCACTTGTACTATGACTTCATTTTAAAACAGCTACCAGAATTCTTTAGGATTTTGTTTTCTTGCGCAAATCGCACATTTTTTCAATGAAATCTCACTAGTATTACTAAATTGAAATATAAAATGGAAGCGAAAAGAACTCTTGTAGTTGAAATTAATGACGCCCTGGTAAAAACTCAGTAAATCTCATAATAACAACTTTGTCAGCAACTAAGAGCTTTCCTTGCCATACAAAAATATTTGATTCACAGAGGAGCAAATTTGCCTCTAGGAAAGGCCACCGAGTATTTTACATACATCGCTTTCACGTAATAAAAAATACATTATAAAACTGTCTTGACCCTTCACCATTCGCCTTATATACACGTATGGCACTAAAACTTGCACATATGGAGTAATATACATCTTAAACCCTAAAAAATCAAGTTCCACGCACACAACACATGCTTAAATAAAGACAAAGGCCATAATTTTCGGGCAGAAGGGGGAGGGGGAGAGATAAGCTAATTTTCTTGATATAAATTACTGAAGAAAACACTTTATTTTATAAACACCAATGAAATACTTGGTGAGCTTTCGCGCGAAAACCTATCTTCACAAGTGAAACAACATGTTATCTTCACATGTGAAAAGATCACCGTTGCTATGGCTGCATAATAAATCGCGCCTATTTAAGTGAAATAGTTTGGTATTTCATTGGTGTTTATATAATAAATAGAACATTACATGGTCGCTTGGAGATACGAAATTTATTTTCTCGTGTTGAGGAGAGAAATTCCCTATCTCCGCACGGCCATGTAATATCCTCTATAAGGATAATAAGTTATAACCCTGATTGTGGTACGATATGTGATTTCCGTGCCTTCTGGCTTACACGTATGCCACACAGATTGAAGTCACGGTACCACAAGAGGAGCTGTCGTCAAGCCTCGGAGTATATCTCTGTGGTGAGTAACTTGCCATTCTCTTACATTTTAAAAGGAAATGCTCTCTTGAATTCTTTGCTTCCTCATCAACAACACTGAAAAGGTAAAATAAACAGCGATAAGTTATAACCTCTGCAAAGCCAGTGTCTTGTTAACAAATCAAGAAAAGCATCTCCACATAAAAGGTAATCCAAGACAGTCTTGGATTCCGGATTCCACGCCATGGATTCCGGATTCAAGGTGCTGGATTCCAGTCTTTCTGAGTGGAACTTGGATTCTGGATTCCAATCGCTAGTGGGATTCCAGATTCTTTGTGAGGTGTATTCCGGATTCCAAAGCCTAGGATTCCGGAATCCACAAGCAAAATTTTCCCCGATTCCACAATAACGGATTCTCTAACATGTGGTGAAAAGCAAGGATTAGCACAGTCGGTTAGTGCGCGGCGGCAGGGGGAGAAGATAGAGGAACCTATTGTGGCAAATACCCGACAGATGTACCTGGGATACCAGAGGTTTTTCTTGCATGCGGCGACTGAGAAGTAACGATAACGTGACCGAACCGGAAACTGCGCGTGAAAAGTCTCTGACACTTAGGGTAGGGGGACGGGCATGAATTCAGCAATAATCAAATGGTTACAAATATTGCTAGGATCCGAGAGCTGAAGCTGAAGTTTGAATTCGTGCTAGCATAATATTTGGATTTGCTCACCGGCAAATCTTTAGACTACGGGTAGTCCCAAATTTTTCCTCAAGGATAGCAGAGCGAGCGCGCGTGAAAATCACCTCACCGAGAAAAGGCGACACGCGGCGGGGAGAGACAAAAATGGCCTTTCCTCGGGTGCGGTGATTTTCACGCGCGCTCGCGTTTCGCTCGCTCTACTATCCCTGAGGAAAGCTGGGAGACTACTCGTAGTCTAGCAAATCTTTGATACGTCAAGAGTATTTGCACAACGCCGAACGCCAGTGTAAAGGAATCTTAGTCTCACGTTGCTTGTTTAAGGACTCCAAATGGGATTCAATTCGCTCAGTCTCGGTTTCCTAGCCCTAATCATTAAACTTTAAACTCTTTGCTGTTTGGTGTTCAGGAAAATTCTCTCCCTCAATCCTCTACGCAGCGGAGGGGAGACGGGAAACGTAATTTGATCCGTTTTCTATACGGCAAACGTCAGATTCCAGGTGAAAATTTCTCAAAATAGAAAATGAGCGGATAAAACCAGCTCAAAACAATTCTTATGGACAAAAAATTGCGTGAAACGTCTAATTTATGAGTAGAAATAATGAACAGTAAACGACAAGTAAAGGGGAAACTTGGTCACGTGGTACAAAAACTCATTTGAAACCATTTGACGAACATCGTTTCTCGGTACCAGACCCAACGTTTTTTCCGCACGTCAACCCGGAAGTGGGCTTTTTCATTTTTGACACCGGTTTCGCGAAAATTTTTTAAATCGCCTCTATAACAGTAAAGAAATAATGAATACAAACGACAATCATCAAGGCATGTTAAGTGGTACAAACTCTCGTTTGCCGTTTGACGTAAACACGATGCTTGACCTCTCTAATGTCTTTTTGCTGCACAGGAAAGGCAAGAAAGGCAGGGCGCTCATTTCTCGATTGGGCTATTAGGGCAGCCCAATAACTAGACGTAAAAAATTAGCCTAAAGAATGATGAAGATGAGTAGAATCATCTACCTTATAGATCTACCTTGACAAACGAATGGTCCATAAGTTGATTGGCAGTGTGTCGCGCGTACGCATCATGCAGGAAGCAGCACAGTAGAAAATCCTGTCCCTCTTCACTAAGGGTTTCTGGGATAGCAGGAGTAGCTCCTTCTCCTACTTTGAACATTATCACAAAGTTGTTGTCACAGTCAGGCCAAGGAGGCTTCAAGAAAAGACATACACAGGGTCAGCAATTTCTAATGCCATATATCTTGAGAAAGATGTCGTTCAGTCATTGACACAGACGGCTCGGAGTACTCCAAATATGAGTTGAACCTATGACCATCTGTTTACTAAAATTGGCTAAATATATTGTGATACTGCTCCTTTAACCAATAACACGCCATGACAGTAAGGGTTATGAAAAAATAATCTGTAACTTCGAGAGTTGGTGGAGATGTATGTATTTAGGGAGAACACTGTGTATTGGAGGTTAAACAACTTGGATGGTTTGCACGAGTTGTCCTCCAACTCCCATCAATTAAAAATCTCGTGTCCTCTAATACTAAACAAGGCCTGAAACAAGGCCAAAGCCCAAACACTGGGTCCCCTACCTTACAACACACAGTGGTGTGGATTCAATGGGCGCTTTCTATTCAACCCAAAATTCCGGAAATTTCGGACGATGTATCAAACGGAACGGACCATTTCCGTCATATTCGGGACCCGCTTTGACCGGTCTGGTTATCTCGGTCGGTTGGACCGAAATGTCCCTTTCCATTTGACAAAATTGTTGTCCCCAGTACCGCTGTTTTGTATTCTGCAACCAAACGCGCGGTGCCTTGGGTCGGGTCTTTGCCACCGGGAGAGACTGTTCCATTGGGCACGTGGAATTTCCGAAATTTCACACCGGAAAATTTTTTGAATGGAAAGCGCCTAACATCTTTCACATATAAGAAAGACCAACGAGGGTTAGATGGTAAGGCCAAGGACTTAATGTTAGGCCCGAAGACGTGATCATCTGAACTGAGACAAAATCTTAATCAGAGACCCCTACTGCGGGAGGATTAGCTCAGTCGTTAGAGCGCTTGACTGCAGAGCGGGAGGTTGCGGGTTCGATTCCCGGGGTCGGACCATTACTCAGGGTCTTAAAATAACTAAGAAATGAAGGTATTCCCTTTGGACACCCTTGGGACCGGCTAGACCTCCGTCTTAGAGAGATGGCTCTAGAAAGTTGACCACGTAAAATGGCCAACTCCGGTGTCCGTTTTACGTGTCGACAATTAGTCGACTTTTCCCTTTGCACTGTGGACCTTCGCGTGGCTCGGAAATATATTGACCCTTCTCAAATAAAAATCGTGTTCCCAGTTATTTTTTTACACTGTTTGGTGGTTTTTTTTCTGTTTGCCCAGGCCCAAAAAGTTGTAGCCAACTCACAAGATCAACAGTCGGACGCCTGAGCTAAACGGAAGGGGGTGTATCAAACTTGTTTTTAAAAGTTTTGTGTACCTTTCCGGTTGCCATCTCAACCACAACACATCCAATACTCCAGATATCTGCTGCTCTTCCGTACCCTGCTCCCTTGTCCAGCGTTATCACTTCTGGGGCCATGTAAGCTGAAATAAAGTATCCTATCATTAAGACAAATACAAACAGGTACTGACTCCTGGAGCCAATTCGGGCGCGAAAGCTATTTTTCAATCCAGTTTCTACCAAATGGTGCTGTAGTTGTTAGCGCAAAAAACTGTCTGACTAGTCTCGCCAAGGAATTTAATTCTTGGATAAAAAAGCGTGAATCACATAAGTAAGATAATAAACACGTGCAGCACACTTTTTGTACATTTCTTTGACGTAATTTTACGACTACGAGGTGAAACTTCATGTAACGTTGTATCGAGACCGTTAACACGCGGCGACGAATTTTTCTTTTATTTTCTAAACGTCCTGCAATACAAACTGTCAGGAGCAGCAAATGCTTGCGATGTGGTGAAATCTTATGAGAAACTAACGCCTTATTTTGCTAAAAGTCTTAAGTTTCTAAGAAGGTCTTACCCACTGTCCCTCTGATGTTGCTGATTTCACCGTAGCAGGTCTGGAAGGGATTTTTTAGCTTAATGGATGATCCAAAATCCCCTAGCTTCAGAAGACCTCCGGATGAGACGAAAATATTGGCACCTGAGTGAAACAATATTACGAATGTCAGAGAAATATTTTCGAATGTTACAGTTGATACAGTTCAAATACAATAAGCATATAGTTAAATTTCCCGGCGTAGCTGGCGGGATTAGCGTGGGAGTGCTGTTTTGGCGGCGGAGTCGCCAGAAGAATGCGTACAAGTAAATTAATATTAATAACGATTTACTGGAAGACATTTACATATTGGTTCTTCTTCTACTACCACATTCCTGATCGAATTTTAATTTCTAAAGTTGTTTCATTAGACCAACTTAGGGCCTGTTTACATGGAGGTGGGGGACCGCAGATATGTGAGGTAACATGCGGCGGGTCACCTCACCTATCATTTAAACGTGATCAAATTAAAATGAGAGATTATATGGACAGAAGGGTTACCCCACCTGAGCGGGTTACCTCACCTTCCTGGGGTGCCCCACCTCCATGTAAACAGGCCCTTATAGACGAATGTACTGCTTGTAGATTATGAACAAATAAATAAAACAGCTGTGTTTAATTAGAGCTTGAAAGCCACGCCATGGTGAATATTTTAGCCAATCGCAAAAGTTTAGGAGAGTAGAATGAACCAATCAAGATATTCACCTTTAACATCTCTATGAACAATGCCCTTCTCATGCAGCACACTAACAGCGACAAGTATCTGGTACGTGTACACTCTGATCATTGATTCTGGAAGACCAAGCTTGGCCACATCTGAAATGGTACCGTCTGCGCAGTATTCCATGAATATGAACATCTCATCCTAAAAACAAAACAATGTGAAGTTGGTAAGTGGGTTAGTTTCTAAAGAAACTGTAGTGCTGTGTCGGTTGGGGAGTGAAATTCAACATTTTAGCATTTTCACGGCTTAATTTATTAGCTAAATTCTTGGTTGGTGTCATCCTTAACCCTTCAGCTCCCAAGAGTGACTAAGATCAATTTTCTCCTAACAACATCAGCAGATTATCAAGAGTAAAGTTTATGAGAATTACTACAGTGATTACCAAAGGGAGAACGCTTTGATCTTAAACCAAATTCTCTCAACTATTCTTAAAAGAAATGTATAGAGATCAGTCTAGAGAATTTGTATGTGAATCTTGGGGCTTGAAGGGCTAAATGCTGGACTATGTGCATAGAAGCTACTAAGTCGGACACTCCTGAAATTGTGGATAAACTCTACTGTGGTTATTGTACATGCATATAAGTTGTACATAGTGGCTCTAACTTTTGAGTCCATGGAAGCAACTGAACAGTACTTTCCTTTTGTGCTGTTTAATTATTAAGATATATAATGGTCATACTTAAGGATTTCATCCGGGATGAAATCCTCAAGTTACCCTGGGTGCCAGAGGCTTTTCATGCGCGGTTTCCGGTTTCGGTTAAGTCTTAAAAAGTGACTCGTGTCTTCGGCCTTCGGCCGAAGACGTGTCGGCCTGAGACCGAAGAAGCTCCTAGTCGCAAGCGAGAAAAAACCTCTGGTACTTTAAGTGTCCTAAAGTGTGGCCATTCAAAAACACATTTCCTTAGAAGCAATTTGTTGTGGAACTCATTTTTCAATGTGACGCTTACTTACCAGACTGTGAATGAAAACCTCAACTACAACCATTCAAACGGAAGCTTAAAAGCGCTACTTTCCTGCGACTCAAAGCTTAAACTTAAGATTCTTACCCTGTGCAACTCAACTCCGTAGTATTTAACCAGACTTTCATGTCTAATGCCTTCAAAGTTTTTTATCTCATCGGCCAGTTCTCTTATTTCACCATGATCATTTGGCTGAAACTTGATCTGAACAAACACACACACATAAAAAAAAGAAACACTCAATCAAAATCCTTGCAAACAGCAGCTATTTGAAAGTGGTAGCACTTATAACCAAGGAAAATCAACATATTTAAGATATATGTCTTGTAAGGGTAATGACCAAGAGGGAGAAGGTGGATCGAGGAAAGGGGTGCTACAGTGAAAATCCACTTTCTGAAAATGCGTGGTAACAATATCCCAATCCCTTCTTCATTTCTGTTAGCCATTGCTAGGATCTACGTTTCTCCTGGATAATTAAAAACGTGGCATTGTCCTCCTCAAGGCTAACATACCTGTTTAACAGCCATGAGCTCTCCTGTGTCCAAATTTACACAAGCGTACACTTTACCAAACTGACCTTCACCTGTAACAAGAATGACAGATGGTTAACACCAGCTAGTGCCGACGAAACGAAAAACTTGCTTTGAATCTCAAAAATTAAGGAAAACCCGTTTGAAGTCGCTAGAAAAAACTTTAAAGTCAAGGTTTAAAACAACAGCTAAAGATAACTGAAAGCTCAAGCTTAGACCTGCAGTTATTATCAGAAATTTTTACCAATGTTGACACATTGCAGCCTCGTTCCCTGTCGTCCTCGGCGATTTTGGAGGTAAACTCAGGATATGACGTCACTTGGCAAGCTTGTGACTATCGCGCTCGTTTCCAAGCCTCCTCCGCTCACACGGATAGTGCGAACTGGCCTGAGGACTAGGCTGGACACCTTGCTATTGGGAGCTGGTCCCTCTTGTCGATCTGTCTCCAAATCTCTCCGAATGCCAGGAGAAGCGTTGCGTGACGACACTAAAAACGGCTGTGTAGCAGACTACTAGAAATTTACAACTTACAAAATCTCTGTCTTACCTATCTTGTTACCCCGTTGCCACTTGAATGGTACCTTCCTGTTGGAAATACTCGCCAGTTCCTTGACGATATCCCGTCGTCGGCTACTCACACGACCGATAGCATGCTTTTCAAACAAGAACTCATTCCTCTTGGCCTCCATCTTCTTTAGCGCGTGACGCACTTTGTCCAACCGTGAAGCGCCAGGAGTTTCCACGAAACTGTCTTTGTGTTTTGGAGTCTCCTTTCCTTCGTCATCACCGCTATCGTCCTCTTCATTGATGCCTATGGGAAGATGAACGATTTATTTACCTTCTCCAAGAGAAGCTTTTTTCCTCAACCAGTTTCTATTCTTCCCATTTTATGCAACGAGCATTCCAAGGCTATTAATTTTCGTGATAATTTCGTAATAGCTTTGATTTCGCATTGCCACGCTTTGTGATTGGTTAAGAAACCCCGCGTCATTTTCTCAACCAATCAGAAGCAAAAAGACAAAATCATAAAAAAAACCAAACACACAAAATCATTGACCGATCGTCAATTGCTTGAGGCATTTCCAGCGCTTGGAGCCGGGTGCGCATGTTTGATTTAAGTTTTGATTGGTTAATTTTACTAATCGTTTCACTCGTGATTGGCCAAAACTATTGTTTTGTTTTGGGTACGAAACCAATTTAATAATTTGCTCCAATAAAAAACCAGCTGGCACTCTCGCGACGTAAAGTAGAAAATGAGCTCGACTGGGAGCAGTCGACACTTTGCTTTCCCTCATAAACAACAAAATTCATTCACGAGTTCAATCCTCGTAAGGAGAAGTTATCTCTTTGTCTTATGTTCTCAGCGTGACAAATACAAACTCTTTCCCCTTTATTCCCTGATCTACCACCTCTTTTTATTCATCATTTTTTTTACTTCATTTCTCACAGGACTGCGACATTAAATGAGCTCTCTGTATGAATCGGGCATCACTGACGCACGGTGTTTGGATGCTGCTTTGTGATACTTACTTGCGTTATTAACATCAGTTGCTAAACTCTGAAACTGTTGTTTGCTGTGAGGAGGGTCTGAAAGCTGTCGTCTTGTAGCTTGACCATCATCTCCCTCACCCTGGTCCCCTCCGGATTTTGGTGTCTTTCCTCCCGGCCATGAAACTGCCCTCAAGAGCGCTGATGATGACGAGGATGAAGAGGACGATGAAGGATTTCTCCCAAAGACCGGGGATGGACAAGCGGGGCTCTGAGACCGGTAGCCTAACAAAATAAAAATAAGAGGCCACGTCACGTCGAATCAGTTCATTGAGTGGGAACTCGAAGAACAGCATACACAGTAAAAACCCGCGACTAAGAACCTGCATTGTCCCAAGTTAGCCTAAACGGGTTCTTACAGTAATGGTAATTAGCACAAATTTAGGGTTTTTAGGTTTTTATTTTCTGGAAAAAAAAAAAAAAATTCGTAGCTAAGAGTATTAAGTGGCACATGTATTCAGCGCATTCATTAGGTATACCATTACAACTGCAGTTGGAGTGATAAAGCACCTATCACTCCAAAGAGATCCTGAATGTTGAGTTATCTTATTTGCTTAAGTGTACAGAATTTTCTAAAATAGATTTTAGACAATATGAACCCGTTTAAAATTTTAGGCTAAACAGGTTCTTGTATAGAGGGGGTCTAACTGGCAAATTTTAGCCTAACGAGTTCCTAAAAACCAGGTTCTTCGTCGCAGGTTTTTACTGTATATCACTGATACTTTCTTCGATGGCATTTCCCAAACAACTGAAGCAACTGAAGTCATAATTGGACAGCAAAAAATTCGTTTGCTTGAAAAGGTTTTATTTGAAGATTGAATTTAAAATAAACTAAATTTATCTGCTTTTTAAAGTAACAATTCTAAAAAGTGGTTATAAATTATAGTCCGTTCAAATTAAATCACTACAGTAGAAATTATTTATTTTTGGAGCTGTGAAACTCCTACAGCCAAGTTGGTAAAGACATCTTTGACTTTGCCTCGCTAAACATAAGAAAGTTGAAGAACTCGAAATAACAATAAAATTCTTAGACATGTTAACAGAATATCTAAAGAGAGAGACTAGGCTAGAGATAAATTTGTTTAAAAAAATGAATAATAGGAAGAAAGAAAACATGATGCTGTTGACAACTTGTTTAATACCTGGACTGTTTGCTCCACTACAGGACTCCGCACTACCGATCACGTGACAGATGCAAGTGTTAATCTGTTTCTTTAACTCCTGGAAAGAAAAAAAAAATAAGAAAAAAGCAATCAGTTTGATCATGATCATTTACATTCCCGTGTAAAGCGACCACCCAAAATGCGATGACTCACTGGTCGCTTATGGGAGGTGGTCGTTTACAAGAATAGAACCAAAGGGAGTAACTTCCAAGAAGAGGTTCGGAGACCGGCATCTGTTTTACAGTAGATAATTTATTGCAAGCAGTTTCTAAGTTAAGATATGTGTAATTCCATGTTGTCGTTTAACGTTCTTTGTATACTCTAAGAAACACAGTAGCTTGGAAGAACATAGAGATCAGATCATGCGTCACGTGGTCGCTTACAACGGGTTAAATTATTAAACCGTCATCTCCGAAAAGTGGTCGCGGTAGCTAACAAGTCGTTTACGAGAGGTTCCAGCTGTAAGGTTTGGATTGGGAAAATCTTGGCTTTTTGGAGAGGAGATCGCTTAGGGGAGGTGATCGCACATGGAGGTTCGACTGTAGTAAGGATGCGCAAAAGGCTCTGGTAATTTTGACTGTACAGTAGTTCATCTGACCAGTCAAAGAAGGTATTTCCAAAACTATTGCCATGTACTGACGTGGCCTGTTCTCCAGTTGGTTTGATTTAGCTCAATTAGATAAAGCGTTGCGTCTGGTAATCGCAAAGGTCTGGATGTGATAACCTCTTGGGTTGTTCAATTAGCTACGAAGATCGTATTCACTTTCTTCGATTACAAATTACTGAACTCGAATATAGACATGTCACGAACATTCAGGGAAGTCCCTGCACAATTGCAACTCGAACCCCCACACCCCTCCCCCACCAAACAATTAAACAATACAATACAAATATAAATTATCACCTGGAATTCAGATTCGGTCAAAGTTGTCAAAGTCTTGGGATCACAGGCGACCGTCAAGAAATCAAGTCCTTGGTTGGCCCATCTGAACAAATAACACAACAACAAACGTGAAGTGTTCAAAAGAAAAATTGAGTTGTTTGTTTGCAAACAAAATACCATGATGCAGAAAATAATTTGAAATAATGAACATCTGAAGGATGCCCCAAGTTAAGGTACATAATATACACTACACTAAACTTTTATGAAATGAGCCACGAAATGATACAAAACCAGACGCAGGGAAAAAGGATTGCACGCGGAACGACAATTTTCCAAAACTCTCATTGCACTCCGCGGCTAGAGACGGTTAACGAGAGAGACACAGGTCTGTGTTTTCACCCCCCGCCCCCCCTCCCCCCGGCCGCTCCACACTAATGACACTGAGGAAGTCAGATTTTTTTTCTGGGTTTCTTGTGGTTGATTCTCATCCACATAATTTATTATTATTTACGTTATCAGCACTATGGCTAGTTGGATGGATGCATGGTTCTATTATCAGTTGTTACTGATCATTAATATGACTGCGAGATGCAGTTAAGTCGTTAAGGTCTGGTTGTTTGACTGTGTGATGCAGTTCGTATGTCATAACCCACAAAAATACCCTTGCTCACCACAGAGCCTTCAGCACCTCAAGTGGTTAGAGCATCTGACTAGGCTACGGAGGGTCGTGGGTTGGCATCCCACTTGGAACTCTGGGTTTCTTAATAATTATAATAATTTATTATTTATAAGGTGCAAAATAGCATTTAAATATGATCTAATGCTCACATCTACATCTACATATCTACACATCTACATATTTTCATCTACATGATGTTCTAATAAACCTTTTTACCGATACGGCGGCCATATTGAATTTATTAGATTTAAGGGGTATTATGGGATGCCCAGGGGGCATGAGCACGATCCGATATACTCGCATCATTACTAACGCGCGCTTTTCGGGCCCATTTTTCTTCAATTTTTTTCTAAAAAAAGATTTTAATGGGAAAAAAGATCGTTGTGCAGTGTTTGGACGTAATAACGATCGCCTTTTTCCCGAGAAATATTTACATTGAAGTTCTCTTTTTGCCCAAAAAGCGCGCGTAAATACTGAGCGAGTGCCCCCTGGACATCCCCTAATACTCCTTAAATCTAGTAAATTTAAAATGGCCGCCGTATCGGTAAAAAGGTCTATTTATTATTTTTTACATTCTCAGCTGTATCACTTTGAGTTAACTTTCGCCAAGACTTCTGGGATTGTTACTAGCGAGGACAGGGGAAAAAAATTGGCCAATAGAGAGTTTTAGATCCGAGTTTACCGCGAACCTCTAACCGCGGTTTGCGGTTACCCGTTCGCGGTTCGACGTTCAAACATTATTCGATTTAGATTGGAGGTAGATGAAAGAAGCCATTCTAGGTTTATTTTTCCATTTAGAAATAGAAGAAATATCAATCAGTGGAAATAAAATAAATTTACGGTAACACTGGGTTATCTAGCAGGAAAGAGCTGTAAACTCTTACATTAGTTCTTCTTGCAAATTTACGGCCGCCATTTTGAATCAGCAGCCATGAATGGCACTTGTTTTCAAGATCCAACAAGATTTATCAAATTTAGCCATTTCGCCCGAATTTGTGCCTCTGTTAATGGATGAAGACTTGCTCCACAAGATTTTTGTATCATTACGTGGGATAAAACAAGAATTATACGCTAAAAGCTTTCACGTAAATGACGTACGTGAAAACCTACCTCCCCATGTTGAAAACGCACGTCGTAAACCTCAAACGTGACGCGAAAGACTTGTCACGTGACCTCCAGCGGTTAGACGTTCGCGGTAAACTCGGATCTAAAACTCTCTAATAGCTGAACAGCGCGTCCCCAGCAACAATCCCAGAAACAATTGCGGTACGCATTTCGGCTCCAGTTCCTTTCTCGTTTCTAGGGTGGCGAATGGTATGATGGGATACATTGCATACCTTGGTCTTGTTCCTCGTCCCCTTTCACACTTCGTCATCACAAACTTCATCCACTGCCTTGCAAATGACAGCATTTTGTGTCCAAGATCCTCCTTTCTCTGCCCAAACACCAAGCGAGCAACCTCTTTCTGATACTGAAAGTTACAAATTAGTGTGGTGTAAAGCGGTCTTCGTGACTTACATCCGGGACTCGCTAAAGTGAAAAGGCGTGATTGAGGCCCCGTTTTTATGGAGAAAACCTATCCCAGTGAGGTAGAAGAGTCACCCTCCCCTCCCACCCGAGTCAACTTTAGCGAGAGTTGGTATAAGAAAAAACTTGATCCCTTTGCTTAAGCCAAGAGCGCTTGCACATGCTCAAATAAAAATTGTCTCGTTTTGACCGAGTTGACCGGCTGAGCGAGCCAAATTGTTTATAAAGAGAACAAGTGACCTTAACACCACAAAGGTTGACCGGCTAGCCAGGTCACCCTTCTAGCTGAGCCAACTTTTTGTTTCTCCTGTAAACAGTTCGCCACGTTTTGTAAGGAAATGTATGAAACGTTGGTTTGTCCAGGGTGGCCCGGGTAGGCGAGTGACACTTTAACGTTTCTCCAATACAGACGGGGGGAGGGTGGGGTGAGTGAGTGTATATAGTGTGTTGAGTTTCATAAAACTTGGTGTCGTCAAAGAATGTCAACATACGATTACATAAGATAAACTTTCTCCTGAAGCTTAGGGAAATTTCTCTCTTTTTGACGGTTTTAATTAAATTCACTCACGAACGTCCCTGTCCCCAAGTACTGCCTGAATTTACCTCAAAACCAAAGTTGTAACATAGATGCATGGTTTCCGTGTATGTTTGATAAACCATGGCCTTCTCTCCATCATCCATGTCAAACATGCTATCAAGATCCAAGTTCTCATCAACTCTTTCCACAGCCCTTACTATGCCCTCGCGAAGAGACATACATGCCTCCTGAAAAGAAACAGGCAGATGAAAGGTAAGTGGTATAACATGCTGTCAGATGTGAATGACTGCAAGATTGAACGGCGAGAGCTGGGATGGTGCAGTTATGAGCGTACTCGCCTCCCACCAACGTGGCCCAGTGTAGAGTCCTTCATCAATGCTACACGTGGGCTGAGTATGCTGTTTGTTTCCTCCCCTGCTCTTTTTCTCAGTTTTTTTTCTCCAGTTTCTAATTCTCCTCAAAAACTAATTGCCAAATTCCCATTTAATCTGGAAAGTGTCTTCAATTAGATGGAGGCACTTGGAGGGCAACAGATTTATCAGTTCCCGGAACCCCCTAGTGTTACCCGCTACCAACAATGTCGGTTGGTCTAGTTTAGTTTGTTTTTTTTTTAAGGTGTGGCCTTATGGTAGGGTACTGAATTTTGCTTGTTAAACCATTTTATATCCTATTAATTTTATATCCTGGGTAAAGTATAGCAACTGGTCTTTTCAAATGAAGGCTTCAGAAAAAGTTAAGCAGGGTTTAGAAAGAGTGCTTGCCTCCTTGCCAAATTGAGTGTGTAATATCTTGCTTGAATTGCTTAAATTATGCGTGACGTGTTTCAAACAAAAATCGGATCGAAACGCACTAATTACTGATCACGAGTCTTCATAGCCAATAACATCGCGACGTAATTGTCCAATCAGATCAATAACCCGAGTATAATACCATCAACTGACGTGATACAAATCACTTTGACTTTAAAGATGACTACCGCACAGGTTGTCGAAACGTCAGTCACTGTCAACAACAACAGTCCTATTCAGGACTACGTTCACCCGGACGATCAAACTCAACCTACTTTTGAAATGTTTCAAACAGTTGGCCAGTGTTCACATCGTCTGACATCAAACAGTCCAATAGGTAAAGGTGCAAATGGCACAAAAATAAATGAATAAATTCATTAATTAATCAATAGTTGAGCACAAACCTGTAACTCATCAAGAGTTTCTGCAATGGCCTGGTGGCTTGAAGTCCTTGGTTTCACAATGCTCGCAGCCAAACTCATACTTTCTAGAAACAATTTGCGCTGCACATCCAACTCTTTAGAATTCTGAACAACCAATATCATCCTCCAACCTACATGTATATTTTTTTAAAAAAAGAAAAAAATACGAGAATTCCGTGAGACTCAAATTGGGATGTGCTATAAATCCTCCTTCAAGTCCCCCAGGGGCTTTTTTAGGAGCAAATTTGTGGGGAGGGGTGGCTTAAAAGAGACAGAGGGCTTCATAAATCTAGCATAATTTAGTGCCAGCAAAGCAAGAGAGAAAGAGATACTGTTCAGTACTATATTTCGATACTTTTAAGTGATACTATATATTTTGCATCAATAAGTCAGCAAAGAAGCTTCTGTCTTTTTGGAAGCCATGAGAGGCCCAGGGACACTGCGAGCAATGACCAAGCTAGTATGTTTGTAAACATGCTATGTACATGCAGTGTATTAGACTGTGAAATGCTGTTTTTTCTAAGGAAGGAGGAAAATGTGTGGATTTTTTGAATTTGACACTGACAGTGTCATATCAAACTGAGATAATTAGAAGGAGTTTAAATGGTTCTCATCACAATACACCTACCAGCTACTGTTTTCTACATGAGTAGAGAGAAAATCACTTTGCTTGCTATTACCTGTATGTCAGCAAGACCAATAGCAGTGTCCATTGTTGGATTGACTGTCACTTTTTTGCCTGTCCAAGTGAAGGATGTCTCCTTGCCACTTTCCACATCACAGGATGGCATGATCAGGAGATATCCCTGTCCGTCCGAGACGACTTGGTCACCAAACTCTTCTTGAACACAGCAAGCATTCAGGAGATGAATGATTTGACTGCAGAAACAATAATATTATTGATGTCATTCTATAGCACAGCAGCTCTGGTAGCTTCGGGCGGGCCCTGGTAACTTAAGTCTGGTTTAACTAGAAATACATATCTTGCAAACCCTCATTACACTCAGCATTGCAAAAAGGGAAGCCCTGCCTGTCCCATTTATAAACTTGTTGGGTGACCAGCCATGAATATCCTGTCATGAGGACCCCTACATTTTTCGATGCTCGAATTAATGGTCTGCATTCTCCTTCACAGAATGCCACAATGATGCATAAAATAATAAAGTTCACACTTACCATTTTTTCTTGATAAGTGTTTTTGGAACAAACATGAACAGTCCAGTGAGATGGCGAGCTAAAACCTGAAACATAAAACAAAACAATGTTAAATTTTCTTTCACTGTGCTGTTAAGTAAAAATTTTAAGTATTAAATTGAAGGGTTGCAAGGAAAGATGCCTTAAGAGACTCTTTTAATTCTCTCTTTGTTGCACAAAAGAACAAGAGGTAAATTTTAAATGGTACAGCACCGCAGTGCTAACGCTGAGGCCATGGGTTCCAATCCCATTGAAGTCCTGAAATGTTTTTTGGTTTTATTTTCAATTGCTTAAATTGCAATATTACCACTGCGATGATCATAGCCTCATTTAAAATTTGTATTTCGGCAGTTTACATCATCTTCAAGAATATGAGGTAGTTTGCAAGGACAATCTGCTCATGGTGGTTTATCAGAAAACCATTTAATTTTTTTTCAGACACCCCTTCATTTGACATCACCCACTTACTCCAAGTGGCTTTCACTATAAAAGTCCTTTCAGGCTGATTTGATCATACAACTCATGCCTACCTGTACATGGCCGCTAGCCTCCAGTCTTGTCAGCAGTTCATACATTGGTACATTGATACTGAATTTTGCAGCATTTTCAAGGTCATTTCTAAGTTTCTTTGTAAAGCCAAGTGCTTTGGATGCCCTTTCCCTTGCCTCATTGAACAGATGCTTAAATCCTCTGCATGCCTCTAGAACCTTGCGTCTGTAAAGGAAGAAACAAGATGGCATCACGACAAGTTATAACCTGAAAAACCCTTATGATTATATATTCACTGTTAGTGAAATAAAGTAACATTTTAATACATAAGCTGAAATTTAGCTGGATCAGATGGCTAGAACGTCTGCTTTCTTGACCAACCAAATACCACTGAACAGAAGGAAATAGAACAGAAAAATATGTTACATGTCAAAAATGTCAAATATACTGCGGTAAACCTTTTACATGGCCTTGCTCTCCAGGCAGCTCTCTAGATGGAGCAACCCTTGGGTGCTTGGGAGGTCACAGGTTCAGATCTTGTCAGGGACTTAAGATTTTTTCTTTGTCCCATGCTTGTTACATGTTCATTGTCACATCCTTCACATTCACTCACTGAGCTTATAATCCATCATCTTTCTTTATTCCATACAGAAAACTTAAGTAATTTACAAGTGTAGTCTCTCAAAACATTTTTTTTATTAAAGCCATGGCATTACCGTGAAATATTGATTATCAATATTATCATACTACTGGGATTACATAAAGTGTTGACAAAAGCACACATCTGTTCAAACAGGCTAGTAAAAGAACTCTGCTCGAAACAGAAAGCCATTACATTACATTTTAACGTTTTGCAAGAGAAGTCACATAATTTGTACCTGAGATCATCACTTTGATCTGTGTTGTTATGAAGATCTGAACAACTCTGATCCAACTCTGACTCCAAGAAATCACCAGTAGACTCCAACAATCCTGATGCCATCACACTGAAATGATTGATTGGCGTACAAAGCACAATACATTTATTACAATCTTAATTTGGGATTTAAAGGTCAAATGAACCAAAAAATTGACATATTTTCTTTTGTCACTTTACCTTCACCAAACACTAAAAAGAACCATGCTAAGTGAGATTTGGGTAAAGATTTTTCTTCCCAAGCCTTTATAGGAAGATAAAAGATCAAAATTCGAGCATTTCCGAAGACTTCACGAAAACGTTTCTGAAATGGCCGCGTGATAGACTGGAGACTACGTGACGTCAATGTTGGTCTTTCAGGGCGGGAAAACGTTCTGCGCAAGCTTCTGCGCATCCCTTATTGCCTCCGTTTGTTTGTTTGTCTCGTTCTGTTGTTCTGTGAGAGTTCTGACCGAGACTGAATGAAATACACGAGGTGCGAACGTTTGTTCCTTGTAAACGCTTGTTGTTGTTGTTGTTGTTGTTGTTTTTTCGTCACTTGAAAATTACTTTGGATTCAGAACAACCAATGTTAGAGTAAAAATAGATCATTCCGTCAGTCTGAGGTGGAATGAAACGTTTTGAACATTTCCAAACAAGTTTGTATTTTTCTGATAATCGTGCATTCGATTTGTGAGTTGATTTTGTGTCTATTCTAGTGCTTCGCCTTTTTTCGTCGGGTTGAATTAAACAATTCCTGGAGCTGGATTTGACCGCTGAAGCGAGCAAAACAAATCCTTATGTGCAGTTTTCTGTATTTTCTGATGATTCAGTTTGCTGAGTTTAATTAGCTTGAATGAAGACGCTCGCATGAACATGACAACACAAAGCAAAATTAATCTGCGCGAAAAGATCAAGTTTAAAAAACTATGGTTGCTTTGAATCCGATCTTGGGGAAGATTTACTAGATAAAGATGAACTCTTTTTCTGCCCACGCCAAAACTTATACATTGAGGATTTTGTTTATATTTTAGTGATCTGCGAAGCTGGAAGTGTACGATCGAGCGGGGGTTTTAAAATATCAGCTCGAGTGCGACAAAGTTCAGTGACTTCAAACACATTGTGGGCAAACTTGAATTTCTTTGGGCAGATAATTAAACAAAGATATTTTGTTTTGTGTCCATGGTGGAGCTCCAGACCTTATATATCCAGGAACTTCCTTATATGAACAAATTTTGTGAATGTATCTTGAAAAAAATCGGACTTAACCACGCACATTTTCAATTCAACTCAAGGAAATTAGTAAATGTCGTTAAAGTCCGTTTTAATATGCAACTTTTGAAGACAAATTGCCTGTTCTTTCCAGGTTTATGGCCACACAAACCACTTCTGCGCCAAGTCGACTCGAAAAACTCTGTTTTGAATTTCCCGCTTTTTTTCACCTGACCAACATTGACGTCACAAGCTGTTTTTTCCGACAATTTTTCCGACCGCTCTACGAAGATAAGGGCCAAAAAATAGCAATTTTTAATTGCGAATATCTCAGAGATACTTGCTTCAATTGAGCTGAAACTTCATAGTATGTTTATTTGGTTCGTATTAAACACATTTCACTAGAATTAAACGAAAATAAAAAATGTCGAAATTTTGGTTCATTTGACCTTTAAGTTAAGGTGATAATAGTAAAATTCATTATCATAATTTTTATTTAATACTTATAAGTGATTCCACTAATCAAAAGCTTGTTTCTGCATTTTGGTGGTTTTCTGTGTTACTACATTGTTAGTAAATTGCAGACATAGTCAGCTAATGCCATAAACCTCGTGGGTTTCAAAAATGTGGTTGCACTGATCAGTGAGGGACCGTTTCAGTGAGGTTTTCAGATAAAGAAATAAAGAAATTAATGAGAGCTTTTAAAGAATGTGATTGAAAAATGGAGCTTCCACCATACAATACCGGACAATGAAACCCTAAATAAACCCTTGACTTGAGTAAGACGAACATGTTCCTGATTAGGACTGTTGTTTACGGTGACTTACATTTCAACAACCTTTGTGGTAGTCATCGTCAGAGTCAATGTAGGTTGTATCTCATCATTTGATGGTAAAAAAACTCTGGTTTTCAAATTGTCAGTTTGCCCAGACATTCTACTATCGTCAGGTAGGCACTTGAGTCCCTCAATAATTCATTTATTAGTAGCAGGCAGTAGTCTGTCAGAATATGTACATGTAGTGCATGTTGCAGAGTTCCAGTGAATTTGATGTTTTGTCTGTAAATGGTGTTCAGTAATGGGACTGTTGACAACCATATTTCCAGTCACTTGCTAAGGTTTCTACCACTGACTCTTTATAACAACAAATGTAAAGCATACACCCTGATTGGTCAATTACCTATTTACTATTTGCCCATGGGTGACGAAAGCTAGCGTGCGCTCAAAGCCATGTGCGCCACTTTCTAAGCGACTATATTTTTTACCTCATAGTTTGCAGAACTAAGATTTTTCTCTTAATACTGAACAAATGTTTACGAAGACTGTTAACGATAACATAAAATTGAGATGGAGAACTAGTTATTCAGCAAAACAATTTTTTTCAAAAGAAAAGAACTTGCAAAGAATTATTTGTACATGCCATAGTGTGAGCAGATTACAGCACTCACGTCATTTGGCCCTGCTATCTCTGAGCAAAATTAAAAGTTGTTCTCTTTTGATTATGTTATAAGACAAATGGTACACAACTCAGCGTGTACCATTGAGTCATACATGTAGCCGCACTTGGGAGGATTGCTAGGTACTTAAGAAGCTAGAGTCACACTCTGCTATCACCTCGTGTGGCCCTTTCGTATGCAACTACAACTCAATAGTACACTGAGCCGTTTACCATTTTGTCAACTCATTAAATATATTGTTAGCCAGAATTTAGAGTCATGATTGGTTTCTTTTCTGTTATTATTATGTTATGTTTTTTCTTTTTTTCTTCTTTTTTTGTAATTGTTGCATGAAAAACTATAATAATAAAAAACCTGGCAACAGGTTAAAAAAAAAGAATTTGGTGTCATAACAACCCCTGACTACATGTAGCTTCCCTCACCAAAATCTAGTTCCTCCTTCAACTTCTCCTCCTCTTATGTGCCGACAGTGCCTTTTCACAAAATTCCATTCTTCTTCAAGAAAGTTTTTGAGACCTTTAGAGGCCTGAGGAAGCCTCTGTACCAAGTGGATCACATTATGAAGGTAGTCAAAGTAAACCTACAGACAAAAAGCAAATATTTACATGTCATATGATTTAACATCTATTAAGCACCATTTTGGACAAATTTAGATGAAACTTCATCCCTGCCCTCCCCTGTAAGTAGGGAGTGTAAAACCTTTAGCGAGTAAATCCTGTTTCATCTAGAATTAATTGCCTCCTCATTTCTTATCTAATCTCCGAGCAAGTGAGACTTAACGCCGATAAGAGCATTCTCATTTCATAATAATATTTCATTCTTTTAACCTTGAATTTTTCAGGTATGCATGTGCGTACAGGAAGCTATGCCCCTTACATCATGTAAATACAGAGTAATGAGCAAACTGCTTATTTCCTTTCAAGACCAAGTTGCAAACCCCATTTAAAGAGGACAAAAAAAATAGAGAACTTCCCTGCTTTCAGAACAGTAGAATGATAATAAAGCAGCATCAATGTGACATGTACCTGAAGGAGACTCTGAAGATCTTGCTCAAATCCTTCAATATCACTTTCGGTGTTTTCACTGCTAGAGTCTTCTAAGTTCACCACTCCATCAACAAGATAGAGGTAGTAGTCTTTAACTAAGACTCCACCCAATAATACATCTTTGCATTCTCTAAGGAGCTGCAGAGTAAATATCAAGTAAACATTAACCACTAAGGCATAAATTGCAAAGCAATGTTATGGTACAATTTTATCCAACTCAGTGATTCTGTTACCTCTGCGTCCTTCGTCCCTGACACATAAAAATTCTTAAAGGCTCAAAATAATTCATGGCATGCGTCCCGTAGGATGCAAAGATCAATTGATCGACCTGAACATGTGTATTTGTAGAAATATCCGACCCATTCACGTAATTTCTGTGTCAGTTATTGTAGCTGTTGTTTAACGATGCATAATTATTTCTTTTAGTCTTTGTTGTGCTTTAAAATAGTAGGACTATATTTTAATTTCAGTATACTGTAATACAGAGTTTTTGCGTCTGTCTTCAGGTTAACTGTCCGGTTACAAAGAGGCCCAAGCATTTTCAATTTTTGTATTTTTTTTTAACTGGGACTCATTGGCTATGGACAGGGACTCATGATTTTTCACAAGATGACTCCCAGGACTCACCATAACTATTCGTAACAAAATCACTGCAGCGTAAATCTTACTTCAGTTTTGTTCATTGCTGGGTTAATGTATGATAGTACAGTAAGTTTAAAATAATGGGAAATAAGGGGCTACTCACACTTGGTGCTTGACGAAACAGAAATAATGGTATTGTATTCACATCTTGGGTACCTGATATGAACTATACATGTATACATAGTAATTGATTTTCCTTTTGCCCTGTCAAATGCCATTTTGAAATATGAGCTTAGCAGGGAGAACAAAGCAGTGAACTACCCTGGCAGTAACAAAAATGGTGTGCACACAGGGACCTGTTGCTCACCTTACACTGTACTGCCCATGGTTGTCGAAAAGATTTTAAGTAGCAGGCTGATGATGAATAGTAGGTGGCTTTGGAACTCACACCAAAGGCACGAATTCTTCTGGGTCTAGTCATCTAGGTACATTTTGAAATTTAGACTCTCAGAAACGGCTATTTCCAGGGGTTTTGAAGGAATGTTTTCCACCGAAGGCATGTTGTTTTGTCAGAATACACCCAGGACTGGGAACAACGCCATTGAAATGTCCCAGGCATTCCACAACATTGCACGGTTCGAACGTTTCATTGATCTAAACCTGTTTAAATATGCGTTCAATGTCATTTAAAACTGGGAAATGGATGCTTTACAATTTTATTTGATGGTGCCTATTTTTTGTTGGCAGTTATGGTAGAAGGAGATGAAAGTAGCCGGCTAAGGATGGCTAACTAGCTATCGGTTTTGGCCGGCTACTGGCCCATATTGACAGCCCTGAGTGCCCAGGTATGAGGTCTAGACCTTGTATTCCGGCACCAGCACCGTGTCTGAGTTCTAGTGTGGCTATGTGAAAAAAGGACATGTTCACATTTACTACCCAGGGAGTACTGTACTGGGGCTCAGTGCCTAAGATAACTAACATACCTATAGCTAGCTGCTGCATAAAAATTAGTATTCTTTACCTGTCTCACACTCAAAGAAGATGGCTCCCCTTTAGGACGATGTTGAAGCCTCAAACGCAAACATTCATGGATTATATCCAGGAGAACACGGCATAAGAACAGATACAATGAGCGGAAAGAAGGAAGGCCCCTTTGCTCAAGATCATTACCCAAGATTCGA
This sequence comes from Porites lobata, assembly GCA_942486035.1. Taxonomy (NCBI): domain Eukaryota; kingdom Metazoa; phylum Cnidaria; class Anthozoa; order Scleractinia; family Poritidae; genus Porites; species Porites lobata. The sequence continues at coordinate 4,532,367 of CALNXK010000001.1, read as the reverse complement.
TCTCCTGGTTCACAACACAATGTACTGTGAGGATGACAGCTACAAGATAAATGTACGAAGTCCTCACTGCGTCCATTCAAAAGTGCTTCCAGGTAGTTTATAGAAACTTTCCTGGGATTAAGTGCAACAGTTTTACATTGGCATTCATCACCAACACAACATGTCACTGCAGGAGCTAATGCTTGCCTGGCTTTCATCATGCTAGTGTCCAAAATGTCACCTAATCTCTTTCCAAGTTTTATCAAACCCATTTTCTTGATGTTTTTATCAGCAAAGGGTCTGTACCGCGATGTAGAGCTCCATACAAAGTTTGACACGTTGCTGCTTGTTCGTAATGGTCTTGCAGGTGTGCTTGTTTGTGACTCATGGGATAATGTTCTTTGCGGTGATGAGGGTTTGCTGATAGCTGATCCACCGTTTTCATAAATATCTTGACCCTCATCCTCTTCCTCCTCCTCATCAAAATCTTTGTCATCTTCATCATCAGTAACTGGCCATGTTTCAGTTGCATCAAAATGGCTGTGATCTAAAACAGGGCACAAATTTTCTGGAAGAAAAAAGTGAAAGAATTCTCTTGAACAATCACGTAAACCAGGAATGTTTTTTAGAACATTTTTTGGTAAACCAGCGTGCAAAGAAAGTAGTGTCCAATAGCCCGGGGCTAGTGGATTTTGCTATCGGGCTGGTGAATTCTGTTTTTAACTTGCCCGATGGGCAAATGATGTTTTTTGAGGAATTCGAGTAACAGAAGAACTATGAAATCAATTCTGCTAGTCAAAAAGTTTTTGGGGCTAGTTGAAATGACATCTGGGCTAGTAAACGCTAGCTTCAGCTTGCCCGAATGGCCAGCTGTAAAAATGATTTTCTTTGCACCCTGGGTAAACTGTCATAAAAGTTTAAAAGAGAAAGATGTAAACCTTGATATGTCACAGTGTAAGTGCTACATGAAGAAAATATTTTACCATTTTATGTGAAGTTAAACTCAAGTCAAGTTTATTGTGTAAAATACGCTTAGCTATTTGTGAGAAAACTCATTAGCTACTTTGCAGGTATTCGACATAGAAAAATAGAAAATTAAAAATGAACAGATAATTATAACTGAAACTGTAAATAAAATAGCTAATTAGAGAGATAAAATGTAATTTACATGATACTAAGATAAAGTTAAAACTATTTACAATGCAATAGACTGGTACTAGTAAGTTGTAGGTTAATATTATAGTAAACCTGACAAGTCCAGTTTTCTAATAATATTTCTAAAAGCCCTGAAAAATCGTATAGTTCTATATGAATTGGGTATTGAGTTCCACAGTTTTGGCGCTGGGGTTAGCACATCTCACATGCACTGTAAGGAATTCCTGGTACAGGTGTAGGTGTCTTAAAGAGACAGATTTACAAAAGTACAAGGCCTATAGCTGAGACTTATGCTATTAAATTTCAGTGTTCAATCCTGCATGTTTGTGGTTCCACAGCCTTGTTGCTGTTTTCCAACTCTACCCCTCCCCTCTCAGATAACTACAGTATATTAAATCTATATGACAGTGTTAGTGGTGGTTGCCGCTTATTGGGTTGTAATGGATACATGTACATTTAAGCACTTGGCTTGTATGTGCAACTAGGTACCAACCTCATCTATTGTTGATACTAGAAGGAAGCAAGTGCATCAAGTTTTCTTTACCAGGGATCATACACAAAACAGCAACCACTTTTTGAGGACTTTTCAAATACTTTTCAGGACCACATAAGATTTTCAAGGACTTCCTACCAGGAATGTAATTTCACAAATTGTAACAAAAATGTATTTACATTCCCAGTCCATTCTAACAGGACTTGAATGCTTGAACTGTTTGCTCCAACAACTTTTCTACACTTTTCAGTCCACTTCCCTTAAATTGAGAGTTAATTTTTGTGAAAACAAAAAACACTTTATGTAAATTCACCTTTACCTTCTCTGAGCTATGATTTATATTCTGTCTTGGATAACCAAAAAACAGTGTAAAAACACTTTCAAGACCCCGACATTCAAAGTTGAAGTAAATTCAAGGAATTGCACTGCAATTCAAGGACTCTTCAAGGACCCCCCGTAAAATTCAAGGACTTTCAGGACTGTGCGAACCCTGTTTACCTTTGGTTTTGATACAGTGTAGAGTAGAAAATCAATGTGCCCACTTTTGGATAATTCATGTGAGAAAAACATGAATAGCCCTTGTCCAAACAAGACTAGTGTCAGTTTATATCTGAACATTTGAACAGATGCTTGTTTATACAGTTGACTCCCAGTAACTCAAACCCTCTATAACTCAAACCTCCCACTAACTTGAAGCAATTTTCATTTCCCTTCAGACCATATTGATAACTTTAACTCCT
>CALNXK010000001.1:4495000-4525000 GCA_942486035.1 Porites lobata | reverse complement strand
CCGTGGCAGGATTAGCTCAGTCGGCAGTCAGCGCTTGACTGCAGAGCAGGATCGGAGGTCGCGGTTTTGATTCCCGGGACTGGACCAATACTCAGGGTAATATAACTGAGAATTGAAGGTACGGCCTTAACGGCTGGACCTTTGCTTGGCTGCAGATGACCACGTAAATGGCAGTCCGGTCACTGATAGGAGACGTAAAAAAAGTGTCCCCAATTAGTGCTTTAGTGCTAAATACATTGACGTTCAAATAAAGTGCATTTTTTTTGAAAGGCTTCCAGTCCAGCTTCCATACAGTCCAAAAAGACACCCTGTTCAAGATGCTTAATAGTGAAATTGTATACCATGTTTACGACTCAAGACTCTGAAAACCATACCCTGTTCAGTGGCACATACCCGTACAGGCCAAATAAGGGAGTGCCCCCCACCCATCCACGGGCGGGTTATCCTAAATACCAGACTGTTATAGTAATTATAGATTATAGAGTGCTCAAGACTTTCTCTTAGTGTTTTAGGCTAGAGTTGCTTTTGACTGGATATGCACTTTAATGCCACAGAGTAAATTTGATGATATCTCAAAAAGCAGAATTTTCCTATTTTTTTTACATGCATGTTTCTTTGTGTGTTTGAAGCCACATATTTTACAATATACCAGTGTTGGCAATGAAGTCTTGGAATAATACAGCGTTGCCACTTACCTCTGTCTCCTCTTGATACTGGGTTTCTTCTTAACAAACTGCATGTTCTTTGTCCCTAGGTTTACCATGAGAATATACTTTTATTTGGTGGTTTCAGGATCGATTTTCATGGCCTTGAGTAAGTAACACAACAGGGACATTCTGTACTTGTATCAAAGTAATCTGAGCTTCTCTTCTCCTCTTCGTCCCTGCAAACTCATTTTTTTACCACTGCGAGGTTACTGGAAAACTGACAAGGAGCTTCAGAGAAAACTACAAGAGTGCCTGATACAGCAGTTGCAATAAATTATAGCTAATTTAATTGGACATATTCAGTAATTTGAACACAGCCAGTGCTGAACTTTGTTCATCGGGACCTTTAGTACCCAGTACAGTGTTATACCACACCAGATATATTTTTGTTTCTGTTAGAAATCATCAGGATTGAGAAACAAATCAGTAGGTTTCTGAAATAAATTTTCTGGACCTTCAGGTTTAAGGTTTTAGGGTTTAGAATAGTATTAAGGTTTAGCTATAACCAGTACATATGTACATGTATAAGCAGAAACTGAGAGAACCTTACAGGCTAAAAAAAGCAAATTTTTGTTGACTAGCAGTGTTAGTTTAGGAAGGATCATAGAATACAGTTCACTTGTGACATATAGTATTAATATTATAAAGGAATCGCATGTTGTTGGAGAAAAGTATAGTAGTCTTTACTCTTTGTCTGTTTTGCAAACTTTCATGGTGGCCTGCCAAAATGCAAAGTCCATTCTGTGCATGTTTGTGAAACTCTGTTTAATCAAATCAAACTAACAAATAGTCCAGGATGCTCTAAAAGGTCAGATCCTAAAGCATGTTTACATCATGACTTTGCCCCCTCCCCCAGGAAGAAAAGAAAAATTATAGTAAAAGCTTCAACAGGATTTTTATGATAATAATATATTTATCCCTGACACTTTGACCTTGTAAACCTTATTGTCAAGTTATTAATAACAGTTGCATCACATGTCACTGCATGCAAGAGCTGGTGCATGTGCAAAAGTTATAGCTGGATTACCTCATTCCTATAAATATGTTGTTCAAGGTCAAGTTATCGTTATCATAAGGATAAAAATAATCCTGGGCTGATATTTGGATGATCATGATATTCTGCATGAATTAACTTCAGGTTTTTGATCATGTAAAGCCCTGCATAGCAGACTTGAAGTGCTTTAGCTTTTGCCCCTGGAATATTTTAAATGGTCATATTTAGGTTGGAATCTTTAGACACCGACAAAATTCTCACCAGATTTCTTTTTAACATTGAAATTTATTACATCCTCTTTCTTGTATTTTTGGAAATTACTATTTTTCTACAACTCTGTCATTGCTATAAAATCTATTTATAATCTCCTTAATTACAACATTAAGGCAAGAAATCCTAAAAGATCTTTAAATAAATTTCCATTCTTCTCTGTTTGTATAATAGAAATCTATGTACAATTATATTTCTTTCAACATTCATTTTTAACTGAAATTGTTCATGGATGACTTAAGTTATCATTATATTTTTTATATACATCGAATCAATCCTTATACCATATATTAATCATTGACAGTTTGTTTGAAGTAATTAAAAAATACAGTCCATGAATATATTTGCAAGACCAATCTTCAATTCAATAAGTTTTCACTGAGAGAGAATAGGAAACCCTCTAACATTTCACTAAAAAAAATTTGCGAGTTTAGTACTGGATAAGTATCATAAAAGATATTAAAATGTATATAAACCAAAAAGAAATAGTCAAAATAGCAGAAAAAGGTTTGAAACTGTTTTTTTCCCCAGAGCTTTGAATTTTAATAAAAAATCTCACAGAAATTTACTGACTAGATTATGCTGTCTGCAAGAAATACTGTAATCTCATTTTACGACTCCATACAAATTCGCTTATTGTTAATCCCCATGGAAACTTGATAAATACATTTATCTTGTATTTGCTCTGAATCTTTAAAAAAGCCACTTTAGGATGAGAAAGCAGTTTTGACTAATGGGAATTTTCAAAACATAAGCCCCTGGTCACGGAAGTACGTTTTGAGTGAACGATAAACAAATACATAATCGCAAAATATGCAAAAGTGGCTTTCTTGAATCCAGTTCCTTATAAGGATTAAAAAATAGAAGTTTTGCGATAACTGGTGAAACACCATTTCTGGCTAACAAGCGAAGTGCGTAAGTCGCTTTTGTATTGAGTCGTAAATGAAATTTGCAAATTTATGCTAATTGTACCGCCGTGACAGCTTACAAAAAATACACCGACATACACGGAATTTCAACACGAACTGGTCAAATCCTGTTGACCTCAATTTTTTTTTTCCAAATGCGGAAATACAATTTCCACTTCAATTTCTATCAAAATAATTTAGAGAATTCTTTGGAAAAATAAATAAAAACTTAGTATAGTAATCAGAGGAGATTTAGGCGCTGAGAGTCTAGTATGAACAAATAAAATACTGTACGATGTTTTGGACAAGTTCCGCTCTTGCTCAGTACAAACTCACGTGCTTTCGATGTCTTTTAGTGTTTTTAAAACTTGCTGCGCACTAGGCCTGTCGATCGGGCTTGCTTGCCACAAGGATTTCATGAGTCCAATATAAGCGCCAGTAGCATTTTCGTTTGACGCACTTGGCGGTAAATTTTCGAGAGTTGGGCGCAAATGGTGCGCAACAACTCCAAAAATAACGACAAAGTGGCTCTCTAGTCCGTAAGGTTGCTCGCGAGTTAGCATTTGCCATAGGCAGATCCCAAGCGAATACATGTCCGCTTTACTGCTCGGTAGGTCCCCTTTTAAAAGTTCCGGAGCTCTGTACGCAAAAGTTCCTGTGAGCAGGCTCCTCGGGCTGGGCGAGGGACTGGGTGGAAGAGAGAGTTCTTCCTTTGCCGTGAGTTCTATGCTTTGACAGCACCCAAAATCGCCCAGTTTGCACAGATCGTTGCTATTTACGATTACGTTTGCAGGCTTTAAGTCTAGATGTACAAGACTGTTCTCGTGGACGAATTTCAAGGCACTTGCTATGTCACGAATAAATTGACAGCGACGTGTGTTGTCCAATATTTCTCGGTCATCGTCAATAATAGACTGTAGGGTCCGATGTCCGGCATATTCCATCAGAATCCACACATCTTCCAAGTTTTCACGCTCAAGAACAGCAAAAGTCCGCACAATGTTCGGATGCTTTAAAGGCAGAACTAATTTTTCTGCTTGGACAGTTTCGTAGAGCGCGTGAGGATTTTTTACGTTTTTGTGCATTTTTTTGACAGCAAGTTTTTTGCCCTCCAAACTTGCCTCAAAAACTGTTCCAAATCCTCCAGACCCTAGTGTTCGGCCTATTTCACAGACCGAGTTTGGAATCATTTCCTTGCTGTTTTTTTCCGAGGCGATCCACAAGGTTTCGTTCGTGTTCCTGCTAAGCTCAAACTTGTTTGTTTTGCACGAAAAGTTCGTTGAACCCAAACAAATGCAACGGCTGTATTGAAGCGGTTTCTCAGTGAAACTCATTTCTTCCAAATCTGCTTCTTGAAATTTGTCGAGCATGTTTTCTTGCTCAAAAAGAGGAAAAAGATGCGCTGGTTAGATTCTGCTTCTCTCCAAGTACCTTGTACCGCGCGCAAATGACTTTCCTATGACCGATTTCCAATGAAGCAGCCTGTTATAAACAGTGTCAGAGTTTTATCACGAGCGCGAAAGCCGCAAAGAAGATCTCGTTCCTGATTGGGTGCACGAAATCTGTATCGCAATGTTAACCAATGAGAACGCGTTCTGGAAAATTTCCGGTCTATACCAAACGTGACTTGAGGACATGATTCTGCCACGCGAGCTTCAAGGGCAAAAGCTTTGAACGTGTTGAATTACGTTCCTATTTTGTCCGGTTCAGCTCTGCTTCCGAATTCGTCAGACAGCAGGATAAAAAAAATCCAAACAAAATTGGGGAAGTATTTCACTGTGATGTTTTACTTTCCCCACTCCAAGTCTATAATTAGATGTGCCATTAGTGAGAGAATATTTATTAAATGATTCTGCAAAAACAGCTCCCGACCGCTTGTGAACTACTTCCCTTTTTGTCAACAAATATAAAAAATAATTTCAAATTATTTGGCAAGAAATCACAAAGCTGAACACTGCTAAATATTTGCTATTACAATTTATCGCAAGCCAACCTTAGCGTATATCAATAAAAATAGTAGTATTACGGCATATTGGGAAATGCCAATATATTGCAACTAAATATAAACGCAAGCCGGATGGACAATTGTTTCAGGGGAAAAAACTTTTCGACGCGAAAAAAGGTTTCTTAATGCGTCAGGGGTACATGAATATGTAAATAAAAGATTTTTTTATTTGATCATCTTTTTACATCCGGTAGAGTTATAACGAGGTTAAGCGCGAAGGGAAATTCCCGCTTGAACTCTCCCTGACATTGACAGGCGTTGAGTAGGGAAGCAAGAAATATCCTCTGCAAAATTACCACCATTCTGCTTTTTAAGTTAAAGTTGATGAAAAAATTGAGCTCCACGCTAATCGGTTGACTGCCCAAACTTGCTCTTTTGGAGCCTTAGCTAGAGCACAGCAAACCTGCATGTTCAAGGACTTCGATCAGTCGGTCACACGATCTCCGTGCGAGAAGTAATTGAAATTGGCCAAAATGTGGCGTAAGTTGCAGATCTACCTTGTTTTATTTGATGAAAACTGGAAAGCAGTTCCTAAAACACGTGAAGTAGATAAAGGAAGAGCTGCTTTATACATTTATAGTTTTTGTTGCAGCTTATTGGTCATGTTTGTGTGCGATTGCGTGACAACTTTTGACCGGGAACGGAAATGACTGCTCAAACAGAAGATTTCGTGACATCAATTCGAATGTGCAAAAACTATACCAACAGATTTTGCTTTTTCTTCCCACTGGCGTTTACATTTAGCCAGTTTGATTAATTTGTACTATTGGGAGGTTTTTAGTTAGGGAAAAGTGTATCGTGGCCGAAAACGTGCACTTCGCATGCCTTGCACGAGTGCATGCATCGAGAGGCATTTTAGGTGGATTACGTAAACCAGCGTAAGACATGGTATAGTTTACATTAATCTCAGCATATTTTGAGAGCAGCTGATCATCCTAGGTTTTCGACACTTTTACCAGAAGAGTTTGAAAAACATCTGTAATACAAGTATGTCACTTCTCCAGAGTATTCTGGGGTTTACTTTTGATAATGTTATATAGTTTCTTTCTTCTGGGTCACCTTTTTTGAAAGAAGAAACTTACACAAAATCAATTAACCCTGTTAGCGTGACTCGCACGCGTATGCATTCTCAGTTAGTTCTTGCACGGGTTTGACAATCAGAGAATCTAGGAGGACAATTTTAAAGAATTTACTAAGCCAAAAAAAGAAAGAAAGGTTCAAAACTGTTGTATCACTTTGTACGAGTTTCATTGCTCGCTGTCACGAATACTTTCTTCTAGAAATCATCATCTGGGATAGACTGGGCTGCGGGTCATTTCCGGTCCCCGGAGCCGAGACTAGACTCATCATATTAAGATTACTACGTAGCTCCCTTTAGACATGTGCAAACGTTTGTTAACCACCATTGTTCTTTAAATACTATTTGGCACTTTAAAAGAATAAAATCTGGTTTTCTTCGCCTTAAAGAAAGAAATTCGGGGTCATAAAATCTTTACTTGCGAACACAGTACACATGACTTAACCCATGTTTAGTCAGCAAGTGACTCTTAACCCTGAACCACGTGAGTCACCTAGCTGCTGGTACCTACGGAGTCAACATTTTAATTGAAATTGCGTGCACCAGCACATGACATTATTTTGCGAGCTTGCAAAAACAGAATAACTTCAAATACGTACCACCGTATTTGAATTTTGGGATAACTGTCAGCATGATTTGCAAACGCTTGAGCTAATGTTGACCTCGCCAGTCACGAGAGCTTCTTCAAGTACGAAATGTATCATGAATGTTCAATTTTTTCCGGTCTCGGAATCCCCCTCCAGCAATTAATCATTAACCAGAAATCAACATCTCTTGCTCTGAGACTTGAATAAGAAAGCATACATCATAAAACTAATGGCCACGTGCAAGCGAGAGTAAAATCGTTCGATTGTTAATATTTCGCTTATTCGAAGCATTTTGTTTTCACTGAGGTTAGAGAATTTAACTTTGGTTTGCCCGCTCCTTCGTGTCACCTCATCACGTTGTTTGTGTATGAAACGCATTAACATGCACTTACATAACGCTAAACCGCGTGACTCATAATACTGCGTGCGGTAACTCATGATCGAGCTCATCTGAATTTATGCACGTGCATTGCACTTTTCTTCTATCCCCAGATTCCCGGAATCAGGCAAACGTTTATACAAAAAATATATATATATAAATGCATTTGATACTGTGAATGAAACTTGTCTTTAAACTCTGCTGCAAGTTCGTGACAAACTAAACGTTTCATTTTCTTAAAAAGCTGAAAAATGTTAAACATCTTTAAAAATTAAATCAATTTGTAGGGGCAGCAGTCTGAGAACGCAACTGCTAGGCGGAAGAAAACAACATGGTCAGATTTAAAAATGTTTCATCTCCTAACTTACAGTGCTGCTCCTGGCATTTCAAGAACTGACACATCAAGTGCCAGCTGGAGGAAGACAAGCACTGTAGATCACGCTCATGACAGGCTGAAACCCCTCCATCTATCTCTCGTTATTTTTTAAATTTTTGTTTATATCAGTTATATAGAAAAAATTTGCCAGGCAGTGAAGGGCAAGATCTCGTGGCTAACATATGGGACTTAGTTAGGGGATGGTAATTCGGTTTGAGTATCACCTGAGATAAGGCCCAGAAGAATAGAGCCTGATCAAAAAGATCAAGAATTGACTGGATCAATCACCCATGAGGGTCTCGCCGTGTATTTGCGTAACTTGCACACAGCTGACCCAGGCCGGTCCCTTTTGAGTGACAGCTGTAGATAATTATCCAATCTTACTTCATTAGCATCTCTAATCAAGCTCAAAATGTCATACGTGCGATATACTAAAAATAATTTTTATGTAAACCATATAGGGTCGTAAGCGCTTATGCCATCCTCGCTGATCCTAGGCTAAGCCCGGCAACCACTACCTTGACTCTTAAATGCACGCAAAGAGCTGAGGTTTCTACGCTTTAAGTTTATTCTGCATGGCTCTTCAGAACGCCTTATTTATTTTATAACGCGATCCTGTTTCCCAACTCTCGAGAGGGGATGAGCAACCTTGAACTTCGTTACTAAGTTCTATGCCAATGTGGCCAAATATTTATCCGGTGACGCGTGACGCAGTAAAGATGTGTTTGATAATTTAGCATATTAAACATTGTGTTAAATTATCAGATCTTTTTTCTTGATAATTTTAATTCGCGAAGGCACCAATGTAGCGAAAATTATAACAGGTGTAGGTGTTAATCAGTAAAACTTCACCGTAAGGACAAATTAAAAAGAATAGTCTTTTCAATGAGCATGTAAACTTTATTTTGCTATAGTCAAAAGCATTTTCGTAGAAGACGTTTGGATCTCATCCCAGTCATCTTACTTGATCATCGGGAAACTTCGTCCACGAAGCTGAGTTGGAAAAAAGTAGTGCATGTTTTTTAAAAGCCTTTGAAAACCTTATGATTTGTGCGATTTTCTCGTAGCTAGTTTGGGTTACCTACTGCCTCAATTAAATTTGTATTTTTATGTTGAAACGAGATCCACAAAATTTTATGAATTAGCATAGCATTCGGTTCCTGTGTACGTGCTCTTTATTTAAAGAATCTTGAGATCTACATTTTAGTTTTCTGCGCAGTTTACGAGCCCGTGACGTATCTAGTCACGTAGCGTAAAACGCAAACTAAGTTTAAACGATTTATTTCGACAGTCGTATAAGCGTATTTCTTATGGGAAAAAATTGTGTTGATGGTCTTATTTCATAATTCGGTCGATTCTTGGTTCGCAAAGGAAAACTGGGGAATTTGTCTCCATTTCTCCCCGATTTTTTTGATTCGGAGTTCACCATTTTAAACCAAAGACTACCAAATTTGGTTTCTGAATAATTATACTCTTTAATTTTGCACCGTGGAAATATTGACTGACTGCTATTTCTGACCTAGCAATATTATTTTTGAACTGATGTCTAGATTATTTAAATATGATTGCGCAAATTGTTGTGTCAATTCATGCCAAGTCGCTTTAAAACTGCGTCACGTTTGCGTACACTTTTACGTGTGCAGGCCATTACAGCTCGTCCGTGCTCTTTCAATAACTAAAGTAAAAACCACTGACAGGTTCCTTAACTGCCCACCTGATTATTTTTAGCCCATCCATTCGTTCTGGTCCTGCAAACACATCGGGCTCTGAAAATAGTATTCCAGAGGAAAAGCCAACAAAAAAAAATTAGCCTGTGTAGGAGTAGAGGATAGGGAGGGGGAAAAGGGGAGGGGGATTGGGAAGAGAGAGAGCTCCCTTCCTTCTTCCCTTTCTCCCTCCCCCCTCTCCCTCCAGGCTAAAAAAAAAAAACGAATTTCCGGCCTTTTTTATGTAACCTGCCTCTCTCTCTCTACCCAATCCCCTTCCCCTATTCCCCCTTCCTCACAGGCTATTTTTTGTCAGCCTGTATTTCTGTGGCATGATAGTAGTGAGGACTCGGGCGATTTCAGTCGAAGTGACGCATGGGTATAGTAGCCCTGTTACCCGAGCTGGCCAAGCGCGAAGCGGGTCAGTTCGCCTTCTCTTTTAGCCTGTTCCAGCCTCTCAGATAGTGGGAAGACGCGGAAGTGCAAGGTACGAGATTCGCACTTTCTCAATCCCAGGGGACCCGATTATCTCGGAGCCTGGAACCGGGTTATAGTTATAAACACGGCAACAATTTGGGAAACTATATCCTGGATAGGCATGCGCCGAGCAGGCCCGATAAAGCAGGCCAACCCGACGATCAGGGCTGGCTAACTTCATATAAAACAGCCAGTTGACAGGCCCTAAGTGTCTAAGATGCCCAGCTTTTCTTTGTTTGCATTCATGTTGTTAGAGCGGTTTTCACTTGACTGTCGTAAAACCAAAACCAAAGTAAATACACTAGCCAACCAAAGGTCGTAGTAAAACCAAAACCAAAACCAAAACCAATCCCTTTCGACAGTCAAGTGAAAACCGCTCTATTATTACTTTGGTAATTCTCGTTCACAACTGCCTGGCTAGCTCTCCTTGTGAGATGAAGGGCGCTTTCCATTCAACAGAACTGTGTTTTCGTCTACCTAAATCCCAAGGGATTCTCGGTTGCCGTCACTTTTTCTGGCGATTACACTGTATTATTTACGTCATTTTCTGGATCTCACAAACGTCTTCCAAATTTGGTCAATGCCAGCTGGTTATGAAGAATTAGCCGCTTAAGTGCATGATAATCAAAGTAACTGAGTGAAAGATTAAGGGGTCCTGGACCGCAATCCAGGTAACCACTTTATCAAATAAAATGATAATGACAATGGCGATTCCCAAGCTTAAAACTCATTCATGCTCTTATAGCCTGCGAATACTGTTGTCTCTCCTCGCTCCTCGCTCCTCGCCGTGACGAAATCGCCCGGGGGGGGCACTTGGATATTTTTTGGGTGGGTATGTGCCGCCGGGGACTCTAAATTGGCACCCCGTTCTAAAAAAAATTTCCCCTAAAATTGATACCCCGTTATAGAAATGAGCCAATTTTTTATACCCCGTTCTAGAATTCGCCCTAAAACTGATACCCCGTTCTAGAAAGTTTGTAAATTGCAAAACCCTGTTTTTTAAAGAGATATTTCTTTCCTTGTTCGACTTATACATCAAATAAATGCTTCTTCATAATCAGCAACAATTTTAAGCAGAAGATAAAGCCGTGATCCACAATTTTTTATACCCCGTTCTAGAAAACGCCTCTGAAATGGATATCCCGTTCTAAATCAGGAGCTTCAAAATCACGACCCCGTTGGGCGGCACATACCCGTATAGGTAATGTATGGGAGTGCCCCCCCCGGGCGAAATCGTCCCTAGCGCTCAGGTAAATCAAGGCATGGGCTTCAATTGGCCTCAATTTGCTCACTTCAAAAGTGAGGGGGTGGCCTAGATCTAAGAGCTTTAGATGTAGACAGAGAAAACTTTGCCAGATGCACAGATTTTTAGCTTGTGCCAATTTAGTGCTTTAAAATTCAGTATGCAAATTAGGTCACGTGACCTCCATCGTTTGAAAAAGCTTGTTCTTGAAACATTGAAAAAACCGTTTATTTTCTAAAACAGTAAAAAATTCAAAAAAGGCCAAGCACAGTTTTTTAGATGCTTGCATTACACATTGCCTAAACCAGTCCGCTTTAATAACTCACATTAAAAAGTGTTGCCATTTTTGTGTAAAGATTTTTAATTGTTTTCTGGCCGTGTGGAGTCACATGACAACATTTGCATAATTGAAAAACACCAAATTGACAGACACGCCACATGTATGTATCTGGCAAAGTCTCATCTTTCTCGTGTTTAACTGCTCATAGATATACCCTCATAGACCACCCCCATCAATTTTTGACAGAATCACTGGGGTCCCATGCCTTAATTTACCTGAGCGACGAGAAGCGAGAAGAGACGGCTATATTTGCAGGCTAATACTCTTATAATAAGACTTTTATTTGTGTTCCAGATCAGAACTAAAGTTCAGTTTTTTTAACTAAATGCTTTGCATTTTGTTTTAGGTAAGCTTCCCTGGAATTCACATTTGGAAATGGTTGCTTGGGCTCTGGAACATCTAAAAACTTACATAGAGGATCCCAACCCTCTTTAACGTTGAAAACTAACAAATTTTCTTCCTTGACATTCCTTTTCACTTCTTCATTCCAATCTAAATAAAACTTCCTTAAATCAGTTTCTGGTTTTCGTGGGTCAGCACCGTGAACTTTTGTCACACAAGCGTCAAAGGAATCGTTAAATTCTTGCCGTGCTGAATTGGAACCAGATTCTTTAGTAGATTTGACGGGGAAAATTGTCGCTCGAACAGATTCAACCCACTTCTCAGGATTATCTCGCAGAGTAAGAATCACTTTAGCATCAGGATTCCACTGAAGGAACTCTTTATAAAATAAACAGCCAGGGTAATCTGTAGTAGCCACATAACCCCTGAAGGCTTCTTTCAATTTTTCACTCTTGTCCCCACTGTCGCTAAATATCTCTTTCCACATTAACAAATGCTCTTGATTATCTGGGACTGTCTCTGTCATATGATGGCAAGGTCCAAATCCTAAGAGAACAAGCGCTTGCTGCAGTGATTTGGTTCCAGTACGACCCAGTCCAGCGCCAATAACTTTCAGATCTGTCATGATCTAAATAGAAAGTAAAGGTAAAGAGTCTTTATTTTAAGTCATGGTAGTTTAAAATAAGCATGTTGATGTTTCAACTAATAAACTTGAGGACAATGGTGCGCTCTTTTTAACTAATCCATTATTGTTTTGTTTTAAAAGTAATTTACAGCAAAGCTACCTATGCTATGGATGTCCATACTAACGCGTTTTTAAAAGTGAGCGTTTTCGTTGTCATCGTAAAGGCGTCGCTCTTTGTGTCCACACTACCGTTTTGCTGCAGATTCGACTGTCCACACTAAAACGTTGAAAAAACGATGAAGTAGGACTTTATGACGTAAGTTGAACCCTATGCACTTGCTACAAACTCACGTGCCTGCGATATTTTCGGTCATCGTTTTAAACTTGCGCGATAAGAAGGGATGAGGGGCATTCTCGACCCCAGTGCTTACGGTTTTTGGAATGAGCCCGTAAATACAGGACCTTAACACATTCACTTCCTCTCCCAATGACATTCACCCCACCATAAAATTCACATGCGACTATTCCTTCACATCCATACTCTTTCTCGATGCCAACTTTTCACTTCACAATGGCAAAATCGTCACTGACCTTTACACCAAACCTACAGACAAACATCAATACTTACTACAATCAGTAATGTCATCCCATGCACACCAAACGTGCTATTCCTTTCAGTCTAGCTCCTAGACTCCGCCGCATTTGTTCAACCAATGAGATCTTCACACTACGCACCAATGAACTTATTGAATATCTTTACAAACTTGGCTATAACCGCTATTTCGTTCAACGGAAATACAGCGAGTTAACAACATCACACGGGCAGAAGCACTCACGCCCCATAACACTTCAATACTGGACAAACCAGAACGTGTTCCCTTTTGTTACCACCTACAACCCAGCCCTTCGTTCCATCTCATCCATTATTCGCAAACAGTTTCACATCCTTATTTCATTCCCCCGTTGCTGTAACGTCTTTAAAGCTGTACCCATTGTAGCTTATAGACGTAGTAGTAACCTCAGTGATTTTCTAGTTAGGGCCAAACTCCACAATCTCACACAACACAACCAGCCCCAGGGATCATACCCATGCGGAACAAACTGTCTCACTTGTAAATACATATCTGACGGGCAAACTTCATACACATTCCACGCTACAGGCGAAACCACACCTATCACTAATCACATTGACTGTACGGGCCTGTTTACATGGAGTGGGGGACCCCGGTCTAGTGGGGTTAGTTTCTTTTGTTTTCACGCTCTGGAGGACACAAAACAAAAGAAACCTACCCCACTAGACCGGGGTCCCCCACTCCATGTAAACAGGGTCTAACTCCAAAGTCGTCATTTACATGATACAATGCAACCACTGCTCTAAACAATACATAGGTGAAACCAAACGACGACTCAAAGACCGTTTCAACCAGTTGACAACCCATCTAATATCTCCAAACTTATACCACAGTCTCAGAACACTTTCTTACTTATGATCACTCTAGCCTGCTAACGACATCACACTTAAATAAATGAATAATAAATAAATAATGATTTAGCGGTAGCACATCCACAAAGTCAGTTCTTCGTCTAACTTATTCCTGGTCGAACTGGAATTTGGAAATGTTGGTTTTTGGGGAGAGGGGAAAACCGGAGTACTCGGAGAAAAACCTCTCGGAGCAAGGGAGAGAACCAACAACAAACTCAACCCACATATGGCGTCGACGCCGGGATTTGAACCCGGGCCACATTGGTGGGAGGCGAGCGCTCTCACCACTGCGCCATCCCTTGCTCCCCAAGAAAGCTCCCACTAGAGCTCATTAAATCTACTGAATAGAGACAGTGTACGAAAAGCTAGAGAAGCATGCCTCATCGAGAGAGGTAAAACTCTTGAACCATTAGGTATGAATAAGAAAGATGAAATGTAATACAGTCGTTCAGTTATTTCTCCTACTTGTTATCATTTATTTATGCTATTTTTACTTTTCAAATTTCTTTCCAATCACTACTTCAACGGTTTTTGCTTTCAACGTTCACTTTTTTCTCATTTAAATTTTCACGTGTTAAAATTATAGTACCATATTGCACGCTATTCTTTATTTCAGCTTAACCTCTTCATTATATGTACGTAAGACCCTGAAGAAGGAAGGCCATGCCTTCCGAAATATTGGTAAAAAACATATATATATTCCCGACTGTAAAATCAACCTTGCTTCTTTTGTCTCAATAACTATGCAACGTACAAGTAAATGGCAAACACATTTACTTCATTTACATCTAGAAACTTTTAAGAGTCATAATTCATTCTCTGAAAAGTACAAAAACTCAAAAAAAAAAAAAGCACACAGACGCTATATCTTGGGTAACCGAGTTAGTCAGGTTTGCGGATCCGTCGAGTCCTGTGGGAAAAGTCTTGTTGGACCCACGGGTCCCATGAATGTGACTATAAGCAGGCAAAAAAATTTTATTGCTAATTCAGTTTTAATTACGTTACTTAAATTTGCCTGTAACACTTATCTCAGGCCAAAAATGATTGGTTGCATTCTCAAAAAAGGACAATTTCCGTGCTGAGAAACTAGCCAAAAGTGCAAATTATGCTAGAAGTGCGTTTTTCAGGAAATACATGAAAATAATGCTTCTAAATCGTAGTGACGACGGGAATTATGCCAAAAATTATGCCAGCACAATCCATCAAAGCTTATTCACAACTCTATGCGCTTTCGTTTGGTCCACTTTCGAGAGCGTTTTCAAATCGACGCGTTTTCGATGAAAACGCTTAACGTATTTGCGTGGACAGAAAGCCTAAACGCCTCGAAATGTATCCATATTTCTGAAATCGTGGTGACAGGCTAACTCCCAAGAGGCGCTCTTAGTCAAAAGAATTTAGACTGCTTGCAGTCCGCCTATTGTCTTAAAATCCGTCTAGTTCTTATCTCAGCCAGCCCGATTGCAAACCACGAAGTTATGTTACAATAACGGATTGGGACGAGACGCCCTCTTTTTATCGCGGCTCCCGGCCCCGGCTTCGCCGCTCGGGTGCTTGGACTTTACGTGCAGTAACTTTGCAAAGAAAAATAAGAGATTGCTTGCAGTCTAAAAGAATTCTACGCATCGTCAGAGAACGTTGAAAACGGAAAACTAGAGCGTTCAAAGCCGGCACCTGCTTTCCCCTTTGTGTGTTTGAATTGCGCGCTTTATAAGTACGGACCAAGAAACTAACCGGCGCTGCCACGTACACAAGGAACGGTTGGCTGTGAAACAGACTAGGGGCTCCTGGTCACGGGGATTAATATTATGCTGGAGGAAATGCTAGGTCGTTCAAATCGTTTCAAAACTCATCTCCTATCCTTTATTTTAGAGACTTTATTCTTTATTAGAGACAGCGCAAAAGCAGTCAAAACAGGAATGCGACCCTGAAAACTTTATCTACACCAGGAGCATGCACGAAATGAATGCAGATTCATTGAGAGCAGATCATGACTAACGCTTATAATTTAGCAAATGTAAGGATCACTGGATTGTGGCAGAGGACTTGTAAGCTACTTGTTTGTAACCTACGTGGAGTTCATTGAACTTTAAGCCGCTACTCAGGGCATAAGAAAAAAAAGGATCAAAGATAACAACAAAAGTACTGAGAGAACAATTGAATGGGTGGGCGGTACACAGCTTAAATTAAGATGAGAAGGAGAGGAATACTGCACTATTCTATTTACACCGTTTGTATATAAGTCTCCAGATTATAAAACCAAGATACCTTGAAAGTCGAAAGGTAACAAAGTATTATTTTCAAATTAACTCACCACTTTCCAGCATCTATGACTCTGCCTCTCCGATCCAAAGGACGTCGAGAACCGGACGTGCGTAACTCGACCACACGTACCTAAACTGACAAGAGATCTGGGTACGAGATCACCGGTCGAACAGCGGGGCAGGCAGTCTCCGGCTGGTGTCCCGCTGTTCACTCCAGAAGGGGCACAGACAGGCCGGTCCCTTTTGAGTGACAGTTGTACATAATTATGCAATCTTACCTCATTAGCATCTCAAAATATGTCATACCCGAGTAATTTTAGTGCAGTCATTAGCACTATTACCTAGTGACATTTTGAGTGCGATGTACTAAAAATATAATTTTTATGTAATTAATGTTGTGAACATTTCATACAGGTCCATAATCCATGACAGGCTCATAAGCGCTTATGCCATCCTCGCTGATCCTCGGCAAACTCCCACAACCACTACATTGACTATTAAATGCACGCAAAGAGCTGAACTTTCTACGTTTTAAGTTTATTCTGGCTCTTCAGAAAGCCCCTTTTTTATTTTATAACGCGATGCCCTCTCCCAACTCTTAAGAGGGGATTCATGAGCGGCCTTGAACTTCTTTACTAAGTTCTCTGCCAATGTTGCCTGCAAGAGCATCCGGTTTTTTTGGCTCTCAGAGTTTTTTTAAAACGAGGAAGAGAAGCGACGACCGGAAATACGTCTGTGGTTCGCAAGCTAATGCCAATGTAGCCAAATAATTTTGCGGTGACGCAGTAAGGATGTGTTAATTTAGCATATTAAATGATCAAATCTTTTTTCTTGATAATTTTAAACTTGCAAAGGCACGAATGTAGCGAAAGCTATAACGGGTGTAGGTGTTAATCAGAAAAAATTTCACCGTAAGGACAAATTAGAAAGAACAATCTTTTTTAATGAGCATGTAAAATTTATTTTGCTATAGTCAAAAAGCATTTTCGCAGAAGACATTTCGATCTCGTCCCCGGTCATTTTAACATCATCGGGAAACTTTGTCCACGAAGCTAAGAAAGAAAAAAGTAGGGCATGTTTTTCAAAAGCCTTTGAAAACCTTATGATTTGTGCGATTTTCTCGTAGCTAGTTTAGGCTGCCTACTACCTCAATTAAATTTGTACTTTTACGTTGAAACGAGAGCCACAAACTTTTATGAATTAGCATAGTATTCGGTTCCTGCGTACGTGCGATTTATTTAAAGAATCTTGAGATCTATTTTACTTTTCTGCGCCGTTAAATATATAAGCCGGGGACGTATCTAGTCACGTAGCGTAAAACACAAACTCGCAAACTAAGTTTAAGCGATTTATTTCGGCAGTCGTATAAGCGCATTTCTTATGGAAAAAATTGTGTTGGTGGTCTTATTTTATAAATTCAGTCGATTCTTTGTTCGCAAGGGAAAACTGGCGAATTTGCCTCCGTTTCCCCCCCCGATTTTCCGATTTGGAGTTCACCATTTTAAACCAAAGACTCCCAAATTTGGCTCCGGAATAATTATACTCTTAAAATTTGCCCCGTAGCCGAATATTGACTGACTACTATTTCTGACTTAGCAATGTTTTTTTTGAACTGATGTGTAGATTATTTAAATATGATTGCCCAAATTCTGTTGTGGATTACAAAAGTCATTATGTCACTTCACGCCAAGTCGCTTTAAAGCTGCGTCACGTTTGCGTAAACTTTTAGGTCTGCAACATTACAGCTCTTCAGTGCTCTTTCAATAAAGTAAAAACACTTACAGGTTCCTTAACCGCCCACGTGATTATTTATAGCACATCCATTCGTTCTGGTGCTGCAAACACAGCGGGCTCTGAAAATAGTATTCCAGCGGAAAAGCCAACAACAGAAAAATAGAATTTCCGGCCTTTTTTGTCCTGTATTTCTGTGGCACAAAAGCAGTGACGACTCGGGCGGTTTCAGTTGAAGCGACGCATAGGTAGAGCAACCCTGTTACTCGGGCCGGCCACGTTAAATTTCTCGGGCCGAGATAACGGCGTGCGGGTCGGCCCGCGTTTCCTTTTTCACCTTTTTATCTTGTTCCAGGTTCTCCGATAGTGGGAAGACGCGAAAGTGAAAGGTACGCGATTCGTGCTTTCTCAATTCCAGGAGACCCGACTATCTCGGAGCCTGGAACCGAGCTATCTCTTTTATACACAGCAACAATTTGGGAAACTATATCCTGGATGGGTATGAGCCGAGCAGGCCCGATAAAGCAGGCCAACCCGACTGTCAGGGCTGGCTAACTTCATATAAAACAGCCAGTTGCCAGGCCCCCAAGTGTCCGAGATGCCCAGCTTGTAACCACACTTCAAGTGTTAATTTATTTATCATTTTTTTTGCATTCATGTTGTTATTATTACTTTGGTAATCCTCGTTCACAACTGCCTAGCTAGCTGTCCTTATGAGATGAGGGGCGCTTTCCATTCAACAGAATTGTCTGTTCTCCTCTACCTAAAAACGCAACTTCATCCCAAGGGATGATTCTCGGTTGCTGTCACTTTTTCTGGCGATTACACTGTATTATTTAGGTCATTTTCTGGATCTCACAAACTTCTTCCAAATTTGGTCAATGCCGGCTGGTTATGAAAAATTAGCCGTAGGATTTGAGCCTGTCAGAAGCGGAGAAATGTTTTAAGTGTATGATAATCAAAGTAGTGAAAGATTAAGGGGACCTGGGCCCGGTTGCATAAAACCTGCACTTAAGTGCTCTCTTAAGTAGGTCACTAACGAATCCGTTATGGGTACGCTTACAGGTGTTGCATGGAACACACTTAGCATTCTCGTAAGTTTCTGTTTTACGTGTTACCGGTAACTAACGGGCTCACTTAAGGGCACACGAATACTTAAAAGCCTCTCATTGAAATTAAGTTTGCATGCAATCGTTACTTACTTCAATATCCACTGGAAATGTTTGTTGTTCTTCTCTATTCTTACCGACAGCTTTAAAGTGTACATCATAGGTTTACAAAGCGCATTAGATCGGAATTACGTAAAGAAAAACCTCTTTTTTCACTTCTCAGTGAAGGATCTCATTAACTTTGTTAAAAACAGTAAGGATACGGGAGCTACACAGGTCTCGTAAATTTACGTGCTATTTTTCCCGTAAAAAAAAGTTTTATACAACACCCGCGATTTCTTTTGCATGAACGACACTTAGGTGAACACTTACGAAAATCGTAAGTGCAGTTACTTAATTGAAATCCCTAAGCGGACCACTTAAGTAATTTAATGCATCTCACTTAAGTTACGAGTGCACATACGTACACCCGTAATTCTTACTGGCGTTTTATGCAACCTTATCAAATAAAATGATAATGACAATGACGATTCCCAAGCCTAAACCTCATTCATGCTCTTATGTTGTCTCTCCTCGCTCCTCGCCAGGACGAAATCGTCCCTGCCTTGTACCCAGACGTCTCTCTCTCGATGAAAATTGGCGCGCAAAGGAAGGCGGGAAGGGGACGACAGTCTAAACCTTCCGTCTGTACCCTTCCCATGGTCCCTTGTGGTTCATCATCAGTCACTCGCGTTTCGCGCTCGCTTCTACCATGCGGAAAACTATGCACCTGAGGAGGAGGCTGACATCGTCCCTAGCGGCGAGAAGCGAGGAGAGACGGCTATATTCGCAGGCTAACACTGTTATATCCCTTTAAACCCTACGATCAAAATTTGAATTATCATTTGTTGCCCCTATTCATTTCCTACAGAAGTAGTGGGGAGAAGTTGATAAAATATCAAGCAAATTCATCTTGTGTGATCATGTCCGTAATTCTCATGACCACTCTGTTTAACATAGCATTGGTATTACAAGCAGAAATTTGATACTGATCACTCTTAGGGCTCAAAGGGTTAATAAGACTGTTATTTGTGCTCCAGATCAGAACTGAAGTTCAGTTTTGTTTGGCTAAACGCCGCTTTGCAACTTCTTTTTGGAAAACCTCACTGGAATTCACATTAGGAAATAGCTGCTCAGGCTGTGTAACACCTAAAAACTTACATAGAGGATCCCAACCCTCTTTAACATTAAAAATTAACAAATTTTCTTCCTTGACATTCCTTTTCACTTCTTCATTCCAATCTAAATAAAACTTCCGTAAATTAGTTTCTGGTTCTTCTGGGTCAACACCATGAACCTTTGTCACACAAGCGTTAAAGGAATCGTTAAATTCCTGCCGTGCTGAATTGGAATCAGATTCTTTAGTAGATTTGACGGGGAAAATTGTCGCTCGAACAGATTCAACCCACTTCTCAGGATTATCTCGCACAGTAAGAATCACTTTAGCATCAGGATTCCACTGAAGGAACTCTTTATAAAATAAACAGCCAGGGTAATCCGTAGTAGCCACATAACCCCTGAAGGCTTCCTTCAGTTTTTCACTCTTGTCCTCACTGCTGCTGAATATCTCTTTCCACATTGGCCACAAATGCTCTTGATTGTCAGGGAGTAATTCTGTCATATGATGGCAGGGTCCAAATCCTAAGAGAACAAGCGCTTGCTGCAGGGATTTAGTTCCAGTACGACCCAGTCCAGCGCCAATAACTTTCAAATCTGTCATGATCTAAATAGAAGGTAAAGGTAAAGAGTCTTTATTTTAAGTCATGGTAGTTTAAAATAAGCATCTTGATGTTTCAACTAATAAACTTGAGGACAATGGTGCGCTCTTTTTAACTAATCCATTATTGCTTTGTTTTAAAAGTAATTTACAGCAAAGCTACCTGTGCTATGGATGTCCATACTAATGCGTTTTTAAAAGTGAGCGTTTGCGTTGTCATCGTAAAGGCGTCGCTCTTTGTGTCCACACTACCGTTTTGCTGCAGATTCGACTGTCCACACTAAAACGTTGAAAAAACGATGAAGTTGGACTTTATGACGTAAGTTGAACCCTATGCACTTGCTACAAACTCACGTGCCTGCGATATTTTCGGTCATCGTTTTACTTTTTTTTAAACTTGCGCGATAAGAAGGGATGAGGGGCATTCTCGACCCCAGTACTTACGGGTTTGGGAATGGGCCCGTAAGTACAGGACCTTAACACATTCACTTCCTTTCTCAATGACATTCACCCCACCATAAAATTCACATGCGACTATTCCTTCACATCCATACCCTTTCTCGATGCCAACTTTTCACTTCACAATGGCAAAATCGTCACTGACCTTTACACCAAACCTACAGACAAACATCAATACTTACTACATTCAGTAATGTCATCCCATGCACACCAAACGTGCTATTCCTTTCAGTCTAGCTGCTAGACTCCGCCGCATTTGTTCAACCAATGAGATCTTCACACTACGCACCAATGGACTTATTGACTATCTTTACAAACTTGGCTATAACCGCTATTTCCTTCAACGGAAATACAGCGAGTTAACAACATCACACGGGCAGAAGCACTCACGCCCCATGACACTTCAATACTGGACAAACCAGAACCTGTTCCCTTTTGTTACCACCTACAACCCAGCCCTTCGTTCCATCTCATCCATTATTCGCAAACAGTTTCACATCCTTATTTCATTCCCCCGTTGCTATAACGTCTTTAAAGCTGCACCCATTGTAGCTTATAGACGTAGTAGTAACCTCACTGATTTTCTAGTTAGGGCCAAACTCCGCAATCTCACACAACACAACCAGCCCCAGGGATCATACCCATGCGGAAAAAACTTTCTCACTTGTAAATACCTATCTGACGGACAAACTTCATACACATTCTACTCTACAGGCGAAACCACACCTATCACTAATCACATTGACTGTAACTCCAAAATCGTCATTTACATGATACAATGCAACCACTGCTCTAAACAATACATAGGTGAAACGAAACGACGACTTAAAGACCGTTTCAACGAACACCGCAGACCAGTTGACAACCCATCTAATATTTCCAAACTCACCACAGTCTCAGAACACTTTCTTACTAATGATCACTCTGCTTTAGAACGACATCACACTTAAATGATTAAATAACATCCACAAAGTCAGTTCTTCGTCTAACTTATTCCTGGTGGAACTGGAATTTGGAAATGTTGGTTTTTGGGGAGAGGGGAAAACCGGAGTACCCGGAGAAAAACCACTCGGAGAACAGGAGAGAACCAACAACAAACTCAACCCACATATGGCGTCGACGCCGGGATTTGAACCCGGGCCACATTGGTGGGAGGCGAGCGCTCTCACCACTGCGCCATCCCTTGCTCCCCAAGAGAGCTCCCACTAGAGCTCATTAAATCTACTGAAGGGAGACAGTGTATGAAAAGCTAGAGAAGCATACCTCATCGAGAGAGGTAAAACTCTTGAACCATTAGGTATGAATAAGAAAGATGAAATGTAATACAGTCTTTATTTCTTCTACTTGTCATTTATTTATGCTATTTTTACTTTTCAAATTTCTTTCCAATCACTACTTCAACGGTTTTAGCTTTCAACGTTCACTTTTTTCTCATTTAAATTTTCACGTGTTAAAATTATAGTTTCATATTGCACGCTATTCTTTATTTCAGCTTAACCTCTTCATATATATATATACCCAGGGGGGTACTCCCTTATAAGGGCTTAATGGGGACGTGCGGCCGACCAGGGTATGTTTTTCGGGATTTTTGTCTTAAACAGGGTATCGAATTTATCATTTTTTGTCTTAATCAGGGTATCGATATATCACTTTTTGTCTTAAACAGGATAAATGTCTTAAACAGGGTATCAAAAATCGGAATTCTGTCTTAAACAGGGTAGGAAAATCAGCGATATTTGTCTTAAACAGGGTCAGTGTATAAGGCGCCGCGCCGCACCTCCCCACCCAGGGATACATCGAGTACCCCCCCGGGTATATATATTCCCTACTGTAAAATCAACCTTGCTTCTTTTGTCTCAATAACTACGTAACGTACAAGTAAATGGCAAACACATTTACTTCATTTACATCTAGAAACTTTTAAGAGTCATAATTCATTCTCTGAAAACTACAAAAACTCAAACAAAAAACCAGCACACAGACGCTATATCTTGGGTAACCGAGTTAGTCAGGCTTGCGCATCCGTTGAGTCCTGTGGGAAAAGTCTTGTTGGACCCACGGGTCCCATGAACGTGACAATAAGCAGACAAAAAATTTTTATTATTAATTTTTAATTACGTTACTTAAATTTGCCCGTAACACTTATCCCGGGCCAAAAATGTTTGGTTGCATTATCAAAAAAGGACAATTTCCGTGCTGGAAAACTAGCCAAAAGTGCAAATTATGCTAGAAGTGCGTTTTTCAGGAAATACATGAAAATCATGCTTCTAAATCGTAATGACGACGGGAATTATGCCAAAAATTATGCTAGCCCAATCTATCGAAGCTTCATATTCTATGCGCTTTCTTTTTGGTCCACTTTTAAGAGCGTTTTCAAATCGACGCGTTTTCGATGATTTTTGCAAGGACAGAAAGCGTAAACGCCTCGAAATGTATCCATGTTTCTGAAATCGTGGTAACAGGCTAACTCCCAAGAGGCGCTCTTAGTCTAAAGAATTTAGACAGCTTTCAGTCCGCCTATTGTCTTAAAATCCGTCTAGTTCTTATCTCAGCCAGCCCGATTGCAAACCACGACGTTATGTTACAATAACGGATTGGGATGAGACGCCCTCGTTTATCGCGGCTCCCGGCTTCGCTGCTCACGTCCTTGGACTTTGCGTGCTAGCAGTAACTTTGCAAAGAAAAATAAGAGACTGCTTGCAGTCTAAAAGAATTCTACGCATCGTCAGAGAACGTTAAAAACGGAAAACTAGAGCTTTCAATGCGGGCACCTGCTTTCCCCTTTGTGTGTTTGCCTTGCGCGCTCTATAAGTACCGACCAAAAAACTCAGGCGCCTGCCACGTACACAAGGAACGGTTGGCTGTGAAGCAGATTATGGGCTCCTGGTCACGGGGATTAATATTATGCTGGAGGAAATGCTAGGTTGTTCAAATCGTTTCAAAACTCATCTCATATCATTTATTGGAGACTTATTAGAGACAGTGCAAAGGAAGTAAAAACAGGAATGCGACCTTGAAAACTTTATCTACACCAGGAGCATGCACGAAATGAATGCAGATTTATAGAGAGCAGATCATGACTAACACTTATAATTTAGCTAATGTAAGGATCACGGAAGTGTGGCACAGGACTCTTCAGTACTACTCGTTTGTAACCTCCGTGGAGTTCATTGAACTTTAAGCCGATACTCAGGGCACAAGAAAAAAAGATCAAAGATGACAACAATAGTACAAAAATAGAAGAATTGAATGGGTGGGCGGGACACAGCTTAAATTACGATGACAAGGAGAGGAATACTGCACTATTTACCTATTTACACTGTTTGTATAAGTCCCCAGATTATAAACCAAGAGACATTGAAAGTCGAAAGGTAACAAAGTATTATTTTCAAATTAACTCACCACTCTCCAGCATCTATAACTCTGCCTCTCCGATCCAAACGACGTCGAGAACCGGACGTGCGTAACTCGACCACACGTACCTAAACTGACAAGAGATCTGGGTACGAGATTACCGGTCGAACAGCGGGGCAGTCTCCGGCTGGTGTCCCGCTGTTCACTCCAGAAGGGACAAAGACTGGCCGGTCCCTTTTGAGTGACAGCTGTAAATAATTATGCAATCTTACCTCATTAGCATCTCTAATCAAGCTCAAAATATGTCATACCCGAGTAATTTTAGTGCAGTCATTAGCACTATTATCTGGTGACATTTTGAGTGCGATGTACTAAAAATATAATTTTTATGTAATTAATGTTGTGAACATTTCATACAGGTCCATAATCCATGACAGGCTCATAAGCGCTTATGCCATCCTCGCTGATCCTCGGCAAACTCCCACAACCACTACATTGACTATTAAATGCACGCAAAGAGCTGAACTTTCTACGTTTTAAGTTTATTCTGGCTGTTCAGAAGGCCCCTTTTTTATTTTATAACGCGATGCTCTCTCCCAACTCTTAAGAGGGGATTCATGAGCGGCCTTGAACTTCTTTACTAAGTTCTCTGCCAATGTTGCCTGCAAGAGCATCCGGTTTTTTTGGCTCTCAGAGTTTTTTTAAAACGAGGAAGAGAAGCGACGACCGGAAATACGTCTGTGGTTCGCAAGCTAATATGCCAACGTAGCCAAATAATTTATGCGGTGACGCAGTAAGGATGTGTTAATTTAGCATATTAAATGATCAAATCTTTTTTCTTGATAATTTTAAACTTGCAAAGGCACTAATGTAGCGAAAGTTATAACGGGTGTAGGTGTTAATAAGAAAGTATTTCACCGTAAGGACAAATTAAAAAGAATGATCTTTTTAATGAGTATGTAAAGTTATTTTGCTATAGTCAAAATCGATCTCGTCTCCTCTCCGGTCATCTTAACATGTTCGGGAAACTCCGTCCAGGAAGCTAAGATTGAAAAAAGTAGGGCATGTTTTTCAAAAGCCTTTAAAATCCTTATGATTTGTGCGATTTTGTCAGTAGCTAGTTTGGGTTGCCTACTACGTCAATTAAATTTGTACAGTACTTTTAAGTTGAAACGCAAGCCACAAACTTTTATGAATTAGCATAGTATTCGGTTCCTGCGTACGTGCGATTTATTTAAAGAATCTTGAGATCTATTTTACTTTTCTGCGCCGTTAAATATATAAGCCGGGGACGTATCTAGTCACGTAGCGTACAACACAAACTCGCAAACTAAGTTTAAGCGATTTATTTCGGCAGTCGTATAAGCGTATTTCTTAAAGAAAAAATTGTGTTGGTGGTCTTATTTTATAAATTCAGTCGATTCTTTGTTCGCAAGGGAATACTGGCGAATTTGCCTCCGTTTTCCCCCCGATTTTTCGATTTGGAGCTCACCATCTTAAACCAAAGACTCCCAAATTTGGTTCCGGAATAATTATACTCTTAAAATTTGTCCCGTAGCCGAATATTGACTGACTACTATTTCTGACTTAGCAATGTTATTTTTGAACTGATGTGTAGATTATTTAAATATGATTGCCCAAATTCTGTTGTGGATTACAAAAGTCATTATGTCACTTCACGCCAAGTCGCTTTAAAACTGCGTCACGTTTGCGTAAACTTTTAGGTCTGCAACATTACAGCTCTTTAGTGCTCTTTCAATAAAGTAAAAACACTTACAGGGACACTTACAGGTTCCTTAACTGCCCACGTGATTATTTATAGCACATCCATTCGTTCTGGTGCTGCAAACACAGCGAGCTCTGAAAATAGTATTCCAGCAGAAAAGCCAACAACAGAAAAATAGAATTTCCGGCCTTTTTGTCCTGTATTTCTGTGGCACGAAAGCGGTGAGGACTCGGGCGGTTTCAGTTGAGGCGACGCATAGGTAGAGTAACCCTGTTACCCGGGCCGGCCACGTTAAATTTCTCGGGCCGAGATATCGACAAGCGGGTCAGCCCGCCTTTCCTTTTTCACCTTTTTATCTTGTTCCAGGTTCTCAGATAGTGGGAAGACGCGAAAGTGAAAGGTACGCGATTCGTGCTTTCTCAATCCCAGGGGACCCGACTATCTCGGAGCCTGGGCCCGGTTGCATAAAACGCCCGTAACAACTACGGGTACGCGTACGTGCACTCGTAACTTAAGTCAGTTGCATTAAATTACTTAAGTGTCGTTTATGCAACAGAAATTGTGGGTGTTGCATAAAATCTTTTTTACGGGAAAAATAGCACGTAAATTTACGGGACCTATGTAGGTCCCGTATCGTTACTGTTTGATCTTTTACTGAGAAGTGAAAAAAAGTGTTTTTCTTCACGTTATTCGTTCTAATGCGCTTTGTTAACCTATGATATACATTCATAGTAGTCCGGTGGCTTAGTGCAAAATTTTGGCGAGATCTATACAGAGTGGACAGAAGCACCAAACTTTGCATGGTAGTAGCTTAGGGCAGGTTAGTAAATTTTAGGATCGGTGCCCACAGCTACCTCTTCAGGATTTGCAGCAACTGCTCGCTGAAGTTCTTCAACAACCTTCCTCGATGGGTGCCCTGTGCTGAAAATTGCAATCCTTTGTTTTTTGCCATTTTTGATGAAAATCACATAAAAAGGCAAGTAGATGGAAAAAGGAACTGTATTAATACTATTATTATTGAAACTAATGACTAAAACAAGTCAACTTGATGATATAGCAATTGTGATATACCTTGGTAGGTTGCCTGTGCTAAAAATATCAATTCCTTGTTTTTTGCCATTATTTTGATGAAAATCACGTGAAATACATGAAAATAAAAAAAAAGAAATTGTATTATTATTAAAAACAATGACAAAAACAAGTCAACTAAATGGAAAATCCAAGGAAGATGTTTTGATATGCGCACTCAGCCCCAAATAGCCTTTCAAGATAGCGGCTGGAAGGTGTCTTTTCATGGACTGTAAGTATCTGCTAGAATAAATTGCCGTTTTTTAGGGGGGAAATTGTGTACAATTTGAATCACGACAGGTTTAAGTGAATTTTTAAGCTCTTCTTGGTGATAAATTTGTTACCGAAAGCCACATTTTCTCTTCGCATTTTGTGCCGATTATGAATGACTATAGTGAGTTTATTTTCGTACTGGTTAAAATTAATAATAGTAAAAATAGCTTCTTTCTATAGCGCTCATATCCTGAGCACATGGTGCTTTGCAATGTTAAAGAGGAAAAAAATTATATCTCGAGCTTGAAATAACATATATTAAAATCTATTTGCAATTCACAAAGAACAAGAAAAGGAAACAAGAATTCATCTGTTTTAAAATTATTTTGCCTTTGAAGTTTTATATATATAATGATAATAAGTCATGCAAAAAACTAAATATACATTCTATATGTATAGTTATAGGATCTGCAGATATTAAAATATTAAAGACGTTTTACAAAAATTTTGACTTACTCTCTAAAAATTGCGTAAAAAGATTTGTTCTCAGTCCTTTCTTTCAACTGGCTAAAGATGGTGACTTGCGCAAATCTAGCTAATGGTAGTGAGTTCCACAGTTTAGGGGCGCACACTGATAAAGTCTTTTCCCCGTGAGTTTTCGAGGTTGTTCTAAGAGCTGCTGAGATGCGGACCACAATTTTCTGGAAGGCCTTTGATAACTAAGTCTGTCCGCTAGATAGCTAGGTGGAAGGTTATTAAGTGATTTGAAAACTGACAAAATAAGTTTAAAAACAACGTGATAACTAACAGGAAGCCAGTGAAGGTCAAATAAATGATGTGTTCGCAAAGTTTAAGAGTCCGAGTAACGATCCTGGGGGCAGTGTTCTGAACATATTATTAAAAGTTCCTTCAAGTGCATTTTCCTACAACCACAGAGCAAGGAATTGCAATTAATAGTCTGTTTTAGATTTAATAAAAGCATGCACTGCAATTTCCTTAGACTCCTGTGTGAGACACTTTCTTATCTTTGATAAGTTCCTGAGTTGGTAAAACGATAATCTGCAAAAGAATGTTGAGAGGTGTACCTCAAACAGCACGTTGTCATCAAATGCTAATCCCTAGCTTTGTTGGTGGTGGTTCTTAGCCTTGCATTACCCATAATGACGTCGCTAAAGGGTGGACGAGTACGGTACATCGACAAGATAAGCATGATTTCAGTCTTATCATGATTGAGTTTCAGCTCGTTTCTACATTCAAGACGGAAACCAGTTGGGATAGTTTTCATATTTACCCAGGGTGAGAATCGAAAAGAGAGGATGTGAGAAACCCATTAATTTAAAGGAACAATTATTTATAGAACGCTCCTTGACAATGTGCTAGAATTCAAGAAAGAGGACTGTCTTCTTGTTGCAATTAAGTTTGATATTGAAATCACTACAGTAGTAAACACATTACTGAAGTGCAAAGTTGCATCAATCCTGTCACCTTACGTCCAAGTTAGAAAAAGCAAACTAGAAAAGAGAAAAAAGAATGTTGAAGCAGATCAGAAACAGCAAGTTGGAGATTGTGGCACCAAACAAGCTTGTAAGACACTATAGTGGGACCGCAAAGTGTGTGCCTTTGTTTGTAACAAATACAGCTTAATATGAAGTTCGGCAAGTATAAAGAAATGTGTATCATTCTCCACTTCATTTGCTATGTGCTCAGTGAGTTCAACAAATGCTCTTGATTTATTTAATTTCCCGTCTTCCTCGGCCTTCCAAGCTGCTCCACTTTTCTTCTTTCGTTCCTCTGACATGTATGCCTATTTCGCAAGTCAGCCTTTTTAGTACATTTTCAAGGAGTGTTCTATGAATTAATGCTTGTACCGTTAAACCAGTGGGCTTCTCAGGTCTTCTTTTGTTGATTCTTGGCAAACATAACAACGATCCCAGTTTATATCCATCCTGGTGTGTAGAAAACATCTCAGCTTCAGAAACCTTTAACTAACCAGTAAGTTAATAAACTCAGTGTAGTCATTCATAATCGGCCCAAAATATGAAGCGAAAATGTGGCTTTCCGTAACAAATTTATCACCAAGAAGAGCTTAAAACTTCACTTAAATCTGTCGTGATTCAAATTGTGCACAATTTCCCCTAAAAAACGACAATTTATTTTAGCAGACACTTAACAGTCCATGAAAAGACACCTTCAAGCCGCCATCTTGAAAAGCTATTTGGGACTTAGTATGCGTCTGAAAACATCTTCCTTGGATTTTCCATTTAGTTGACTTGTTTTTGTCATTGGTTTCAATAATAATACAATTTCGTGTTTTATTTTCTTGTCTTTCATGTGACTTTCATCAAAATAATGACAAAAATCAAGAAATTGATATTTTTAGCACAGGGTACCCACCATGGTATCTCATAATTGCTATATCATTAAGTTGACTTGTTTTAGTCATTGGTTTCAATAATAATAGTATTAATACAGTTTCTTGTTCCATCTACTTGCCTTTTTATGCGATTTTCATCAAAAAATGGCAAAAAACAAGGGATTGCAATTTTCAGCACAGGGCACCCATCATGGAAGGTAGTTGAAGAACTTCAGCGAGCAGTTGCTGCAAATCCTGAAGAGGTAGCTGTGGGCACCGATCCTAATATTGGCTAACATGCCCTAAGCTACAACCATGCAAAATTTGGTGCTTTTGTCCGCTCTGTATAGATCTGAGCCTTTAGCCACCTGACATGGAGCCCGGCGCGTGACCGGAGCACGTGACAAGCTGTTACGGCACGTACACGGTATAAAATATTAGGGAGCTTAA
>CALNXK010000001.1:4485000-4490000 GCA_942486035.1 Porites lobata | reverse complement strand
GCATGCATCCAGAGCTGCCGGATCGACGTGGGAGTAGTATACCTGATGATCATCCGCATAAGCGTTCAACTTGGCCTTCTTGACGTGGAAGAAAAGATCGTTTATGAAAATGTTGAATAGCATGGGACCTAACACACTCCCCTGCGGGACCCCACGCTTGACGCTTTCCCAGGTCGAAAAGGTGTCTCCAACTTTAACTCTCTGAGTTCTGCCAGAGAGATAGTTCCTAATTAGGGCACAACTTTTGTCGTCCATACCATAGGCCCTCAGTTTCGAAAGGAGGAGTGGATACTGAATAACATCAAACGCTTTGGAGAGATCCATAGAAACTACCGCAACAAGCTCCCCCCTGTCACGCATCATTCTCCAGTCCTCGGTCAACCTTAGCAAAGAGGTCTCGCAACTATAAAACTTTCTATAAGCGCTTATGAAGTCTGATAAGACCCCATTGTAAAATTCATACATCTGCCCCGATAGAAGCCTTTCAAAAATATTGTTTAGAGCAGGGAGCACAGTTACGGGCCTATAGTTGATCTTACAAAACTCGTCGTCTTTTTTGTACAGAGGAGTAACCATGCCCATCTTCCAGCTAGCAGGATAACAGCAATGTTCAATGCAACAGTTTATTATACTTGTTATAGGCCGCGCAATAACAGCTGCCGCTTCTTTAATCAACTTTGGTGGGATCATATCGTGACCAGGTGACTTACGTACATTGATCTCTTTTAGTAATAGCTCAACCTGGGTTTCACTTGCGCGATGAAAACTGAAGCAAGCTGGAGCACTAGAGCCCCTGTGTTCATGGATTGCTTTGATGCTGGGATGATTTGCATAATCCTCACCGTAATCCTCTGCTCGTATTTCAGGCATGCTGTCAGCAATGTGAACAAAGTAGTCATTAAGCAGATTGGCAATCTCCTTTTTGTCACTAATAATCCTGTCATTTTCTTTCAAGATAATGTCATTGGCTTGCTTACTTTTAGTATGCAAAAAGGGGCGGAAAGTAGACCAGAATTCGAGCGGGTGTTCGGTGTCTGCTGTTTTCCTCGCGAAGTGTTGTTTTATTGCTTTTCGCCTAAGAGAGGTGCAGGTATTACGTTGAGTTTTGTATGCCTCGTAATTTGCATCAGTACGATTGCGCGTGAATTTTTTCCACAGTTTGTTGCGATGCCTGATCGCCCTCCTCCATTGTTCCGTCATATAAGGCACCTGATTACCACGTATCATTGTTTGCTTGATAGGTGCGTGTTCATTGAGAACACTTAGAAACAATTGCTCAAAAGCATAAAGCTTATCATCAAGTTCATCAAACAAATCAATTATGTGGAAAGGCACAATTTGCATATCATGCACAAAGTTCTCTCGACTGAAGTTTTTCAGACTACGAAAACAAATCTTGCGAGATCGAGTCCTTGGTGCTGATGATCGCAGGATAGTATAAACTAACGAATGATCACTAAGTTGCGTGTCTACCACGCCTGATGTTAAGACCTTTTTCTTGTCATTCGTCAGGATTAGGTCCAGCAGTGTTTCAGTTGTTTTTGTTGTGCGAGTTGGTTCCGTAATCAAACAATCAAGATTAAAAATATCTAGCAGATCTAGTAGAGCCCGACCGTCTCTGTGTTGTTTATCAGGAGCAAGAAGGTCCGCGTTTAAGTCTCCTGCTAGGAAAACCGTGTTTGTGAGCGAGGAAACTGCTTCGAAGAGAACAGAGAGTTCACGCGTCCACTGAGATCTCACAATCGAGGGAGGTCGGTAAATGCCCACAACAGTAATCCAAGTCCTCGGTAGTTTGACTTTCAAAACAATCGACTCCGTTTTAAAGGTTGACCATGTATCAGAAGAGAGCCCTTTGAGCTCTTTAACTCTAATAAAGCAGATATCACTCCTTACGAACACCATCAATCCACCTCCTCCAGCCTTTCTGTCACGACGACTCAAACGAAAACCTTCAACGTGAAACATAGAGTTAGGGAAAGTAGCATCTATTTTAGTTTCGGATATTATCAAAACATCCAGCCTACCAGATTGTAGCCAAGTCTTAATCTCATTGAATTTGAAACCGCCAATACTGTTCGCGTTGATGTGTCCTAGTTTGAGATTTGATCGATGATTATTAGCCTTCTGATCAAAGTCGGCCCATATTTCATTTTCAGCCTCCGTTCCACCTTCGACTTGGACTTGATCAATATCTCCTTCGGTGTCTGAATCTTCGAAAAAGCTGTCGCTTAGTGGGGGTAGAGAACATTTACTACAGTACCAAGCCTGTACATCACGAGTACGTAATTCCTTAAAGCTCGCACCAGAACACTTCACATGAAACGTCTTTCCACACAAACCCGCACAACGGACGCCATCTTGGTTTCTTCGAAGGGTCTTTGAACAACCACCGCAAATAGATTTCGAGTGATTAGAAGCGTCCCCTTTCTCTGGTCCTGGGTTACTACTGATGTCCCCTGAAAGCTTGAGAAGTTCAAATTGAGTTGTAGCGGTAGAATTAAATCAGAATAAAATCAAGAAATAATTCTCCCTCGAATCTTCGTAAGTGAATCAGCTTTGCAGTGCCTTACCTGAGATAAAAAGTGGGCCGAATAGCAAAACATTTCTAGCGCAATTTGGGTCCTTTGTGGAACGCAGTGTATTGCTGAGCGAAAGGTGAGTAAACAAACGTGGGAAAGTACGTTACCTTTGATTGCGTGACCAGCCAGTAAACGATAGTCTCCAGCGAAAAATAGGATTCGCAAAAATCTTGCTTATGTATATTTAACAGTTTGTTACTATAAATTTACACCTGGTTTGTCTAAAACTTTAAACAATGCATATCTGTCCAAGAGTATAAGAATGTCTCGAAAGATCCACCCCTAAATAACTGTGGGCTACTCCTTTTTCCCCATCACCGATGTGCACTTCCTTCCCACTGTCTTTTGCATGAGGCTTGTATGCCTTTTTTAACTGTATCGACACTTAAAACTGGCCGTTTAAGGCCTGGTTTAAGAACTTGACTGACTTAAAAAACTGTCGCGAACATGCGCTATTATTGTTGGACTTTGGAAGCTTTAAGCCCAAAATGATGGTGCAATCTCGAGAAATTTGCCCGGGTCTAATTATAAGACAGGGAATGGGTACTAAGAAAGGGACGGTCTCATTTAGCAACCCGTGGACAATCTGGGCATGCTTGCCTTCTGTCGCAGGGGCAACCGTTAAGCCCAGGTACGCAGCCCCCACCCGAAAAAAGCGACTGAAATGGTGGATGCCATGCAATCCACCATTTCAGTCGCTTTTTCCACATCATGACCTTCAATTATCATGAATTATAATGCGGGCCTTGATCGTTGCCACTTTACCAGAAGTCTAATCTTCGCACTGTAAGACCATGAGAATCTCTATTATTATTCCATAAATGCACCATTAACTTTTCCTTGCTCAGCTTCCGGTAACCCGATACTCCGAAGCAAAAATAGCTTTACAACAACTCTATCTAGGCCAGAACTCCTGCTATCAACAAATATATACCCCCCCCCCCTAAAGAGAGCAAACTTTCCCCGAACTACTCACTTGACCCAGCCCATCCCTTCGTTAAGAAAAACTACGCACTCAGTTAACTAGACAAAACGCGCTCGTGAATATACCAAACTATAGTTGTTCATCCTACAAGCAATCTCAGTTTCAGCAGGCGTGGCCACGTTTCCAGTTGCTGTAAGATTAATTCGACACCTGCAACAGACACTGTAAATTAAATAGCAGCCACAACAACCTTCTTTGAAACCGTCAGGACGAGAAAGTTTATAAAAGACTTAACAGGTGTGCGCGGCGGATTCTTTTTCTTCCTTCCCTCCCATTGTAGCACTCAAATTCTGACCCTGATATTAATTCTATCTAGTAGTAATCAATCGTTCCTGAGCCGATAGGCACAAGGATACCAGTTTCTTGCAAAATATGCTGTGACATCCGTTTGCTCATCCCCCTTTCTGCCTTCGGCCGCTGATTAGGTTTGGTTCTGTGCTTTGAAATAACTTTAGGAACGAAACAGAATACGTGAGGGGCGTGTCCGGCTAAGGGCAAGTGACTCTCGGTGGTGAAGACATATGCTGAGCTTGTCAGTATTTCGTAGCCTGTACCACGTCGCGAAAATAGAACAAGCCAAAGAAAAATAAGACGTCTTTCTTTCCCCAGCCCCCGCAGGTTTTTCGCATTACTTTTTACTGCACAACTGATTCTACCTTTCGAGCCGGAGCGAACATGGACGCCCTTGGGGTTAAGTTTCCACTTCATTTTCGGCACCTGACTAAACGCAAGCGTTGACTTGTGCGCCTATGCTTCGTTTGCACTGAAGTAGCAGTATATGACCACGACAGACTTGCTGCTATCCTTGGTTTGAAACCGCAATGAGCAAGAACAATTTCTTGAAAAGAGCAAACTATTTCCTCCTTAGCAGACATGGAGAACAACTACTAGGACTTAAGCAATGCCATTGCTTAATTAAGTCCTAATAGACTCGAAAAGAGAAAGCATGATGCTTTCTCTTTTTAATGATTTACGGCTAAACAGTACAATTTCATGTAACTTTTACGCAAAATTAAATACTTAGTTGTTTGCAGAATTACATTTAACAACAAATGACAGAAATTTAACTAAGTTTAGATCTCATAGATAAGAATTGAACGAAAAAAACTTTTGGGGTAAAAAAGTCAAAAAATAATGTTTGGTGGAAAATCACTTAATGGATATACAATAGCAGAGATATCATGCCTGTAATTTTCTGTTCAATGCACCTTATGACAAGTCTGACTAATCCACTGGTAACCCATGCCTTAAAACCGCCTTGAACCTTAAAATTTAATCCATTTGCCTTTCATGCGTAGTGCAAATATATCTTCTGAACACTCCGGGGTTGGGGGTAAAATCAGAAGAACAGAACATTCAGTTACTGTACCATTTTTAAAAGTGGGACAGTATGTTTGCTAATCATCTTAGTTAACCGCTTTTAAAATAGGACAAAA
>CALNXK010000001.1:4417500-4480000 GCA_942486035.1 Porites lobata | reverse complement strand
TCTCTCTTGGTAGGCTGAGCGACCTCTGCTGGAAAGTTGAGACACACTTGGTCAGTTAGCTTGTTCCACTTCAATCTGAGCAGCCCACATTCACTAGATTTGACGCCAAGTGGCTGCTTAGCATAGGTTAACTCGTCTTCGCTCTCTGTTGATCCATCCAGTTCTACCTCTTTCACATTTGAGTGCCATTTATGTTGACAAAGGGTGGCTTGTCCGAAGATCCCAGTTGTTTGGCCTTTTCTACAGTCCACCCACTAATCAGCAGGTCGTCTACATATAGTTCGCGTTCGATCTCATCCACACACTCAGGGTGGTCAGCTCGACAATGGTTAAGGTGATGTTCGATCATTCCCCCAAGGAGGAAAGGCGAGGGTTCCGGGCCAAAGAGCGCCCTAATGACTGTACGTGTAAATTCGTAAAGGATCTTCCTTTTCCATCCTACGCGCTGATACGCACTTGGAGGAACGTCTCACGGATGTCGCCAGTGAGGGCGAAAGCATGAAACCTGTCTCGCAAAAGTACTTTCCATACTTGATTTTGTAGTGGTGGTCCTACTTCAAGGCAGTCGTTTAAAGAAGGCGCTGAATCATGCGCTTTCGCCGAAGCGTCATGTACGATTCGCATCTTCCTGGTTTCGGCGCTCTCCCTGACAACAGCTTTGTGGGGGATGTAGAACTCTTGCCCAGTCGCAGCCAGTGGTGCTTCTTCTATAATTCCTTCTTGTAGTTGTTCTTTAATGATAGCATCGTAGTTGTCTAGTTTTCCAGCCTTCTTCAGTCGTTTCACTAGACTTTTAAGTCGCCTCATGCTCCCTGATTTGTTCGTTGGTAAGGGAGGATGATCTCCCTTCCAGGGAAAGCCTGTCTCATACCATCCCTCAGGACTGCGCTTGAGCTGTTTGGGGAATTCAGCATAGACGACATTCCGGTCTCCATTAGGGGAGTCTTCAAGTCCAAGGACTTCAATCCTGTACAGCTGTTCGTAGTCACTGGATGCGCAAGAAACATGCTGTCCAAGTCTGCTTCTGACCCAGGCGACAAAATAGCCCACCCAAAACGGGTATACTGGGCGACAGGCTCTCCTATGGGTCCAGTGCGCTGTGCTTCTCGAGTTTTAATCTTTGCGTAGTCACTTGCTCCTAGAATCACACGAGCAGGAAGTAGACTCTTTCTGTCGGTATCCTCCATTTTTACCCCCTTCAGATGCTGGTACCTGTGGATCATTTCCGTGTAGCTGAAGTTTTCTACAGATAACAGTTCAGCGCGCTCAACTCTCGTATCGTTCAGTGGAATGGTGTGGTTTCCGTTAGTATCACTCACGTTGACATCATAGAGCTCGTTCCGTTTAGTTACAACGCCCACGATAGTTTGGATACGTCGTGTGAGCGAACGTGTGGGAACTAGTTTCAGTAGGTCCAGCAAGTAACCTGAAGCCTACGAGACTGACTTCAATAACTACTTTTCTTCGGTAGGTAAAAACCTTGCTTCACGCGTGCCTCGTTCATCTCGCTATTTTACCGAATACTTGGCTCCCAATTATAATCCAAGCTCTTTGTTCTTTGATCCAGTTACGCCAGGGGAAATTGAGCGTAAGATACTTTTGATCCCTAAAAATAAAACTTACGGTCTCTACTCTTGTCCGATTCGTATTTTAACTGACGCAAGATGCGTTATTTCGGGACCTCTCTCCATCATCATAAACATATCTGTGCAAAAGGGCATCTTTCCATCCAAACTGAAAAAAAAGCGAAAGTTGTTCCTGTGTTCAACAACGACGATGAGACTGAGCCTGGTAATTATCGTCCGATATCATTACTGTCTATTTTCAATCGGATATTTGAAAAATTAATGTACCACCGCCTCAAACCCTATCTTGGTAAAAACGATATTCTATTTAAGTCACAGTATGGCTTCCGCGAAAATTGATATCGTTAATGTCATACAAAACAATATGGACCAAAAACTTTTTACTTGCGGGATCTTAAAAAAGGCCTTTGATACCGTCGACCGTTTAATCTTGCTTAGAAAAATTAATCATTATGGCATTAGGGGAATTATCAATGCCTGGTTTTGCCTCGTACCTTCTCGGTCGTTCACAAGTAACTGAAGTGGGTTTTAACTTATCTACCGAATGTATGATCTCATGTGGTGTCCCATAGGGGTCTGTGCTTGGTCCTCTGTTATTCTTAATCTATATTAAAGATATTCACCACTCTCCAGCAAAATTGTCATTCTATCTCTTTGCTGATGACACGAGCTTGTTGTATGCTGACACTAATTTGAAATCTCTTGAAAAAACCGTCAATAGCGAACTGCTCAAAGTCTCCGACTTGCACAATGCAAATAAGTTAACGCTCAATGCTAAAAAGTCAAACTATGTTATCTTTCGGTTTGGAGCTAAACTTTGGAACGCAATTCCTAACGAATTTCGTCAACTCTCCAAAGGAGCATTTAAAAAAAAATTTCATGACTTTTTACTCTCGATAATGGAAGCAGAGGACGATTATGTTGAAGTGCCCATTCTCCTACAAAAAATGGCAAATTCTGCATCCTCGACTCAATGCACTAATTATCGATAGGTTCTGTTAGTGGTAAATTTGATTGTAATATCATTCTGTTAGACTATATATTCTGTAACTTTAGCTTGTTTTTCTGTAATTCTTATTTATCCACACAGTTTATTTAGTTACTTTACAATATTATCTGTTATGACTGCTTTTTGCTATTTGCGGGCGGAGATGGCAAAATGATGTGTATGAAATAAAGTATAGTGTGTGAAGGTGACTGATCCGCCGGTGTCAAGGAAGAGCTCGGCAGGTTATGCCATTCACTTTCACTAAGAAAACAGGGTGGCATACTTTCTCCCCGTTTAGAGACGCCGTTAGAGCCACTCCCCCGTTGTCGGTTTGCTGACCTCTTCCCTCTCCTTTATCACAAATTGATGAATGGTGTCTTTGTTTACAGTGAACACATGTCCCACGACTGCGGCATTGAGGTGCGTGGTGTTTGGATCCCGTTCAGTCAAAACACAGCTTTTTGTTCTGCAAAATCTGTCAGCGGTCGGCTGGCGATGTGATTTTATCGCATTCCCAAGACCTGTGTGTCACGCAATCACAATAAACGCACACTTGCCGTGCCGGATCTTTCTCTTGCGAGTGAAAAGTTTTGACGCGAGGAAGACGTAAGGGCGGAGATGTATTGGACCATTTCTAGAGATTGAATTTCCTTCCATTCTTCGAATAAAGCCTGTAGTAGTTCTCCGAATCCCCAGTCTTGCCACCCCATTTTGTTGCTCACTAGTTCGGCTTTAATACCGGGCAACTTGTCAAGAACACCCCGAACCATAGATAAACAATCCGACAGCTTGCTCAGTGTTTCCAGGGATTGCACATTATTCTTTAAAGTTTGACAGAACTGGTGAATCTTGCTTGGTTGGGATCTGTGAACGGTCGGAAGGGCGTTGATGTTATCCACATATGCTCTTACAATTTCACTCGTTTTCCCGTAATTCGATTTCAATATATTTTCAGCTTGCTCTTATCCCTCTATGGTGAACGGAGCCTCATGCCTATCATCTAGTTTCCGACGACATATTTGACAGACTTTATTACCGGGCAAGGAGGGCGAGCGCGAGCAAACAGCAAGGTGAGAAATCGTCTCTCATAACAATTTTATTTTCATCGACATTTTTGTATCATTTTGCAAGCTTTGCCCGTTTGTAATCCTTATGCGCAAATAAATCTTCTATCAGGCAAGGGGAAAACAGACCGAAAGAGCCGAACAGCTACAGCATACTGATAATTTCGCCGAAGCTACAGCCGTAGAAAGAAACCACAATCTTCTCCGTGCGTTCATTGAAGTGAGCGCAGTGTATCGATTTTGTTATAAAGCTAATATCATAGGTGACGAATTACTCTTTAACTTTGGCGCGAAATTTCAGTGTTAATTTGTAATTTCACATGTGAAATTACAAAATTGCTATGGCAATCCTTCCGTATGTCTCAGTGTCAAGATGGCGACGAAGTTTTAAAATGCCGTGAATGAAGATGTCAGGGCACAAAAAGACGCTTTAGCAAACCTAACCACACAAGAGAATATCAAGAAGGATTCTAACAGGTATTTTGCCGAAAAAGTCTAAAAAATTCTTAACTTTATAGGCCAAATTTAAGGTCTAAACATTTGAGAGAGTGGAGCTCTCGATCGATACGATCCAGGATAAACATGTCAAAAATCCAAGATTGCTAACGTAATTCGTCACCCATGATATTAATAGGTAATCAAGTGGTATACTCGTGAAATTAGGGAATAATTTCACTTGCGTTTTGTCCAGATCCTAATAATTATTAGGATTGGACAAAAAGCGTGTGAAATTATTCCCTAATTTCACTCGTCACCATTTGATTACACATACTAACCTCACAGTTTTAAAATCCTGTATGATGTTGTCTGGATCTTCGATAGTGGTTTTGTGTTTTGGTAGAGATTTATAACAATTCATTCCTTCACGTAAGTTTACATAAAGAATTGCATACACATAGCACATACTAGCCTCCCCCGCAGGCGTTTTTAGGGGAGATCGTATTAAATACGATCTCCCCTAAAAACGCCTGCGGGGGAGGCTAAGCACACACTGCATGCAAATTATTTTAAAGTCACGCTTTTAGTTTCCGCTCTGGCTTACGAAAAATGTTTTGTTTCCAAAGGTTATTTCTATATTCAAACTTATTTACCTCTTCTGGTTTAAAATGGAACAAACTCTTCGTCGACTGGACGTTTCTCGCTTCACCTCGGCTTCCGCTTCAGCAAGTTTCTCAGCCCTTTTCCCGCAGGGAGTTCTGTTACTTAGCTCAGACGATCTCTTAAATTCCAAGACACTTTCAACGGCTCATAAAGGGAAAATTAACAGGGGTAGACCCGGGTAGACCCCGAAATGTACAAAGAAGAAAAGTTGAAGTAACAAGTTGACCGAAATAATCCAATAAAACCGCTAACAGTAACCAGCAATGAATCCAAGAAGAACGACAAAAACAACACTCAAATCATTGTGGCGACTTGCACATGACCGAGCAATGCTCAAGAAAGCAAAACATTTAAAAGTAACGTAACTACTATCAAGAATAAGTGTTCCAACAACTTTCCACGGCCTTATAGTGTAGAAATTGCCCACACAAGCTTGGAATAAAGCGAAAATTTCTCCATACACACCTCTGAAAACGGCTCTTAGCAAGCGCGAAAATCACTCAACAAACAAGAGGCATTCAGGTCTCGCCTGCTTGGAGATTAGATCGAGAAACGAGGAGGCGATTAATTCTACAAGAAACATGATTTACTCGCCAAAGGCTTTTTACTTCCTACTTTTTCGA
Organism: Porites lobata; assembly: GCA_942486035.1. Lineage (NCBI taxonomy): Eukaryota > Metazoa > Cnidaria > Anthozoa > Scleractinia > Poritidae > Porites > Porites lobata. Next base: position 4,474,638 of record CALNXK010000001.1, on the reverse strand, counting down.
CGTCGATACTTTTTATTTGTTTCTGAATTGATTTAGTATGCCTGTTAGCGACGACCGGAAATATAGCCTGTGAACAGGCTCTCTGTCTGGGGAAAAAAATAGCAAGGAAAGGGAAGGGAAGGGGGGAGAGAGCCTGTAGACACACGTTTGAGGCCGCTATTCCGCCCTCTTGTAATTATCTTGCCGAACATCTGTCAGCAAGATCGTTATCTGCCAATCAATTTCGCGCGTGAGTAACTCCTGGGAAAATTAAGGGAAAACATCCGTGTTTTGCTTCGTCTCAAAACAAAGTGAAATGGACCGCGAGCCTAATTGTCGATTTTGAAAAAAATCGTTGATCTCCGGTAAGAGAATTAATACGGTGCCGGTCGTTGGCGTTTCAAGAAATAAGACCTTGCTGGTTGACAGTGGCCAAGACAGCGTTGTACTAGCGCAAGCATTTGATTGCTCAAGATTTCCTCTTGTGCAAGGAGAAAGCTTTTCCGATTTAAGCTGCTTAACTTGTGCTCATCGCGCCCTTCGTCTTGCTAGTTCAGTTTCTAATTCAACAAGCCCCTGCAATGAGCGAACTTGGAATGCGAAAGGTACAGATACTCTCATGACTTCTCCAGAACGTGAACCTCCAAAGACAAGTACAAAGAAATCAACAGCGCTTCGATCGCCGACAGGAATTACACCTTTGGGTATTTATCCCGCATTTATAGCAATAAAAGAGGGCGGTAGGCCTACACGGCGTTTACCTCACGCCAAAATGCTGCCTGTTCCCATAAGTTTTTTCCTCTGCTCGGTAGATTATGCTCTGGAAGGTTCTACATTTTCACTGAGCAAATATGGTTTTAGCCGCTGGTTTCACACTGAGAGGTCATGGCATACATGTCGATTTACTGTGGTTTTTGTCTCTGGTCGGCAGGATTTGCCCTCTCTGATGCAAGAGCATTTTCTTTGACCTCTTTTGAAGCGTAAAGCTTTTTATTGCGGCTGAATAAGGGTCGTACTTTTCTCCAAAGTGCCCTCTGGATCTGAATAACTAAGCGATTTTGTTTAGTCCGTAAATGTAATGTTTTTCTGAAATGTTGTATCACGCTGGGCCCAGGTCGTTAGTTTTCTTTGACGGATAGTAACTTACAGATCCAAAGTTATAAGATTCAAGTGCAGCTTAAACCGAAGCTACATCAACTATGGAGAATTGCATTTTGACTCGGTAAACTCCAGCCTAGTGTTTTTCTATCCATTAGATAGTGTGAGTCTTTTGACTGGAGCGCGTAGTTCCTCCCTGGGTAATAGCTTTTGAACAAGCTTAACAATCTTTGGAGTGTTTTGTTATTTCCAAACGCGTGTTACGTGCCGACCGAAAAACCGATGTCAATCAGACCTTTCAACAGTCAGTGTTCTCGCCAATAAGAACTTGCATCAGGATCTGATGCACAGCGGGTGCCGTGGAACGGCGGTCCCAAAGGCTTGTCCACAGGCCTTTTCGCTTTTCCCTCTCCCTAATTCCCCGCTCGACCAAAGGCCTGTTCACAGGCTAAATGACCTGCCTTTTGTGTCCCAAAAAAAGGACCAAAAATTCCGGGGGGATACTTCCAGAAAAATTGTGGTGGGGGTGTGCTGCACGCTTCCCGAAACCCTTACCCTATTTCACACCAAAATCTGTGATTTTTCCTACCTTATTTCAGATCTAATCAAAAATTTGATACCCAGACCTGAAGCCCTGGAGCCTGGCGCGTGACCGGAGCGTGCGACAAGCTGTTACGGTACGTACACGGTAGTTGCCGTAAACATTAAAAGGGAAATGGTCTTATCGCCAAATGATGAAGAAGTAGCTAATTCTTCTGAAAAACGTACCCAATTCAAGACTAGAGTGCACAAACCGTACCCTATTTCAGACCAAAATGGTCGAATTCGGACCAAAACGGCTAAAAAAACCATAAAACCTTTTGGCGCGGCACATACCTACATAGCCTATATAAGGGACTGCCCCCCCGGGGCGAAAAACGCGTTGCAGATTATGAATCTCGCTGCTTATGCAAGCGAGACTAATAACGCATTCCGATTGGTTGAATCTCGTGACGCACATCGCCTGAAAGGTGTCTTTTGTTCTCGTCGCCAGCTTTTGTTTCAGATCTTATCTAAGAGTTCCAAAAAAAGAAGATTTTTAACAGCGAGACATACAAAGCTAGCTTCAACCCATGAGTTTGATGTCATTATTGTTGAACTGCAAACCAGTCATGAATATTGCCTTCAATTTGCAGACCACCTTTCTCCTAATTATGTTATGTAAGTATCATTCTCAATTACTCTTATGAAAATTTTTCATGCAATTTTAGTTTCTTTAAAGGAGGATACATATTAAATTATTATTATTTAAGTTTCATCTTCATGGTTCGTTAATCTGAAAAGTACGAGAGGAAAAACAATTGGGTGGAGGAATCTTATTTCTCCAAAGGTTGGCTGCTAATAACATCCTTTCACAATCCTAGACTATGTTAATTCCAATTCAGTCCAAGCAATATATTTTATGTTTTCGAAAATTAAAGTCAATCGGATAACATTTTACGTAACTAAAGATTACATTGAATTAAACTGAAAATACTGCTACACACCGAAATTTTTAAAGTGAAGACTTGCAGTCTAAGTTTGAGGAAAACACTTCTTCCGTCGTGAATGGTTTTACGTAGCCTAGACTGAAACCAGTTTCGCAAAGTATATTATACAAGATAGCTCGTGATTTATCATGAGTGCGACCCTGCGAGCGCTATAGGAGAAGAAGGCCAGTCTAAACGCTTCAGGATCATGCTGCGAGAGTACAAGCTAGATTACTGAGCATTAAGTTGAACTGATTGCGAACTTTCAAAAGATTGAGGTTTTTTAGACTGCTCCTAACTAAGACCAGTTGCTGTTAGGGCTGAAAAACAACTTACATAGCTAGGACAATTAATAGTTATACTTATTGTCCGGAGGCATGAAAGCTTAAGTATTGAAAAATTTCGACTGACTTCGTGACAAGGTGATTTATATTACACTTGCATTTACCTAAGGTGATAAAATGCCTTCTTTGAAGTAATCAGTTTCGTATTCAGTTTCAGCGTTTGTCAAAGCCCACGGATTAGCTTTTGATTCTGAGCCAAACATTACTACGATAGCAGCGACAGGATCAAACCAAACATTCACCTGGAAGCTGTCCCTCAGAGAGAAAGATAAGTCAAAGCAGTTACAAGTTCAGTTTGGTCCTTGGGATCGGAAATACAAAATAGTGAAGTCATTTTTCATGACTGTTAAACAAGAACCATCTGAAGAAAATGAAACTGTGGCTAGAGCAAATCAATCGACTGCGAGGCGTTTGCATTGGAAAGGAGACTTGTCTCGTGACTACTATATCGCTTTTAAACTTGTCAATATTCAGCGCAAAGATGCTGGAGATTATGGAATGAGGCTCCGTGTTGACCATTTCCCTCCCACCATCTTACAGAACTGGTTCTCTCTTATTGTTCAAGTAAGAAGAATTTTTTTTTTTCAGACAGACAATGGAAAGATTCCCCCCCCCCCCCCACCTTGTCTGCGGTCCTATAATCAATTTTGCGATTGCTTTTTTGTCGAATATCGCTATTGAAACTGGACATCATTTATTAAGGTTTCCGATTTTGCTCCGATGGTCTCCCGGTTATCCTTGACCATATGGGTCACCAAAGATGGCGAGTTTGTATTTATACATGACGTGATGACGTTATATATGTCGCCTTAAGTGTCAAATACAGAAATATCAACCCGTGTAAAAATTTGCATTCTTTATTTCTTAACTTTCGATCCTATACGAAACTGTTGAATAACGCAACGTACATCAATGACTAAGCTGGACTTTTTTACGATTAAAGAGTGAGGTTGAAGTGCACCTCGCTAACTCTCTCCATAGTGTCAAGTAACAAAGAAATTTTTGCGTTTAACTTGCCCATCAGTCAGCAAAGGACAAAACCAAGATTATGGTTTTTGATTAAAGTGCTGAGAATTTTGTAACGAATTAGCCACATACACTGAGAACTTTGACTGGCGAACCTGCGATGGATTGATCACATCATTACAAGGGCACCCAACGAGAATATAGTTCAAAACCACTTAAACATAGCAATGTTGAACGTATTTTAGTATTTAAACGGTAGATATATGCATATTTTTATCCCCTAAAAATTTTTCATCTGTTCGGATTTCCTAGCTGAAAGTCTAGTGATCCGAAAATTATAGGGATCAAAACTTACCTTCTCGAAAATTTCAGCCAGAAAAAAGGCTCCCGAAAATTCTAGGTGACCTTTTTAGGGTAAAAATCCGTTAAAAATGGGCAATCATATCATTTTTGGGGGGGTTCGAAAATCCTAGGAGAGGCAAGCAAGCAAGAAATCTAACAACAAATGTTCCGAAAATTCTACATCTCAAATCATCTTCCGAACAGATATTTTCCAAAAATTGTCGTTGGGTGCCCTTGATCATTAGTCATTTTAATTTATAGCTCATATTTGAAACACATTAGACCTAACTACTGTTCCTCTTTTCGTCCTAGGATCCAACGCCCACGCCGTATATTGGTAAGTTTTTATAACACCTAATTTAGAATTGATATTACGGACTACATATACTTGCGTGGTTTTCTGTAGTAATAAGTCCTGTCACGTAATTGTGTTTAAATTACTCTATCTATCAAAGGTCATCACAACACAGTCAGTACCCTAGAATGTTCTTATGGATGTACCACTTCTCTTTAAGCGGCCTTATATAATATGGCCCAGCCACAATTCAGTCTATAAGCGCCATCCCAAAATAGTGATGTTAAATGAAAGTTAGAGGCGCGCCTTAGATCGAGAACTATGAGGAAGGACCTGCTTGTGGGCAGAACACACACACACACACACACACACACACAAGGTGAGATGTTCAATTGATCTTTAACCTCCAGATACTCGACACATAACTCTGGATGTCATTGAAGGGGATGACGTGAACATCACTTGTCGTACCAGCGTGGAAGCGAGATCATATGTGATGTGGTTTAAAGACAAAGTTCCCATTTATGCAGAGCAAAGCAAGTTTTTATCTCTTACAAATGTGAACAGATTACAGGGAGGGAACTACTCTTGCGTATCTATAAACCAGGCTGGAAATACTACGTCGCCCATCACAACTATTAATGTGCTCTGTGAGTACTGAAACAAACAGTAAGACTAATATTTAAAAGCTGTTTCATTCTTCAGGGGCGTGCGTTTATCGAGTTGACGATTTACGCGTTTATGCATCAGTGCGGCAGTTCCAGCTGCGCTCATCCCCCTCCCACCGGGCTACTGCGGGGTATTTGCCCGCCTTTTCAGTCCAGGGGGTAGAGCATTTGCCAATTTTGCGCTGCCCGGGGGCTGGGCATTCGCCAAACCCGGGGCTATTCCAGAGCTTTTGACACGCACGCGATTTCCTGTCAGAATATACGAACTACAAAGAGGATATCACTACAAAAAAAGCAGATTGGCTCATCTGTCAAGGACAGGGGGTTGTAAAGGCATGTTCTCAATTTTAGGCATGCATTTCTTCATTGTTTATCAAGCCAGAATTACATAGCCTCCCACGCAGAGGTTCGCTGAGGTTCTGCGTGGGAGGCTAAGAATTACATAGCGAAACTCGGGAGCTATCGACGTGAATCAACGTTTTTTGGTTAGTGAAACAAATTAGGCTGTTGATATTATTTGAAGAACATCCTTTCATATTTATAAGCTATTCATAGCATATAGCTTCACAGCGCTCTATTAATTAATTTTAATGTCAATAATTTTATACCAATACTAAAACCATAAACTGGTGCATGTCGTCGCAGCGTGAAGTCTTAATTAGAATCCTAGCGCTATTTCAAAGGAAGACGTTAGTTGAAACAAAAAATCTTACATTAAAATGTTTAAAATTGCACAATTCGACTGTGCAATCAATGAAAAATGTTGCAGTGTTGACGGAGGACGGGGCATTTGCCCTCTTTTTTCGTCCACACCCCGGGGGATTTGACAGCTTAAGAGTCCCCACCCCCGGGAATTTGCCATCCAAGACAAAAAAATGCTAATGCCCCGGCGGGGGTGGTTGGGCGCAGCTGGAATTGACTGATGAATAAGTTTCAAGAGAATAAGTAAGAGAATGGCAGAAATGCTAGAGGTGTACTCTCCAGGCATCCCCTGTAAGTGCTTTCATGCATAATTCGATATATACTTAAATAAAGCATAGGCTAATAGCTAACTACACTGTCATGATCCTTCATGCCAATTAAGCTTTTTCTACGGTCGGAGACTAAACCGTTACAAAAAGGCAATTTCTAGCCCTATAGCCTTATATTTTAATTTTCTTTCTTTAATTTCATTCATTTTCAATGTTTGTTACCAAATGTGGGAGGGAGTGGGGTGGGGGTGGGCGCTTATTAACGTTTTCTGCGTTTAGAATGGGCGCTTATTCGAGGTGGGCGCTAACTCGAGGTTGGGCGCTTATTCGAATAAATATGATACGTGCGCACGCAGTCTAGCGATCCACGCTGGTAAGGGCTGCTTAATTAGCCAGAGAGACCAAAAACTCACTTCGATACCTTAAGATGTTCTTTGGGTTAGAAGTACGCTTCAACGAGCTTCTTCGCGCAAGAATGACGTTCGAGTAGTCCAACTGCCAGTGACTCGAAGCATGATTATATTCCCAGATATAATAACGATCCTAAAATACCACTCCATCAGTTGAACATCAAACATTGTAACAGGCTTTTACAACAATATTAGCCGACACACTTCGCTATGAGGTGGGGAAATTTATAACAAAGAAAGAAAAAAATTAGTTTCCGCCATTAGACATGTTAAAAAATATTTTTTTTTCGCGCTTTACTTCACGAAATTACTTTTCTGTTGTCGCCATCATTCTAACCAATCAGGGCGCGAAGAACAAATGACGTAAAAACTTAGTTTTAACAAGTTGCTGACCTCTGATTGGCTAATTCAAATTTCAGACACGAGTACTGTTCCCAGTACTGTTCCCAGGCCAGTGACGAATGGTGAAAAAGACGTCAGTAAACAAAGCAAAACAAAAGGTGACTATTATTGTCTTTAGATACTTCTTTTAGGGGGCGTGCGGGCTGGGGTCGGGGGAAGGGAGGGTGGAGGCAGCCCCTGCAGCTGTCAAACATTTTGAAATCTTTCCGGCAAAAAGCACATGATTCGGGCAGTAGCACTTGGGATACAACTAAAAAGAAGCAAACCAAAAAAAGAACAAAAAACAACGACTGTCGTTGCCAAATTGAATGCTCTCATGCCAAATCAAGGAATGCGGTGTCGATCAACTGGTGATCCCATTGGTTAATGAATGATGTTGAAAAACCTTTCCCGTGGCGTCCATACTGAGTTAGAATCATGGAGAACTCTTGATATACCCATTCACACCAACTGAATATACAGTGGAACCCCGTTAAGGCCACCACCGTTGGACCATAAAATCCTGGTCGTAATAACGAGGTGGTCGCATTAACGGGGTCTTCAAAATAATAAAATGAGTCAATGTTTTGTACTTTTGGTTTGAAAGAATATGGCCGTAATAACGAGGTGGTCTTATAAACGGGGTGGTCGTAAGGCGGGGTTCCACTATATTTAATCAAACCGGGTTTGAATGAAAAACAGACACGGAACGCTGGAACACAGGTTTTTACATAGTATTATGCAACTCACTTCTTTGGTCACAGAAACTTTTGTCATCAGCATTTTACCCATTAAAATATTGCACACAAAACCGTACGGGACCGAATGGTATGGGAGTCTTTTGTGCGATACATTCCGGAGCTCGCCGCAGGATGACGACCAAGGTGAACGCGATAAAGAGGTGGCTCTCACACAGATTAGAGTTTTTAACTTGTGGATTACGTGTAGCGTAAGGAACAAGTTACTGTGGGCACTGCAATATGCAAATGTGTCACCCAGATGTAGACAGCGCCCGATATCAGAACGACAACTGTCGCGGGTATTCGTTGCCGTTCCGCGATGTGCTGATTTTGTACATTTCACAGGAGGCACAGGACGATTGTCTTCATGTGGACTTTGAATGTTTCAAATTAGCACTATGGCCAACTTTGAGACAAGTTTATGAACTTTTGAAGCTTTTTGACTCGTCCAGGCGATAAAAATGACGAAAAGATCAGCAATTTCGCGACTGAGCTGGTCGAAGCTCACGATTCTGCCGTGAGTCTCACGTTTTTTTAATTTTTCTCACGACAAGACTCCCAATCTCGTGGTTGTTAGTGAAATATCATGCTGAAATGAAATGTTTCTTTGTTCAATAACAACGGAAATGTTTACTGTTGCTGAATCGTAAGTGATTCTCCTCATGTAAACGCCGAGTGAATCGTAAGCTGCAGGAGACTACGCGACGGTTTTGCGAGACACAGTCTTCAATATTTATCGAAATCTGTACCCGTTTGGGCATATCTCTTTCTACTTTTTTTCTTCACAGGTTTTAAAGTTATCAATGTTCTCATTCCCTTGCTGGTCATTTTCCTCCTATTTGTCCTGATTATTGTCGTGTTCATTTGTTTGAAGAAGTAAGTTTCAGCCATTCCACCTTATCCACATTATGGTACTCGAACTGGTAGCAGAAGTGGTACCAGTGTCAGTACCCTGGGGTCTCATTTCTCTATTGTTTTTAGACACAAAAAAATGAGCACACTTATAAGATCTTATAAATTACACGTTTAAACGTTTATTAAATTGGCCCCAGGTAACCACAAGACTTGAAAAGCTGTTTTACGTCTGCTTTGTTGACATTAAAAATCGACCTTTAAATAGCTTTGCAGGTAATATGATAAAACTTTCAGTCAGTAACCGAAAACAAAATGGTGTTGTTTGCTATCTAGGAACCTCCTTTCTTTCCTTTAACTTTGATTTTTATATCTCTTAAGGATATTTGGCGTCAGATCAGAAAAGCTACCTTGACTATCAATAAGGAGTCTTCTCAGTAATGTAGCAACACCAACTACATAAAAAATACTAATAGCTCAAATCGTTTAATCAGCATGTAAACCTGCAGGTTGTTTACTTCATAGCTTCATAGTTATTGGACAATTTACTCACTTTTTCTTTCTTCCATGCAGGAGGAAAATCAAAAGGGAAAAACTACTCGATGGCACTGAAAAGTAAGTAAAAGTATGTCATAACCATCAGGGGCCTACCTATTCTCTTATTACAAAAAATCGGGAAATGAAAGTGACGCGACAATAAGTGTCGCGATCATAAAATGACGCGAAAATTAAGTGAATTAAGTGAGTCACATTATGTCAATAATCACGAAAGAACGAGTTTATTAACACGGAAACGTTTACAAAATCACATTTTTTACTAAATGTTTATTTTTTCTTTGTTCATAGTCTGTAGGAAGGAATTTTCAGTGTAACTGGATTTTGTGGTCAATTGAGGCCTGTTTCAAACGTAGTGTAGTGTTAAGCTGGCTCGACTGTAGCCCGAAGCTACAGCTCGACACTAGCACGACTTGATAAAGAAACGATTCAGCAAACCTTTAAATGTATTTTAATGTGTTCATAATTTATGAATTGTGTTTGGCACGGCAGTAGCGCGACGTTTAAAACCAGCATAGGCGTACGGGCCGGGGGGGCGAGGGGGGCTGCAGCCCCCCCAAATTTTGGGCAACTCAGATTTTTTGGGCAGCAAGAGAAAATTTGGGCAAAGCCAACTTTTAAAGACGTTTCTTGTTTTTTATGAGTATTTTTGAGAGATAAATATTTTCTATTTTAACCTGAAGTCGGCGTAATAATCAAGTTACATTCACTCGAGACAATGGTTGCCAAGCACGTGATTAGTTTCTGTTTATAAGGGAAGGGTTTTTTTTTTATCGTTGGGCACTGGACTGCAATGGGCTATTTCCAATCGGGAATTGATTAGAATAAACTTCCGCCTAACTTTCTAGGATCATCTTCGCTCGTAGAACAGTTTATGGCAGATAGGATCAGCGATTGATCTGAAAGTGAAGAAGTGGCTGACTAATTCTCACTTTGAATTACGAGAAGAATCTTAATGTTTTTTAAAAAATCTATCAAGTGGTTCAAATTATTCACTAATTTGTTAAAGTAGACCGAAATGTTTACAAAACCGCTAACAAGAGCGCCATGATACATACTAATGAAATCCTTCTTTGTAGCAATTTTGAAATATCACTCGTGATATTTATGCCAAATATCACTACAAATCATGCTATTACCTATACAATGTACAAATAACTCACACACATTTTTAAAAAGATTGAACCTACTATGAGGTGAAATTGCATGTCAAAAGCGCTTCGTTTTCTACTGATAGCGGCCAAACAACAAGATTTTCCTTGTTTTACTGTATTTCTAACGATAAAAACTTTATCCCAAACTATCCCGATAACGCTCTTACAGACTCCGTTTTAACTTCACAAACACCGAGGCGACTATTGGAGGAAAAAGCTCCCGAGAACGATTTCATATTGAGAAATAATGCTGCAAGTATAATAGGTAATGGCGTCATTTCGTTGCTATGACAACTCCGATGTCATTGCAACCCTGATCATGACAAATTTTCATCTTTATCTAATACAACTGTGGTGGCAATTTTTCCAAATGTTTGTTTATGGCAACGTATAGTTTATGCTCAAACTTGGCAGGTATATATTGACCATGAAAAACTGTATTGCGGCACTTTCGTATGCCAGTACGGCCTATGTTGTTGCATCGTATGACCCTTGTTTCTTCTCGACTGTTTTGTAAAAATTTGGCAACTTGCAAGAATTTTTTGGGCAAATGGTTTACCGCCCCACCCCCGGCCGAAAATTGCCCGTACGCCTATGAAAACCAGGTTGAGCTACTACCGGGTAGCACGGCAAAGCTTGCCTTGCTACACGGCAGTAGCACGACTTGGTTTCAAACGTCGCGCCACTGCCGTACTAAAGTCGAATTTAATTCGATCAATTTAGTTCGGCACGGCAGTAGCACAAGTTTGAAACGGGCCTGACTAAATAACAACAAGAATCGCCGAAAGGCGATTTTTAACTGGGCTGCAAAGGGGCTATTTTTTCTGAGGGGAGGGGGCGGCTATACACATTCAGGCTACCATAAAACCTTGTCGGCAACCATTGCATGCGACAGAATCTCATGTGAGACTGAAACATAAACTCATTCAGAACATTGTACCCTTTTGAAAGACTTTCGTAACCCAAAAAAGAGTACCATTTTTAATTGGGGGCTGTATAATAGCTTTTAAATTCCACCATTATGAATAAAAATAAACAAGTTAGTCATTAATTGTAAGCAGGAAACAATTTGCATTATTTCCACGCACCCTTCCCCCAATCCCTCTGTGCCCCAAAATATAGCGTGACAGTATAACGTGACTAATTTGACGCAACCGGAAATTCCAAAAATTGTTGTCCTTCTACGAGCATAAAATGCGACAGACTGAGCTGATTTACACTAGACAGAAATATTGTATTGTATGAAAACCAGAAGTACACTAAAACAGACAGTTAACTGTTCATTGATCCCACCTGATCCAGGGGCCTCACTGACTGCACGGAGACTTTACTGCGCTTTTCACAAACATGCGAACTCTTAAGTTCACAAGCCACCTTCAAAATTGTGTTTATCGCTTCCGTCAATCATAATTACGATCACAAGCAACGAATCTTGAAACAGAGAAACACACAAAACGGATCGAAATCCACAAATCACAAACCATGTCCTTTTGAACCGGTGAAGTAAAGTTTCGTTTCCTAAGAGGTCCGTTAAGATGATTGACAGCAGCGAAAAATGCAATCGTCAGTTGGGTTCTGAACTTCAGAATTCGCATGTTTGTGAAAAATGCGATCCTAATTTGCGGTCCACAGTCTACATGAAAACGCACTATTTTTTCCACAAGATGAAAAATATTCAGTTTTAAAATTTTCCTCATAGTATTTTTCTCTAACTTAAAGGAATAAAATCCTTTGCATTTTGAGACCTAAAAAAGTTTAAAGATTTCTCGCTCGCATGTTGCGTTCATAAGCACGCACTTCAAACAATGTAAATAGATGAAACGATCGATAACATATTTTTTACCTGATACCGATGAAAAAATTCGCTCCAGTTCTGTTTGTCTCACTCAAGACCAACTTTTCTTCATGGAAGATAACTATGCCGCTTTATTACTTGTCCGAAGTTTTTGTGCCAGCTAAACAATATGGAAACACTATTCACAGTGACTCCTTTGATATTAAAAAGACTGAACGTGACGCACTATTATGCCTTTGTTTACTTCTGATCACATCTTCAAGCGAAGTCTCTCTTTTCAAGCGATTCATCTCATTGCACAATAATTGACCCTTATGTTAGTTAAAATCCTATGGTTCATTTATATTAATGCTGTTTTTGCCCCTCACATTGATTGTGTTCGTTCGTATTCAAAACACCTTTACGAAAATAAAGGTCGTATAAGTCATGTGTGTTATGTTTCGAGATAAACGGATTATACGCTTTTTTAAGTTTCCATTTTGCGGTGACTTGAGTTTACATCTCCATAAAATGGTAAAAGAAATATCAAGAAACATCACGAGAGCTGAAAATTTTCAAAGGCATGTTCCTGAAACTCGCTAATGCTGACATCAATATAGCGTGCTTGCTGAATGGGCGAAAACACAGAATTGTGATCACAAGATCTTGTACAAATTTAATGATAAAAGCTTAGCAAGATACAGATACAAACAAAAGCAAACCCCCTGAAACCTCGACGTGGGCTACAATTGTATCCTCTACTCAGTCACCAAACCTTGTCAGTAATAGCTCCTATTTTGCTCAAGTCGCTCTCTGTGAAGCTCCCGGATGGGATGTCCCGGTGAAGCTTTAAACTTGTGTGCGAAATTCTCAGAGTTCCTATTTTTGTCCGTGTCTTCTTTATCCTCAGTATCCGAAATTTAGACCTCCAAAGTGCCGTGTGTTGCATTAAATAGAAGGAAATATTTAAAGGAAAAGCCAGTTTTCTAACATGGCAAAGTTGTCACGTCCCTCGCTCATGGACGTGCCACACATCAGGATTCATCTGCCATTCATCGGCAACTGAGTTGTTCGCTTCACTGACTATGACGGCTTACAATCAAGTCCTCAGCCATAGTGTCGTCAACTGGTGAAATAATTTGCTCATAAATTGTGCTTCTTAATTGCTCATATACTACATCGATCGATAGTTCACGAAGCGGCTACGGCGTTCCAAACCTGACGCTCACAGTCATCTTTTCAGTCTTTTAGTGTGAACCTACTGTGAACGGCGTATCGGTTTCCCAGCGCCAACATCATATAACTGACTTAAACTCGAACAATAAAAAAATTATAGAGTGACTCCCATGATCGAATCGCTTCGAACAACGCAAATAGCCTTCTTCAGGTTCGCAACGCCTTGTGGGTTTTTCAGGGGGAGCGCAGACGAGGTACAAAAAGTATCCGTGTAAGGCTCCGTGCAAGAGAAACTCATATGAAACCATTTGTGAGAACATCGTTTCTCGGTACCAGACCCTCGTGTCTTTCCTCCCCCGGAGACCACTTTTCGACACCGACGACCGAAAGCCCATTTTATGACTGGGCCGTACAGGCAGCCCAGTAATAATAACGTGCAAGCATGAACTGCTTGTGGACATCGTGAGAACTGCTTTGTGGTTACTGTTGACATTTAGTCCCTCTGTTGCGTTTTTCTTAATGTTGACGTTATTGTTCCTTTGATAAAGTCGTTTTATCAAATTCAAGGATATGTTGAAAAACATTGCCAATTAAATGTAAATTGTGGTGCTCAAAAGTGATTCAAAGTGTAAAATGTTCGCAAAGTCGCGAATGAATAAACATGGAGCGAACATTTCATGTAATAAGGTAAATGGTATTCGCTCAGTGTTATAACGATCAGATATATTTCCTTTGTGGCTGGCATGGGTTGTGCCAAGACCCTTGAGCTTCCGAGTAGGCGATAACTTTCAAATGACTTAACCTTTATTTGCAGAGTCAAAGGAGTATAACTTAAGAGTGAAATCTAGGGTATTCAAACATTCAAGTATGGTAAAGTTTCCCATACAGCTGTAAACTTATAATGAATATCTTTCGTCAAGTTCTTTGTTACAAAAGATTTACTCAGCTTTCTCAATACTGGCTTGAGAGAAACAGTTATCTCTAATGATCAGTTCGAAAGAGGAGGAAAAAAGTTAGATTTCAGACTTTTATGCGCCGGCCACCTGCAAACAGCTGCGGTAACTTCCAAGTTAAAGAAGTCGTTTAGAATCAAAACCTTTTAGAGGCACACGAAAGAGGCTCTGAGCAAGGGAAATTTTGGTTCTTAGCAAAAGGGGTGTCTAAGAACAGGCAGGATAGGTCCATCTTGCCCAATCGAGCCATTTGCCTTATGTGCCGCAGGCATTTTTATTGACTTCATGTTGAAATGAGAGTAAATAAAGAATTCACGAGTCAGAGTAAGAATTTCAATTTAAGTGGATAAGAGATCTAATTTGTGTCAAAATGATGTATTTCTAGGACTGAATCAATAGGGCTGAGACGTACCACGAAAAAGGAGCCACCTTTGATGATGTAAGTATTCAGGTAACTAGTCATAAGAAAATAAGTAACGTGTAATTATAGGTTTGTGATCCTTTGCTATTAAACTGGTTAACTTTGCACGAGCAGTACGAGGCCTCGTCCTCTTGTTTATAAGTTCAGGTGAGTGTTTTCACAAAGGATATTAACAATCTAAGAAACAAAAACTTAATTGGATTGGCCCGCGATAGTTTGCCCCACTTACAGCACTTCCCATTTTTGCTCGGGCTTTTCCAAAGGAACGACCGAGCAGAAAAATGTGAACGGTTTTTTGTTATAGGGGAAATTGGAAGAGTACAATTATGTACAATGAATTCTTGAAGAATCTGCAGCCTAAAAAGAGTAGAAGAAACTAAAATGTGTATGGCTGTGATTTCTTAGGTAAAGTTTGTTCATTTGAAATTTTTACACACAAGCCTGAGCTCACGCAGTGCGTCTAGTCTAATATCGAGTAGCTCTCCAATTTATTTTGAATATACCAGGATAATCAGAACCAAATCCGCTTAAGCTTTGTTTTTTTAAATACCCCAACCCCTTTGCCATTTCTCAGTCGTTTCACCGCTAAAATTGATCTGCAAATCGGTTGCATGATAAAATGCCAGTTTTCCTTGGAAAATCTTACATTAACATGCCTCGGTAAAGTTGTCTCGTGCAACGGGCAGTTCTTATTTCAACAAACAGCGATTTGACGATGTTAACATCGCTGATGGGAAAACGTTCGCGAAGCCTGAACTTCAGAACATTAATTATACATACAGATCTATCTACACACTGCAGATCTTTTTTGTTTATACTTGTGAGGAAAGCTGATCTGCACCACTAATTTCATTAATTTTCTCTTGTCGTTGCAGTTCTGCGGAATGAAAGTTCCAAGGATCCAAGGCAGAAGGAAGGGACGACAGGCTTTTCGTAGCCTTTTCGTAGCCAATGTTAAGTTAAAATAGCCAGCAGACACAGTGTGTTTGTTAGAAGGAAAGTAGCTAGCAGACGCTGTGTGTTTATTAGGAGGGGTTGGAGGGGCATTTTTGCTTGCATCTTTCAGGTGTGGGATATAAAGTCACACAAAATTCACATTGTTTCTCGTCAAACCCTTTTTTAACAATTCTTGCGACCTTTTTTCTCGAAACAACGAAACTGAAGATACCAACATGCTTTTTTTCTTTGAAACCTCGGTTTTATTTAAGTAAAACTCCACATATAAGAAACTAGATTTTTTTTCAAGTCAGCCTGAACAGGGTCTTATAATCTATGGTGATGCTAATGCGGCTTACAATGAGTTCCTACAAAAATATACTGAATTTTATAACAAGAGTTTTCCGAGAAAGTTTTGTCAAGGGAAATATCTAAATACTCTGCATAATCCGTTGCTTACAACTGGAATCTTGAAATCTATTAAAACAAAGTCTAGGCTGTATAATGTATTCTTACTTAAGGAAACCAGGTCATGAGCGTGAATACATCTATAAGTCATTTAGAAATAAGCTAACTTGTCTTGTTCGTGTCGCCAGGAAAAATTATTATGACAACAAAATGGATAAGGCTAGATCTAACTTAAAGCAAACATGGAAAATTCTCAATGAAGTGATCAACAGGCGTGTAGCTAAATCACTATGTCCAGGAAGCTTCACCAAAAATGGAATGGAAATTAGCAATTCGAAGCAATCCTACTGACATTGCCAATAATTTCTGTGATTACTTCACCAATATCGGGCCAAATTTGGCAAGCCAAATTCCTTCCACAAATTCATCACCCAAGGATTTCTTGAGCAGCTCTCTTTCTGAATCACCATTTCATTGCAACCACTAACCGTCGGTGAATTATACAATATTGTTAAATCGTTCAACGCTAACAAAGCTCCTGGACATGATAATATATCCATTAAGATAATTCATCAGTCTTTCCAAAAAATTGCACAGCCTCTTGTAACGATTATAAACACTTCGTTGTCTACTAGTGCGTTTCCTGAATCTCTCAAAATAGCCAAAGTGTTTCCAGTTTTTAAGGCAGATGACCCAACACTTTTTAGTAACTACAGGCTGATATCAATTCTTCCAATTTTTTCTAAACTCTTTGAAAAAGTCATATACAACCGACTGATTAATTTCTTAAACTTGCATAATATTTTATACTCGACACAATTTGGATTCCTTAATAATCATTCGAGTGTATCAGCTTTAATTGACTTGATCAACAATATATCTTCAGCTATCGACAGAAATGAAACAACTTAAGGCATCTTCTTAGAAATATTGTGTCAAAAACTGCAACACTATGGTATTCGGGCTACTGCTTTGGCGTGGATCAAAGGCTATCTTGAGGATCGGACTCAATGTGTCCAGTTTGGGTCCCATCGATCTTATCCGCGGAAAATTTTTATGTGGCGTCCCGCAGGGCTCAATCCTTGGACCTCTTTTGTTTATTATTTACATAATGTCTCTAGTCTCACTCAATCTTTACATGTTTGCTGATGACACAAGTATCTTTTGTTCCCATTAAAATGCCAACCACCTCGTTTCTATTGTTAACAATGAATTTGCAAAAATAATTATTTGGCTTAAAGTGAATAAGTTATCTCTAAATTTGACTAAAACGTAAGTAAGTAAATCCGCCATTTTACACGCCGAATCATGATCGATTTCTTATAGAGTTGGGAAAAACTTGAGAATTGTGGGTTATGATGAATGAAACATGATTTAAAAATTCGATTCGGCACAAAAGACAACGGCTGAACTTCTGTCGAGATTTGACTGGCTCAGTCGAAGATGCGACAGAAGTCGCGTCGTCGAATTTAATTTTAGTTAAACGCCGAACTTCCTGCGCATTCAATACCTGAATTAAATTTGGCACATGTGAAATGCGATGTTTACACCGGGCCTTACTGTAACAAGTAACAGTCTTCGCTTCCCGTCGGTACCCATTAACGTACGTTTTATTCACATAACCGTTTATTTCCGTCAATTATATTCGGAGGGGCTTATCTAAGGAGGGAAATTTGCGTTTCAAAATCGATTGGGCTAGCCTTATAGTTGGAAGGAAATTTACCTTTTTCACTTTGTTTTACTTTGTATTTAAGGGCAATTTTCCAAGTACAATATATTATATTGGGGCGATTTCACGGAGGGTTTTTGCTTTACAAGTTTGGGGGGCTTATATTTGGAAGAGAATTATACATGGAGGGGCTTATTTTCGGAATTTTACGGTAACTAACGGGCTCACTTAAGGGAACACGAATACTTCAAAGTCTCTCATTGAAATTAAGTTTGCATGCAATCGTTATTTTACTTCAAAATCCACTGGAAATGTTTGTTGTTCTTCTTTTTTCTTACCGACGGCTTTAAAGTGTACATCATAGGTTTACAAAGCGCATTAGATCGGAATTACGTAAAGAAGAAAAATTTTTTTTCACTTCTCAGTAAAAGATCTTATTAACTTTGTTAAAAACAGTAAGAATACGGGAGCTACATAGGTCTCGTAAATTTACGTGCTATTTTTCCCGTAAAAAAAGTTTGATGCAACACCCGCGATTTCTTTTGCATAAACGACACTTAGGTGAACACTTACGAAATCCCCAAGTGGACCACTTAAGTAATTTAATGCAACTCACTTAAGTTACGAGTGCACATACGTACACCCGTAATTCTTACTGGCGTTTTATGCAACCGGGTTCCTGGACCGCAATCTAGATAACCACCTTATCAAATAAAATGATAATAACAATGACGATTCCCAAGCTTAAAACTCATTCATGCTCTTATAGCCTGCGAATACTGTTGTCTCTCCTCGCTCCTCGCCGTGACGAAATCGTCCCTGCCTTGTACCCAGACGTCTCTCTCTAGATGAAAATTGGCGCGCAAAAGAAGGCGGGAAGGGGACAACGGTCTAAACCTTCCATCTGTACCCTTCCCATGGTCCCTTGTGGTTCATCTCCAGTCCCTCGCGTTTCGCGCCTCTACCATGCGAAAAACTAATTGCCTGAGGAGGAGGCTGAAATCGTACCTAGCGGCAAGAAGCCAGGAGAGACGGCTATATTCGCAGGTTAATACTCTTATTTAACAATTAATGAATGAGGCTGAGTATCTTATGAAGAATTATGGAGATCGAGGAGAGTGTTATCCGTCGAGGCCGTAGGCCGAGGCGGATAACACCCTCCAAGATAGTTTACGTTTAGGTTCGTCCAGCTCCGCAAATATTCTCCAAATAGCAGATGTCGCCCTCCGAGTTGTCTTCTTGCTGTTTTTGCAAGGTTTTCAGTAGCCATTATTTCGCCTAGTTCCAGCTGTAGTTCTTGCTCTTGAAACGAGTGAAGTGTCCGCCATTTTAGTTTTTACAACGAAAACAACTCAATCTCGTCCCCAGGTCTTCTCGGTTAACGGTGCATTAACCTGTAGAAGGCTGCATTTTTGACGTCATTTCCTCGTTAAACACAAAATTCTTCCAAATTTGGTCTTCAGTAACTGGTTATGGTGAATTATGCGTGTGCTTTTAGCCAATCAGAATTAGGGAAATATTTTGAATGAATAATAAAACTTTTAAACTCTAAGATCAAAATTTGAATTCTCATTTGTTGCCCCTATTCATTTCCCTCAGAAGTAGTGGGGAGAAGTTGATAAAATATCAAGCAAATCCATCTTGTGTGATCATGTCCGTAATTCTCATGACCACACTGTTTAACAGAGCATTGGTATTACAAGGAGAAATTTGATGCTGATCACTCTTAAGGCTTAAAGGGTTAATGAGACTGTTATTTGTGCTCCAGATCAGAACTGAAGTTCAGTTTTGTTTGGCTAAACGCCGCTTTGCAACTTCTTTTTGGAAAGCCTCACTGGAATTCACATTAGGAAATAGCTGCTCAGGCTGTGTAACACCTAAAAACTTACATAGAGGATCCCAACCCTCTTTAACATTAAAAACTAACAAATTTTCTTCCTTGACATTCCTTTTCACTTCTTCAGTCCAATCTAAATAAAACTTAGTACGTAAATCAGTTTCTTGTTTTCTTGGGTCAACACCATGAACTTTTGTCACACAGGCGTAAAAGGAATCGAAAAATTCTTGCCGTGCTGAATTGGAATCAGATTCTTTAGAAGATTTGACAGGAAAAATTGTCGCTCGAACAGATTCAACCCACTTCTCAGGATTATCTCGCACAGTAAGAATCACTTTAGCATCCGGATTCCACTGAAGGAACTCTTTATAAAATAAACAGCCAGGGTAATCTGTAGTAGCCACATAACCCCTGAAGGCTTCTTTCAATATTTCACTGCTGTCCTCACTACTGCTGAATATCTCTTTCCACATTGGCCATAAATGCTCTTGATTGTCAGGGAGTAATTCTTTCATATGATGGCAGGGTCCAAATCCTAAGAGAACAAGCGCTTGCTGCAGGGATTTAGTTCCAGTACGACCCAGTCCAGTGCCAATAACTTTCAAATCTGTCATGATCTGATAAAAAGGTCAAGGTAAAGACAGGGGCACCCAACGAGAATATAGTTCAAAACCACTTGAACATAGCATTGTTAAACGTATTTTAGTATTAAAACGGTAGATATAGGCATATTTTTATCCCCTAAAATTTTTCATCTGTTCGGATTTCCCAGCTGAAAGTCTAGTGATTCGAAAATTATAGGGATCAAAACTTACCTTTTCGAAAATTTCAGCCAGAAAAAAGGCTCCCGAAAATTGTAGGTCACCCGTTTAGGGTAAAAATCGGTTAAAAATGGGCAATTATACCATTTTTTAGATGTTCGAAAATCCTAGGAGAGGAATACAAGCAAGAAATTTTGGAAAAAATGTTCCGAAAATTCTAGATCTCAAATCGTCTTCCGAACAGATATTTTCCGAAAATTGTCGTTGGGTGCCCCTGGTAAAGAGTTCTTATTTAAGTCGTGCTGAGCTAAAAAAAAAGGCATCTTTCAACTAACAAACTTGAGGACGATGCTGCGCTTTTTTTAACTAATCCATTATTGCTGTGTTTTAAAAGTAATTCACAGCAAAATTACTTAGGCTGTGTCCACCCTAATACGTTTTCAAAAGTGTTCATTTTCGTTGTTATCGATTCGAGTCCACACTACCGTATTAGGGACCTTACGATCCGACAGCGGCGGCGTCCATGAAAACGTCCCTGAAAAATAAACTTCGCATCCTTCCACTTTTTTTCGCGATTTTCCCAAGTCGCCCAGTTGCTTAAAAAGAAGGGAATTTAGGCTGGAGATGAAGAGGGGGGGCCCCAAGTTCAGACAGGGATAGTAGAATTTATCGCCTCCGTTGGACGCTATGTAGGACCCAGGTCCCATGAATGTGACAATAAACAGGCAATAATTTTTCATTATTAATTGTTAATTATGTTACTTAAATTTGCCCGTAACACTTATCCCGGGCCAAAAATGATTGGTTGCATGAGCAATAAATGACAATTTCCTCACACAAATGTGCTAATCGTTTTCATCGAAAACGCATCGATCAGAAAACGCTCTTGAGAGTGGACCAAAATGAAAGCGTTTAGAGTGTGAATAATAAGCTTTGATAGATTGTGCTAGCATAATTTTTGGCATAATTTCCGTCGTCATTACGATTTACGAGCATAATTTTCATGTATTTCCTGAAAAACGCACTGCTAGCATAATTTGCACTTTTGGACGGAAGGCCTAAACGCCTCGAAATGCCGGCTCGAAATGTATCATATTGAAATCGTGGTGACCGGCTAACTCCCAAGAGGCGCTCTTAGCCAATAGAATTCTACAACATCGCGTCGTCAGAGAACGTTGTAAACGGAAAACTAGAGTTTTCGATGCAGGCACCTGCTTTCCTCTTCGTGTGTTTGCCTTTCGCGCTCTGTAAAAACTGACGAAAAAACTAACCAGCGCCTGCCACGCTAGTCTGCTCCACAGCCGTTGTTCTTTGTGTCGTCACGCAACGCTCCTCCGTTACGTGTTATCAGTGACATTCTGTTGATCAGCTGTTTTGAAAGTTTTGGACCAAACGACACTCGTTAAGCGCAGATTAAGCTACAAGGTGCGTATAACTGTGTATAACTAGGAGTAATCGGAGCTTAGCAGAGTGCGGTCGATATGTTTGTTAAGTGTACAGGTAGCAGTTGAGGGGGAAGAGTGGATGGTTCTCGCGATAGATAAATATGATCATGGCACATTTTGAAAGCGAAACCTCTTTTTTAATTGTGTTTCATTATGAAAAGGTTTTGAAGACTTGTGATATCGTATGGTTCGTCTCAAGTACTTGTAATTCGAGGAGACAGTAAACTGACCAGAGTGCGTCGGGCGAGGAAACTGATATAGAACGTGCAATAGACTGAATAGATGTTCCGCATGGCGCAGTTGTTCGAAGGCCTGATTAGCGTTTAACCCGGGTTTCTTTTTCTTTTGTCAGTGGACTAAAATGAAACCGGTACTGGCAAGTCTTCTTAACTTGTGTTGATATTAAAGACCCAAGACCACATTTTTTGTGATGAACACTGGGGCACAATGAATTGTGTTTGGACAGTGGTTCACTTACACTACACCTCTCACACGTTTCAAGGCAATCGTCAAAGCCTTCAGTGGAATGTGTGTGCTCACGTAATAACTTTTTCAGTAATTTGGTCGAGTGTGTTGCTTTCAGTGACTTCAGTGTGGCGCTACTGTAGGCTGGTTTATAAGTTTTTTCCGAATAAATAACATAGAGCTAAAATGTTCGTTTGTCCGGTGCCTAAAATATCACAAGTCATGATAAAGTGGCGCCACCGAGCTTCAAATCGCGGTAGATTTACTGTTGCACAACGGCCGCCAAGCGTCACATCGCGGTAGATTTACTTTGTGGCACAACGGCCGCCAAGCTACACAACTCGGCAGATTTACTTTGTAGCACAACGGCCGCCGAGCTAAACAACCCGGTTTCATTGATGCATGCACCAGCAGTCGCACGCATTTTCAAAAGACAACTTTGGAAGATTCAATAAACACACATCGATAGTAGACCTTCAGGAAACTGTTGAGATATGTACGCGTTACAAAGACAATTAGCAGACGTCAGAAAACGTTTGAAAAATGAACGCCGAGGACACTCGAATCACCACGTAAGTTAGCACGTCAAAGTGAGGCAAAACGTAAGCAATCGCCTCAAAGCGAGGCAAATGTGTGTCTTATTAATTGCACAGGACACCCAATAATAATGCACAGATTAACCAACACAAATTCACGTACCTCGAACGCAATAAACACTTCGAGAGTTTGCCAGACACGAGTTCACAAATCTTTGATAGGAAACAATTTGCCGGACACTCTTTCTCCTTGGGGGAACAAGACTCGACAAGCAAGACGAGTAAATCAACCGCTAGCTTATCTCTAGCAGAACGTTCAGAACGATGGAACGATGGACGATTAGAGGAATCAGCCGACAATTAGTGTAGGAGCTGCTCGGAAGGTCTCTCCTAATTGGTCGCAGGAAACAATGGCATGTCATTCTTCCAATTGTTTTAGTATTGTTTGGGGTCAGGGAAACGCACCATAAGTACTGACTTATTCCCTGCTCTCAGATGTTCTTCTATTAAGTATAAAAAAAGACTAGAACGCGCGAGAGTGAATTGATCAAACCTTTGAATTTCTAAGGCTTACTTTCCGGCAAATAAAATGAACTGTATGTAAAAAGTGAAAGAGAAATAGCAAAAAATTCAATTTCTAATTAAATCTAAGCCCTTCCTGTTTTTATCTCACCTGTTGTATGGAATATGTGTGAAAATCTTCATTATGAATCGGTATATTTCAAAGAGCTACACAACCACGATACTATTGACCGACAATATACAGAGCGGGGGGAGCTGTAGTGTCAGCAATTACTAGTTGGTATTAATATTATGCTAGCCGGAAATGCTAAGTCGTTCAAATCGTTTCAAAACTCTTCTAAAAGGACTGACAGTGTAAATGACAGTGTCCTGACAGTGTAAAAGCAGTCAAAACAGTGTTGCGACCCAGTGCAGGAGCATGCACGAAATGAATGCAGATTCATTGAGAGCAGATCATGACTAACGCTTATAATTTAGCTAATGTAAGGATCACTGGAGTGTGGCAGAGGACTTGTATACTACTCGTTTGTAACTTCCGTGGAGTTCATTGAACTTTATCCGATACTCAGGGCACAAGAAAAAAAAAGATCAAAGATAACAACATTGAAAAGTGCTAAGAGAAGAATTGAATGGGTGGGCGGGACACAGCTTAAATTACGCTGACAAGGAGAGGAATACTGCACTATTTACACCCTTTGAATAAGTCCTTAGACTGACAACCCAAGAGAAATTGAAAATCGAAATGTAACAAAGTATTATTTTTAAACAGGAGTCCATAACCTTATGGGCTCTTGTTTCAAATTAACTCACCACTTTCCAGCGTCCTATTGACTCTGCTGATCCAATCGACGTCGAGAACTGGACGTGCGTAACTCGACCGCAAGTACTTAAAAATACAAGAGATCTGGGTACGAGATTACCAGTCGAACAGCGGGGGACCACAGCGAGGCTAAGCTGCAGTCTCCGATTGGTGTCCTACTCTTCACTTCAAAAGGGACACAGACAGCTTCTCCTAAAAGTCCTAAAATGGCTTGTTCTACCTGCCGGCAATGCTAAAAAATTGCTTAAAGAATATTTATTTGGGACAATGTTGTGGTCAAAAACTAGGAGTGGGAGAGAGGGTACTCGCTTATCTGGTATGTGCCGCCCCAAAATCGACCGACTATCGACCGCTATATCGACCGACAGATCGGTCGACACTACTACAGTCAACAAGATCCAACTTTCTTGGGTGAAAGTCAAAAGGCTGGAAAACCCCGGGGGGGGGGGGAACTCTACATATGAAAGGGGTGGGGATGCTCGTCGGAAATTTTGCATTAAACCCCTAAAGGAGACCGATCTGGGCGTGGCCCAAGAGTTTTTTGACCCCTAAAAGAGACGAAAAAATATACATATCAAATATATAGAGAGGATATTACACGGTGGCGAGAAGATATGAATTTTATTTTCGAGTGGCAGAACAATATTTTACGAACGAGCGCAGTGAGTGAGTAAAATATTGTTTTTGCCACGAGAAAACAATATTCATATCTTCAAGCCGCCGTGTAATGTTCTTTTTATTGTATATGGACAAAAAGACATCGATAAAATAATAGAGGGAAATTACCAAAATTACGTCATCGATAAACTCAAGTGTGAGATCATGGAAAATAAACCACTCGGGTCCCGGATGTAGTTTTTATGAATTTTACGTTTCCAGTAAAACACTCGTGTCTATAGACACGCTGTGCTCGTTCGTAAAATATTGTTCTGCCACTCAAAAATAAAATTCATATCTTCTCGCCACCGTGTAATATCCTCTATATATTTTTTTGCATGCAACCCTAAACGAGACCTTCACGGCTAAATATGATGGCGTTTTGCCCACCCATTTCATACGTGGAGTCCCCCCCCCCCCGGGTGGAAAACAAGTGTTTGAGACTCTAATGACAGCCAAAAGCTGGGGTGGGATCTGCACTCTCGCGGGATTTATTTCATTCAGGTTTTTTCGGAGCCGCAGCCGAGTTCCGGTTAGGTTTCGCGTTTCGGTCGATGTTAAATAGGATTTCGTGACGTGTTGACACTAAATAACATCGACCGAAACCAACGTTCCGCGGGAAGACCATAAGCCGCGTCGTTCAATGCAATACAGCTGAGTCTATTACAGATTTAAGATTTTTGTAAACTGAAAACGACGATATTGACCGTTTTATAACTCAAACTAACTCGCTGCGGTATATCAATCAAGTGAGCGGAAGTCGGGATCAGTTCGCCATTTTGTAAGACGGCGCTGACATATCGATGACTCATTTGGTTTCGGTCGATGCTATCTAGTGCTTTCCTGTTGGGAACTGCCCTGTATCAAATCTGATAATTTGCATACCCAGCAAACTTGGATATGAACGGAGCAATACTGACGACATTTTCACTAAACGCTAAAATGTACCCCCTTTGTTTGTAGGGTTTAGAAGGAAACTAATAAATCAGAATTAAGCTAGAAGGATTTCTGAAAATATGTTCAAGAGCAAGCTCCCAACGTGTTCTTAGACGCTCTCCGACATGCTCCGAGTTCCACTTCTACCATCGACTTTAATAATTGCGCAACGGCTTGGCTGCGCCCACGTGTTCAAAAGTGGACGGTACTTATCTTTTTGGTTTATAGGAAAAATTTTAAGAAGCTAAAAAACAAAAGCGATCTCGTTGATATCAAGCTTTATAGACGTGGACATTACATGTCTTGAATTCCCCCATGGTCCACATATACAAACAAAGAAACCGACATACGTAACTGATGTGTCAAAACGCTCAGTTAGATTTTGTGACATGAATGGGAAGCAAAATACTGGTTAGGATTGTATTTATATTGCACAGACTTCATCGATATATGATTGCCTGCGCATATCCCTAATCATCTGAATAACAAGTTACACGTAACACAAATGCTTGAATTACATTACACTGCCCAAGTTTCTGCGAAAAAAGCGTTATGGCGACATAATGTAATATATATCGAGGCGTGGTACGCACGTGATATTCCGCTGGGGTTGGCTTGTACCAGGCACGGATTCGATAATAGCATTAGTTTGGCCAATCCGGTTTAAGTACGTCACATGCCTGGTATGAAATGGAATTCTAGCGCAATATTTTCCTTCCTCCTCTCGCCATCATATTGAACACATCCCCAGAAAAACTTTATCAAAGACAGCTCCCTTTCAACTTTTCAGGCAAGTACTAACTAGTTTTCATTTCTTCCTTAGACATCGTTTTATATGGCACCAACGCAAATTTTGATTCTCGGCCACTTCTTCATTCGCCGTTTACAAGTTTTTCTACGTCAAAATTTTAGAAATTTGCATATAGATGGGGATCTTTCCATCAAATGGCATGGCATCGGGGGAAGAACTATTTCTAAACTGATCCGACATGATCTAGGAATAGTAGAGACATTTGCCCCAGAGATTGTCGTCGACCAGTTGGGCACCAATCATCTGTCTTCCCTTTTCACCGTTGAAACTGGCTCACCTCTCGAGGAATTATCTCGTTTGCTACATGAGTCATACGGTGTGCCAAGGGTCTGTGTTTGCCAGACTACTTTTCGCGGTAATGCTCCTTTAATCAATCGCCAAGTTATGTTACTAACAAATATCTCAAAGTAGTGTTGGAGCAGATTCCTTATGCTCTTTACTGGCGACAAAGAGGTTTTTGGAACTGAAAATCCCGTTTTTTACACGCGATGGTGTCCACCTTAAAGGAGCTGTGTCACGAAATTCAGCCAAATTAGAAAATTACAACGAATTGCTTCACTGGCTCGATGTGATCCAATTTACGTCTTGTCTATTAATCTACTGTGCTTTTCCTTAGTTATCCAATTTGATCAAATTTAATTACTTTGGCTAACCTGATTCAATTTGTGTAAGTGAGAATGTCATTCAATTGAACGGCTATATTTTTCCGCGAGGCCGATTGTCATACTTGGCCCACTGTTTCTTGCGGTCTCGACCGTGATTTACGGCGTTGGAACAACTTACTTTGATGCTGTGTGTGTTCAGCACCTCTGTCAAAGCATTTTGTTTTAGACAGTAGATTTGTGTTCAAGTCGCGGTTGAAACAACCCGTACATATTAGCTGTGGTCACACTACTAGGTCAAATTCATCAAAAATCGCCCGAGGTAAATTCATCTCGGGTTTTGTTTTACTTAGGTGAAAAATTCTGGAAAGGTCACACTACGGATATCGGCTCTGAAGGTTTTCACGCTAGTTGTTTTTTTGGGAGCGTAAATTTAAGAAGGCAATATGCGCAGGGATCTAGCTGATCAAAGAGACGTTTTTTCTTTTATCTCACTGTTATTTCTTACGCTAATTCAACGTGCAAGGTGAAGAAAGGTGAAGACGTAGACGACTCGTGCCCCGCAAATATCTTTCACAGCATGAGCTATGCCCGGTTCTGTCATCAAGACTTTCGCCGATAAGCGTCCATCGGCCAGCAACCTCGGTATTTCATTTTTCCCTAGCTATCCCTTTGGGGTAGCTGTCAAGGGAAACTCTTTTGTTCTCAAGACATATCCAAGACCCAGACGATAAAATTTCCCCTTCGCGTTGTTGTTTTGTGCTATCACTTTGCCCATTCAGTGTACAACCCATTGATCGCCCTTTCAGGGGTGTGTCTAATGCATTCTGTGATATTGCACTTGTTTTATTTTTGGCCGAAATTACATTGTATTCTGCGTTTCACTTTAAATTATCTTGGTTTTTTAATATTATATTCGTTTTGTAATTGCACCCTAGCCTTGAGGTGATCATTGTTCGTGCAGGTGGTCCGGCCCTCTCAACAGATATTTTATTTCGTTCTTCAGACAACAATGCTTGGCAGCTGAAGACAAAACTTTTTCCGTTACTTTAGTGGTCCCACATACCGCATAGCTGTCTGTCTGTTTTTCTAATATTTCACAACCAATTTTACTCTGTTCAAGAGATTCCTCCTAGCAAGCGTTCCTCCACTAAGACTTCTGCAGGCAGCGTTCCTAGAGCAAAACTGGGTTGGTCCTCCACGGTCACGTCGATAGCCATTTCCGACAGTGTCGCACTACCAGCTAGTCACGCCACGTCGAGCTTGAGCCAAGGCACACGGTGTCGATTGATGTTGCTGCCCTGTCCGCTACAGTGTCTGTCGTGGTATCCGAAGCCCTTAAAACCACTCTCTCGTCCAAAACCTTGACTGGTATTTTAAAAAACACTGGACCCCCTATCCCGTTAAAACCACTGGCCTTGGAATCCTCCAGCTCTGTTGGCGCCGCCTTAGATGCTGAGGTAGCTGATATTCTCCAGGACGGTCACGCCTCAGGTAGTGAACTTCAAGGACATCTTCCCTGAAGCCGAGGAATCTCCCACTCAGATACCCGAGAACCTAATACCGAAGAATTGTGTGCTAACTTGAGAACTCTTTTAAGTTCCTCTTTAACGGCCGGCTCCAGGTGCTTGTATCAGCGTGCGTGGAGTATTTTTCGCCAATTTTACGCTTCTGATGATCCTCATTTGCCCGTACCTCCTACTTGCCTCCCCTTATTTATCTGTTATCTTACATTTCGTAAATTGGCTCCACAAAATCGTTTTTAATGAATTCAGAAGCTATTAACGGCTCTCAGCCCGTCGACAGCCAGTTGACATACGTCTTCCGGTGACAAGACCTGTTTCACATGAGCTGGTTCGTGCACTTAGTTTCACTATTAAAATTCTTGGACATTTCAGCGTTATCTCTTTTTGGCACTTTTTCTTGTGGCCTTCTATGGTTTATTTCGCATAGGCGAACTTACCGCCAAGAGCAATCGATTTGCTCACCA
Organism: Porites lobata; assembly: GCA_942486035.1. Classification (NCBI taxonomy): domain Eukaryota; kingdom Metazoa; phylum Cnidaria; class Anthozoa; order Scleractinia; family Poritidae; genus Porites; species Porites lobata. Next base: position 4,445,656 of record CALNXK010000001.1, on the reverse strand, counting down.
GTTTAATGTGGAACCACAGCGTTGTTTAGCTTATTGTGGGTTAGACACCAGTCGCTACGAAAGTCACACTTTTCGTATTGGTGTCGCTTGTCATGCTGCTGTTTGGGGTTACTCAGATGCGAAAATCCGTGCTCTTGGCCGCTGGAAATCTGATGTGTGTGTGTGTGGGGGGGGGGGGAAGGGGTTGGGGGCTGATGGAGGGAATAAAGAAAGAGGGAGATAACAAAAATACAAAAATAAAGTGGTGAATTATATTTCGGTTTGCAACACAAATCTTCAACGGGGGCTATAAAAGGAAAATGAATACAGATAAAAGATGAACGTTACATATGCGTTATGTATGTATGTGTGTATGTATCTATGTATGTATGTATATCACCGCATTTGCCTCCATTTCAAGTACGACCCTCGAAATCGAGGCTCTTTCGTTCGCAGTCAATCGATTCAGAAAGAAAACAAAGGAACGTTGAGAACACAAATAAAGTGTGATGTGGAAAACTTAAAGCCCGGGAGAAATCCTGTTTGGTATAGAAAGCCACGTTTTTGAAAGCGAAGAGTATGGATGCAAGTGAAGGTAAAAAATTCCTGTGAATTAAAGTGATACGTTTCTCAGCATATTTCGAGCAATTCCTGGAACCCTACGGTAAATAAAGTCGGTGTTTTGGCTAAATTTGTATTCAGCCAGGCTTTGTCGTATTTGTTTAATTGATAAATTGCTTTCGTTATTAAAAGTTTTCTAGAAAGTGTGACAAGATTTGTTTTCCCTTGGTATTAAAACGTTTTATACACGACGGAAGCAAAGATTGAAAATGATTTGATACGCTCGCGATGCTTTATGAACCAGTTTAATATTGAACTCGATTGGAAATTCACTCTTTCTCTCACTCTAACGCTCGCGTGCTCTTAACTTTATCGTGGACAGGTTTCAGACAAATAATGCCCTGATTTATTCTCACGGACTTTCATACAGTGTCGCTTGATATAAACACTTATTTTGGTTCAAAGTTCAGTTTTTATCGATCGCCTTCGTGTCGTTTAGGTTAATACGGTTAATGTCAAATATCAACAATCGAAATGAACTGCAACTGATGCAAATTATTTGAAATGTCATGCTTTACTCCCAGCACTTCACTTTCCACTGGAAACTACTAGTTTTAGACAGTAGAATAAGATTTGTGTTCAAGTCGCGGTTGAAACAACCCGTACATATTATGGCCTTCGCGTTGTTGTTTTGTGGAATCACTTTGCCTATTCAGTGTACAACCCATTGATCGCCCTTCCGGGGTGTGTCGAATGCCCTTGGCATTCTGTTGAGGCACTTGTTTTATTTTTGGCCGAAATTACATTGTATTCTGCGTTTCAGTTTAAATTATCTTGGTTTTTTATATTATATTCCTTTTGCAATTACACCCTAGCCTTTAGGTGATTATTGTTCGTGCAGGTGCTCCTCTCAACTGATATTTTATGTCGTTCGTCAGACAACAATGCTTGGTAGCTGAAGACAAAACTGTCTCCGTTACTTTAGTGGTCCCACATACCGCGTAGTTGTCTGTCTGTTTTTCTCATATTTCACTACCAATTTTATTCCGTAAAAGAGATTCCTCCTAGCAAGTGTTCCTCCACTAAGACTTCTGCAGGCACCGCTCCTACAGCAAAACTGGGTCGGTCCTCCACGGCCAAGTCGATGGCCATTTCCGACAATGTCGCACTACCAGCTAGTCACGCCACGTCGAGCTCGAGCCAAGGCACCGTGTCGATTGATGTTGCTGCCCTGTCCGCCACAGTGTCTGCCGTGGTAACAGAAGGCCTTAAGACCGCTCTCTCTTAGTAGGCTGAGCGACCTCTGCTGGAAAGTTGAGACACATTTGGTCAGTTAGCTTATTCCACTTTAATCCGAGAAGCCCACATTCACTAGATTTGACGCCAAGTTGCTGCTTAGCATAGGTTAACTCGTCTTCGCTCTCTGTTGATCCATCCAGTTCTAGCTCTTTCACATTTGAGTGCCATTTATGTAGACAAAGGGTGGCTTGTCCGAAGTTCCCAGTTGTTTGGCCTTTTCTACAGTCCACCCACTGATCAGCAGGTCGTCTACATATAGTTCGCGTTCGATCTTACCCACACACTCAGGGTGGTCAGCTCGACAATGGTTAAGGTGCTGTTTGATCACTCCCCCAAGGAGGAAACGCGAGGGTCCCGGGCCAAAGAGCGCCCTAGTGCCTGTACGTGTGAATTCGCAAAGGATCTTCCTTGTCCATCCAGTGAAACCGGAGGGTATCACGGTCCTGCGCGCTGATACGCACTTGGAGGAACGCCTCACGGATGTCGCCAGTGAGGGCGAAAGCATGAAACCTGCCTCGCAAAAGTACTTTCCATAGTTGATTTTGTAGTGGTGGTCCTACTTCAAGGCAGTCGTTTAAAGAAGGCGCTGAATCATGCGCTTTCGCCGAAGCGTCATGCACGATTCGCATCTTCGTGGTTTCGGCGCTCTCCCTGACAACAGCTTTGTGGGGGATGTAGAACTCTTGCCCAGTCGCAACCAGTGGTGCTTCTTCTATAATTCCTTCTTGTAGTTGTTCTTTAATGATAGCATCGTAGTCGTCTAGTTTTCCAGCCTTCTTCAGTCGTTTCACTAGACTTTCAAGTCGCCTCATGCTCCCTGATTTGTTCGTTGGTAAGGGAGGATGATCTCCCTTCCAGGGAAAGCCTGTCTCATACCATCCCTCAGGACTGCGCTTGAGCTGTTCGGGGAATTCAGCATAGACGACATTCCGGTCTCCATTAGGGGAGTCTTCAAGTCCAAGGACGTCCATCCTGTACAGCTGTTCATAGTCACTGGATGCGCAAGAAACATGCTGTCCAAGTCTGCTTCTGACCCAGGCGACAAAATAGCCCACCCAAAACGAGTATATTCGGCGACAGGCTCTCCTATGGCTCCAGGGCGTTGTGCTTCTCGAGTTGTAATCTTTGCGTAGTAACTTGCTCCTAGAATCACATGAACAGGAAGTAGACTCTTTCCGTCGGTATCCTCCATTTTAACCCCCTTCAGATGCTGGTATCTTTGGATCATTTCCGTGAAGCTGGAGTTTTCTATAGATAATAGTTGAGCGCGCTTAACTCTCGTAACGTTCAGTGGAATGGTGTGGTTTCCGTCAGTATCACTCACGTTGACATCATAGAGCTCGTTCCGTTTAGTTACAACGCCCACGATAGTTTGGACACGTCGTTTGAGCGAACGTGTGAAAACTAGTTTCAATAGGTCCAGCAAGTAACCTGAATCATACGAGACTGACTTCAATAACTACTTTTCTTCGGTAGGTAAAAACCTTGGTTCACGCGTGCCTCGTTCATCTCGCTATTTTACCGAATACTTGTCTCCCAATTATAATCCAAGCTCTTTCTTCTTTGATCCAGTTACGCCAGAGGAAATTGAGCGTGAGATACTTTTGATCCCTAAAAATAAAACTTACGGTCTCTACTCTTGTCCGATTCGTATTTTAACTGACGCAAGATGCGTTATTTCGGGCCCTCTCTCCATCATCAAAAACATATCTGTGCAAAAGGGCATCTCTCCATCCAAACTGAAAAAAAACGAAAGTTGTTCCTGTGTACAAAAATGACGATGAGACTGAACCTGGTAATTATCGTCCGATATCATTACTCTCTACTTTTAATCGGATATTTGAAAAATTAATGTACCACCGCCTCAAATCCTATCTTGGTAAAAACGATATTCTATTTAAGTCACAGTATGGCTTGCGCGAAAACCATTCCAGGCAACATGCCTTTATTGATATCGTTAATGTCATACAAATAATGTGGACCAAAAACTTTTTACTTGCGGGATCTTTTTAGACTTAAAAAAGGCCTTTGATACCATCGATCACTTAATCTTGCTTAAAAAACTTAATCATTATGGCATCAGGGGAATTATCAATGCCTGGGTTTGCCTCGTACCTTCTCGGTCGTTCACAAGTAACTGAAGTGGGTTTTAACTTATCTACCGAATGTATGATCTCATGTGGTGTCCCACAGAGGTCTGTGCTTGGTCCTCTGTTATTCTTAATCTATATTAACGATATTCACCACTCTTCAGCGAAATTGTCATTCTATCTCTTTGCTGATGACACGAGCTTGTTGTATGCTGACACTAATTTGAAATCTCTTGAAAAAACCGTCAATAGCGAACTGCTCAAAGTCTCGGACTTGCTCAATGTAAATAAGTTAACGCTCAATGCTAAAAAGTCAAACTATGTTATCTTTCGGTTTGGAGCTAAACTTTGGAACGCAATTCCTAACGAATTTCGTCAACTCTCCAAAAGAGCTTTTGAAAAAAATTTTCGTGACTTTTTACTCTCGATAATGGAAGCAGAGGACGATTATGTTGAAGCGCCCATTCTCCTACAAAAAATGGCAGTGAGAAGGTGACTGACCAGCCGGTGTCAAGAAGAGCTCGGCAGGTTATGCCATTCACTTTCACTAAGAAAACAGGGTGGCATACTTTCTCCCCGCCTAGAGACGCTCGTTAGAGCCACTCCCCCGTTGTCGGTTTGCTGACCTCTTCTCTCTCCTTTATCACAAATTGATGAATGGTGTCTTTGTTTACAGTGAACACATGTCCCACGACTGCGTCATTGAGGTGCATGGTGTTTGGATCCCGTGCAGTCAAAACACAGCTTTTTGTTCTGCAAAATCTGTCGGCGGTCGGCTGGCGATGCGATTTTATCGCATTCCCAAGATCTGTGTGTCACGCAATCACAATAAACGCACACTTGCCGTGCCGGATCTTTCTCTTGCGAGTGAAAAGTTTTGACACGAGGAAGACGTAAGGGCGGAGATGTATTGTTTTGGACCATTTCTAGAGGATGAATTTCCTTCCATTCTTCTAAAGCCTGTAGTAGTTCTCCAAATCCCCAGTCTTGCTCACTAGTTGGCCTTTGATACCGGGCAACTTGTCAAGAACACCCCGAACCATAGATAAACAATCCGACAGCTTGCCCAGTGTTTTCAGGGATTGCACATTATACTTTAAAGTTTGGCAGAACTGGTGAATCTTGCTTGGTTGGGATCTGTGAACAGTCGGAAGGGCGTTGATGTTATCCACATATGCTCTTACAATTTCACTCTTTTTCCCGTAATTCGATTTCAATATATTTTTAGCTTGCTCTTATCCCTCTATGGTGAACGGAGCCTCATGCCTATTATCCAGTTTCCGACGATATATTTGACAGATCGAGACAGACTTTATTACCGGGCAAGGAGGAGGAGCGGGAGCAAACATCGAGGTGAGAAATCGTCTCTCATAACAATTTTATGTTCATCGACATGTTTGTATCATTTTGCAAGCAGTGCCCGTTTGTAATCCTTATGTGCAAGGGGAAAACAGACCGAAAGAGCCGAACAGCTACAGCATAATGGGAATTTCACCGAAGCTACAACCGTAGAAAGAAACCACAATCTTCTCTGTGCGTTCTTTGAAGTGAGCGCAGTGTATCGATTTCGTTATAAAGCTAACCTCACAGTTTAAAAAACCTGTATGATGTTGTCTAGATCTTCGATAATGGTTTTGTGTTTTGGTAGAGATTTATAACAATTTATTCCTTCACGTAAGCTTACGTAAAGATTTGCATACACATAGCACACACTACATGCAAATTGTTTTAAAGTCACGCTTTTAGTTTCCGCAGGCTGGGTTACGACAAATGTTTTGTTTCCAAAGGGTATTACAAGATTCAAACTTATTTACCTTTTCTGGTTTAAAATGGAACAAACTCTTCGTGGATTTGGCGTTACTCGCTTCACGTCGGCTTCGGCTTCGGCAAGTTTCTCAGCCCGTTTCCTGGAGGAGTTCTGCTACTTAGCTGAGACGATCTCGTAAATTCCAACGACTCTTTCAACGGCTCATAAAGGGAAAACTAACAGGGGTAGACCCGGGTAGACCCCGAAATGTACAAAGGAGAAAGGTTGAAGTAACAAGTTGACCGAAATAATCCAATAAAAAAGGTTGAGGTAACAAGTTGACCGAAATAGTCCAATAAAACCGCTAACAGTAACCAGCAATAAATCCAAGAAGAGCGACAAAAACAACACTCAAATCATTGTGGTGACTTGCACATGACCGAGAAATTCAAACTTGTCACAAATGCTCAAGAAATCAAAACATTTAAAAGTAACGTAACTACTATCAAGATTAAGTGTTCCAACAACTCTCCACGGCCTTATAGTGTGGAAATTACCCACACAAGCTTGGAATAAAGGGAAAATCTGAAAACGGCTCTTCGCAAGCGCAAAAATCACTCTACAACCAAGAGCGCGCTTACAGCGGCATCCCCTCTGGCCTGCTTCGAGATTAGATCGAGAAATGAGGAGGCGATTAATTCTACAAGAAAAGTATGATTTACTCGCTAAAGGTTTTTTACTTCCTACTTTATCGACGTCGATACTTTTTATTTGTTTCTGAATTGATTTAGTACGCTTGTTAGCGACGACCGGAAATACATCTGCGGTCGCACGATATACTCGTGTACTGAAATACACGAAAATTCAAGGGCCTCGATTCGACAGAAATTGCATCATTGCCAGGTATCGAAAAAGTGATTGACATGGCACATCACTTCAATCATCGCCGAAAATAAATCGCATGCTCATCACGACGCTCATTTGCATACAGTGAAAGTTTACAACACTTGACCATCGCAATTTTGCTAATTAAGATTCTGTTTTTTTTTCGACCACTCAGGTAGTGTTCACTTGCTCCAAAATAATCAACTCTTTCAAGCGATAGAATTCGTGGACCGACACGTTTCGGAAAAGCTCTAAATTTAATCTTTCCTAAACATGCGTGGCCTCCATCACGCAGCGATTCTTAGTCCCAGTTTCCACGGTATCCACAAGGAACGCCTGGCACAATGACCTGCCTTTTGTGTCCCAAAAAAATGACCAACAATTCCGGGGGGATACTTCCAGAAAAATTGGGTGGGGGTGTGCTGCACGTTTCCTGAAACTCTTACCCTATTTCACACCAAAATCTGTGATTTTCCCTACCCTGTTTCAGACCTAATCAAAAATTCGATACCCAGACCTGAAGCCTTGGAGCCCGGCGCGTGATCGGAGCGCGTGACAAGCTGTTACGGCACGTACATGGTAGTTGGCGTACCTTATTATAGGAAATTAACGCTCTATGAAATTAACGCGAATCGTTAAAATTCGCGTTAATTTAAGTCGCGTTAATTTTCTTGAGCATTAATTTCCGCGACGTTAATTTAGTGCAGCGTTAATTTCCGCGCTCTTAATTTTCAGTATTTTAACTCCAATTTTAGAACCTGTCCAGACATTCTTGACACCTAAAAACCATTAACTACAAGCTTTCTTTCTTCCCATTTACCCTTTATTTTTCATCTTTCACAAAAGCTAAGGCGAATGTTTACAATATTTCGAGTTCATCTTCATCCTTGTCGCTGTCAGAAGTGATGTCAGCTCAGTTTTGTTCAGTTTTGAATTTTTTTGCATCCATTGTTGAATTAAATTTGTTGCAGTTGTCACCACCAACTGTCTTAATCGCGTTAATTTCCTTTATTATGAAATTCTACCTCCTCTTTCGCGTTAATTTTCTTTATTCGAAAGTCGTTTTCCATTAAATTCGCGTTAATTTCCAATACCTTAATTTCATGGAGCGTTAATTTCCTATAATAAGGTAAACATTAAAAGGGAAATGGTCTTATCGCCAAATGATGAAGAAAAAGCTAATTCTTCTGAAAAACATACCCAATTCAAGACTAGAGTGCACAAACCGTACCCTATTTTAGACCAAAATGGTCGAATATAGACCAAAACGGCTAAAAAAACCATACCCTTTGGCGTCGCACATACCTAGATAGACTATATAAGGGACTACCCACCCACCCCCGGGGCGAAAAACGCGCTGCAGATTATGAATCTCGCTGCTTACGCCAGCGAGACTAATAACGCATTCTGATTGGTTGAATCTTGTGACCCACATAGCCTGAAAGGTGTCTTTTGTTCTCGTCGCCAGCTTTTGTTTCAGATCTTATCTAATAGTTCCAAAAAAAGATGATGTTCAACCGATGAGTTTGATGTCATTACTGTTGAACTGCAAACCAGTCATGAATATTGGCTTCAATTTGCAGACCACCTTTCTCCTAATTATGTTATGTAAGTATCATTCTCAATTACTCTTATGAAAATTTTTCATGCAATTTTAGTTTCTTTAAAGGAGGATACATATCAAATTATTATTATTTAACTTTCATCTTCATGATTCGTTAATCTGAAAAGTACGAGAGGAAAAACAATTGGGTGGGGGAATCTTATTTATTATATACATACTGAGAAATACTCACCAAAAAGCTATGTCGTAAATTTTCGTACGCAAATGAATTCTAGCCAATCAGAGGAGCGAACGATGGTTTTCACACGTGAAAAAAATGATACGTCCAATCAGAATCGCGAACGATGTTTTTTCACGTGTGAGAAAAATGATACGTCCAATCAGAAGCCACAGAGGTGTGTGAGTTTCGCGCCAAAATTCCCGCCTTTTATTGCAGCTTGCAGCGCCGCTTCGCACACATTCAACGAGAAAAGTTTTACTCAAAGAGTTTTTCTCACTAAAAAAGTGAAAAACATTTCGGAAATGGAGTGGAATAGTTTCGTTTGTTTCACTGTCGATAAAGAAAACGGTAGACAGCCGGCGAAACAACAGCGGAAAGGGAAAAACAGAACGAGACGTAAGCTTTTGTTGTGCTTTTTGTCGGAGCTACTTTGCCTTCATTTAAGCTTAAGCTTATATTGAAACCGGTCATTTTACTTAAATTCACTCATTTTCAATTGTGCATTGAGAACAAACAGTTAAGATTACTTATAGTTCTTGGATTACCCCATATCCTTACCGTCATTTATGTTTTTAACAAACGTTTTTACCAAAAAGCTGATACTTCGTTTTCGTTGTCATTTTGCGGTAAGTGTGTAGCGGCAAATTTTAGCATTTTTGAAAGATTTAAAATAAAAAGGCTGCCAAAATGATGAATGTCTCAGTATGTATATAATGAACACAATACCACATGGAAAGTGCTGGCGTACGGTATTTACGCACTCGTTGTTTTTGTATCAGAAATCTTACTCGTTCGCTGCGCTCACTCGTTCGATTTCTGATACGTCAACAACTCGTGCGTAAATACCGTACGCCAGCACTTTCCATGAAGTATTCTCTATTTACGTAACTAAAGATTACATTGAATTAAACTGAAAATACTGCTACACACCGAAATTTTTAAAGTGAAGACTTGCGGTGTAACTTTGAGGAAAACACTTCTTCCGTCGCGAATGGTTTTACGTAGCCTATACTGAAACCAGGTTTCGCAAAGTTTATTATACAAGATAGCTCGTGATTTATCATGAGTGCGACCCTGCGAGCGCTCTAGGAGAAGAAGGGCAGTCTACTTTAGCTGGAAGTGTCTGGCAGCGGATCCTGATTTGAAAACGTTCCAGATGAAGAAACATTCTTACTATAGATACAGGGTGCAAGTTTCAGCTAAACGCTTCAGGGTCATGCTGCGAGAGTACAAATTAAATTACTGAGTATTAAGTTGAACTGATTGCCAATTTACGAAAGATTCAGGTTTTTTAGACTGCTCCTAGCTAAGACCGGTTGCTATTAGTGCTGAAAAACAACTTACATAGCTGGGAAAATTAATAGTTATACTTATTGTTAGGAGGTATGAAAGTTTAAGTATTGAAAAACTTCAACTGACTTGGTGACAAGGTGATTTATATTACACTTGCATTTACCTAACGTGATAAAATGCCTTCTTTGAAGTAATCAGTTTCGTATTCAGTTTCAGCATTTGTCAAAGTCCACGGATTAGCTTTTGATTCTGAGCCAAACAACAGTACGATAGCAGCGACAGGATCAAACCAAATATTCACCTGGAAGCTGTCCCTCGGAGAGAAAGATAAGTCAAAGCAGTTACAAGTTCAGTTTGGTCCTTGGGATCGGAAATACAAAATAGTGAAGTCATTTTTCATAACTGTTAAACAAGAACCATCTGGAGAAAATGAAACTGTGGCTAGAGCAAATCAATCGACTGCGAGGCGTTTGCATTGGAACGGAGACTTGTCTCGTGACTACTATATCGCTTTTGAACTTGTCAATATTCAGCGCAAAGATGCTGGAGATTATGGAATGAGGCTCCGTGTTGACCATTTCCCTCCCATCGTCTTACAGAACTGGTTCTCTCTTATTGTTCAAGTAAGAAGAGTTTTTTTTTCAGACAGACAATGGAAAGATTCCCCCCCCCCCCCCCCCCACCCCCCCACCTTGTCTGCGGTCCTATAATCAATTTTGCGATTGCTTTTTTGCCGAATATCGCTATTGAAACTGGACATCATTTATTAGGGTTTCCGATTTTGCTCCGATGGTCTCCCGGTTATCCTTGACTATATGGGTCACCAAAGATGGCGAGTTTGTCTTTATACATGACGTGATGACGTTATATATGTCGCCTTAAGTGTCAAATACAGAAATATCAAACCGTGTAAAAATTTGCATTCTTTATTTCTTAACTTTCGATCCTATACGAAACTGTTGAATAACGCAGCGTACATCAATGACTAAGCTGGACTTTTTTACGATTTAAGAGCGAGGTTGAAGTGCACCTCGCTAACTCTCTCCATAGTGTCAAGTAACAAAGAAATTTTTGCGTTTAAGATTATGGTTTTTGATTAAAGTGCTGAGAATTTTGTAACGAATTAGCCACATACACTGAGAACTTTGACTGGCGAACCTGCGATGGATTGATCACATCATTAGTCATTTTAATTTATAGCTCATATTTGAAACACATTAGACCTAACTACTGTTCCTGTTTTCGTCCTAGGATCCAACGCCCAAGCCGTATATTGGTAAGTTTTTATAACGCCTAATTTAGAATTGATATTACGGACTACATATACTTGCGTGGTTTTCTGTAGTAATATGTCCTGTCAGTAATTGTGTTTAAATTACTCTATCTATCAAAGGTCATCACAACACAGTCAGTACCCTAAAATTTTCTTATGGATATACCACTTTTCTTTAAGCGGCCTTATATAATATCGCCCAGCCACAGTTCAGTCTATAAGCGCCATCCCAAAATAGTGATAATAAATGAAAGTTAGAGGCGCGCCTTAGATCGAGAACTATGAGGAAGGACCTGCTTGTGGGCAGTACACACACACACAAGGTGAGATGTTCAATTGATCTTTAACCTCCAGATACTCGACACATAACTCTGGATGTCATTGAAGGGGATGACGTAAACATCACTTGTCGTACCAGCGTGGAAGCGAGATCATATGTGATGTGGTTTAAAGACAGAGTTCCCGTTTATGCAGAGCAAAGCAAGTTTTTATCTCTTACAAATGTGAACAGATTACAGGGAGGGAACTACTCTTGCGTATCTATAAACCAGGCTGGAAATACTACGTCGCCCATCACAACTATTAATGTGCTCTGTGAGTACTGAAACAAACAGTAAGACTAATATTTAAAAGCTGTTTCATTCTTCAGGGGCGTGCGTTTATCGAGTTGAAGATTTCCGCGTTTATGCATCAGTCCGGCAGTTCCAGCTGCGCTCAGTCCCCTCCCACCGGGCTACTGCGGGGTATTTGCCCGCCTTTTCAGTCCAGGGGGTGGAGCATTTGCCAATTTTGCGCTGCCCGGGGGCTGGGCATTCGCCAAACCCAGGGCTATTCCAGAGCTTTTGACACGCACGCGATTTCCTGTCAGAATATAAGAATTACATAGCGAAACTCGGGAGCTATCGATATGAATCAACGTTTTTTGGTCAGTGAAACAAATTAGGCTGTTGATATTATTTGGAGAACATCCTTTCATATTTATAAGCTATTCATAACATATAGCTTCACAGCGCTCTATTAATTAATTTTAATGTCAATAATTTTATATCAATACTAAAACCATAAACTGGTGCATGTCGTCGCAGCGTGAAGTCTTAATTAGAATCCTAGCGCCGGGGGATTTGACAGCTTAAGAGTCCCCACCCCCGGAAATTTGCCATCCAAGGCAAAAAAAAATGCTAATGCCCGGGGGTGGTTGGGCGCAGCTGGAATTGACTGATGCATAAGTTTCAAGAGAATAAGTAAGAGAATCCCAGAAATGCTAGAGGTGTACTCGCCAGGCATCCCATGTAAGTGCTTTCATGCATAATTCGATATATACACAAATAAAGCATAAGCTAATAGCTAACTACACTGCAATCCTTTATGCCAATTAAGCTTTTTCTACGGTCGGAGACTAAACCGTTACAAAAAGGCAATTTCTAGCCCTATAGCCTTATATTTAAAATTTTTCTTTCTTTAATTTCATTCATTTTCAATGTTTGTTACCAAATCATAAAATTGCAATTATTTAATAGTTTCAGGTTTTTCGATTATATATGAAAACAAACACTAGATGTAGCATTGTTTTTTGCTGTGAGCTAACTGATCCTTTAACTGATTTGGTTAAGTGTTTACAATGTCTAGATATGAATTAAAACGTCTCATTTCACTGCAGATAAACCAAAAATTCATTCTTTAAGAAAGCTCATTTCTGTTGCTCTGCTGAAACGAAATCCGATAACGCTGCGGTGTGAAGCAGATGGAAATCCTTCACCGACGTTTTACTGGCACAAAGACGATGAAATTATATACGAGGGCTTCAACAGTAGCGGCAATGCAAGCACTTTGACTGTAACTCCTGTGAATGACAAGGATTTCACTCGCTATGTATGCACAGCAAAGAATAAATTAGGACTGGACGCCCTAACATTCCAACTGCAAAAGAAAGGTAGGTAGTCAACAAACGATCTTTCAATGGATTCACTATGGGCTTTGCTAAAAACTATCGTCACTTTTGCGTGCTTCTGTTATGGAGAAATATAATGCCATTAAGTTGTTGATAGAGTACGTGAAGGATGCGGCACACTATCTAACATATTCTGGGAATGAGACTGGCGGAATTCATCTGTTGTCACCACTAAATACACCATGACTGAGGCGTGAGACAGTATTTGTCTAAACCTTTGCAATATGTTTGGCGTCTAAATGCTTTGTCACCACTACAGCAGCTGAAACTCGGGTTCGTAGAGACCTCGCTGTGCCAAACCTTAACAAGACTGAACAGTGGAATGTAGTGGTGCGTTAATGAATCTAATTGGGTAGTTAAGCAATTAATGAATGAGGCTGAGTATCTTATGAAGAATTATGGAGATCGAGGAGAGTGTTATCCTTCGAGGCCGTGGGCCGAGGCGGATAACACCCTCCGATTGAGATCTCCATTATTCTTCATATGATACGAAAGCCGAATTCAATAATTGTTTTATTAATCATCCAAAATAATTCCTAGTTTAAAAACATGGCTAAAAACATGCTTACCTCCATCGATCAGATCGATGTTAAGTTCATCTTCGATAGTGCACGTCTAGAGTTGTTAAGATCCGCAAATATTCTCCAAATAGCAGATGTCGCCCTTCGAGTTGTCTTCTTGCTGTTCTTGCCATGTTTTTAGCTATCATTTCGCCTAGTTCTTACTCTTGAAACGAGTGAAATGTCCGCCATTTTTGTTTTCACAACCAAGACAACTCAACCTCGTCCCTAGGTCTTCTCGGTTAACGGTGCATTAACCTGCAAGAAAGCTGTACTTTTGACGTCATCGGTTCATTAAACGCAAAATTCTTCCAAATTTGGTCATCAGTAGCTGGTTATGGTGAATTATGCGTGTGCTTTTAGCCAATCAGAATCTGGGAAATATTTTGAATGAATAATGAGACTGTTTTAAATGTTTCAACGCTGTAAGGCAATGTGATCCTGGAATTGAATTAATTATATTCATTTGCTGCGTGGTGGGACCCAGTTATGTGAACACAAAAGGCACATGCCTTAAAGAATTTGTTTTGCCCTATTTAAACCTATAATTTTGCAGTTGTCACAATTTTGCAAGACAAATTGCACTCATTTAATCAGTCCGGGACGATCGAAGCACGCACTTCCTTTGCACAACAAATTATAGAATTGACCATTATTATAAAACGTTTTCAGGAAGAGAATACCATAATGCAGGGACTGTTCAGTCAGAAAAATATGCTCCTATGTGATATGCAGGGTAATAAGTAAGGGCTTTTAGTGAAAAGGAACAAAAAAATTCCCCAAATCACCTTTATATGGCCAGCCGGACGTGTTCTCACTTTTGACAAGCAACACATTTCTAGTGCAGGCTGTTATGTGTTTGAATAAACATAAAAAAGAGTCACGCTTCAACGTAGTAGAGAATTTATTATGTTTAGGTATTATGTCCCTTTAGTTATGGTTTTGTTATGTGTAATCTGAAAAAACGTTTGATATTTACGCCAAAAGAACTCAGGAGAAACTGTTCGCCAGTTGGGCACAATAATACAAAGCATTTTTTGTGCCCAATCAGGAGCCAGCATCCGCTTGAATTTTTGGAAATAGCTCGGTGAGAGTCGGTACCCAGGGGCTCTTTTGCCCGTACTTGAAAACTTTCGTCCCGCCTTTTCCCTTTTCTCCCGACTGACTGCCCCTGGGTCCCCAAAGATGGTATTCACTATGCACAGAAAAAAGATGATCTCCAGCTCTTCCTTAAAGAAATTTAGCTTTCAGGGACCCTATGTCTAAATAATTAACAATTGTTGGACGTGGTTGAGCAAAATATCGTGATTTGTCTGTGGCAACAAAAAGCGAAGAAGTAACAAATCAAGGTTTCTTTAAAATGCTCTGAAGAAAACTCCGTCTTCGGGAGGGTCTCTTATTATCTCTTATTTGAGTTTGTGTGGGAGGGAGTGGGGTGGGGGTGGGTGCTTATTCGAGGCTAGGCGTTTATTAACGTTTTCTGCCTTTCATAACGGGCGCTTATTCGAGGTGGGCGCTAACTTGAAGTTGGGCGCTCATTCGAATAAATACGATACGTGCGAATGCAGTCTAGCGATCCACGCTGGTGAGGGCTGCTTAATTAGCCAGGGAGAGCAAAAACTCTCTTCGATACCTTAAGATGTTGTTTGGGTTAGAAGTACGCCTCAACAAGCTTCTTCGCACAAGAATGACGTTCGAGTAGTCCAACAGCCAGTGACTCGAAGCATGATTATATTCCCAGATATAATAACGATCTTAAAATACCACTCCATCAGTTGAACATCAAACATTGTAACAGGCTTTTACAACAATATTAGCCGACACACTTCGCTATGAGGGGTCTATGAAGTGGGGAAATTTATAACAAAGAAAGAAAAAAATAGTTTCCGCCATTAGACATGTTGAAAAAGAATATTTTTTTCGCGCTTTACTTCATGTAATTGCTTCTCTGCTGTCGCCATCATTCTGACCAGTCAGGGCGCGCGAAGAACAGATGACGTAGGAAAACTTAGTTTCAACGAGTTGCTGACCTCTGATTGGCTAATTCAAATTTCAGACACGAGTACTGTTCCCAGGCCAGTGACGGATGGTGGAAAAGAAAGAAAGAAAGTAAACAAAGCAAAACAAAAGGTGACTATTATTGTCTTTAGATACTTCTTTTAGGGGGCGTGCGGGGTAGGGTCGTGGGGAGGAGGCGGGGGGTGGAGGCAGCCAGGCCCTCCAGCTGTCAAACATTTTGAAATCCTTCCGGCAAAAAGCACGTGATTCGGGCAGTAGCACTTGGGATACAACTAAAAAGAAACAAACCAAAAAAAGAGCAAAAAACAACGACTGTCGTTGCCAAATTGAATGTGCGAATGCTAAATCAAGGAATGTGGTGTCGATCAACTCGTGATCCCATTGGTTAATGAATGATGTTGAAAAAACTTTCCCATGGCGTGCATACTGAGTTAGAATCATGGAGAACTCTTCGATATACCCATTCACACCAACTAAATATACAGTGGAACCCCGTTAATGCGACCACCGTTGGGCCATAAAATCCTGGTCGTAATAACGAGGTGGTCGCATTAACGGGGTCTTCAAAATAATAAAATGACTCAATGTTTTGTACTTTTGGTTTGAAAGAATATGGCCGTAATAACGAGGTGGTCTTATAAACGGGGTGGTCGTAAGGCGGGGTTCCACTATATTTAATCAAACCGGGTTTGAATGAAAAACAGACACGGAACGCTGGAACACAGGTTTTTACATAGTATTATGCAACTCACTTCTTTGGTCACAGAAACTTTTGTCATCAGCATTTTACCCATTAAAATATTGCACACAAAACCGTACGGGACCGAATGGTATGGGAGTCTTTTGTGCGATACATTCACGGAGCTCGCCGCAGGATGACGACCAAGGTGAACGCGATAAAGAGGTGGCTCTCACACAGATTAGAGTTTTTAACTTGTGGATTACGTGTAGCGTAAGGAACAAGTTACTGTGGGCACTGCAATATGCAAATGTGTCACCCAGATGTAGACACCCTTCGTAAATCAGTCGGCTCCGCACGAAAGCGCCCGATATCAGAACGACAACTGTCGCGGGTATTCGTTGCCGTTCCGCGATGTGCTGATTTTGTACATTTCACAGGAGGCACAGGACGATTGTCTTCATGTGGACTTTGAATGTTTCAAATTAGCACTATGGCCAACTTTGAGACAAGTTTAGGAACTTTTGAAGCTTTTTGACTCGTCCAGGCGATAAACATGACGAAAAGATCAGCAATTTCGCGAAGCTGGTCGAAGCTCACGATTCTGCCGTGAGTCTCACGATTTTTTAATTGTTCTCACGACAAGACTCCCAGTCTCATGGTTGTTAGTGAAATATCATGCTGAAATGAAATGTTTCTTTGTTCAATAAAAACGGAAATGTTTACTGTTGCTGAATCGTAAGTGATTCTCCTCATGTAAACGCCGAGTGAATCGCAAGCTGCAGGAGATCAGACTACGCGACGGTTTTGCGAGACACAGTCTTCAATATTTATCGAAATCTGTACCCGTTTGGGCATATCTCTACTTTTTTTCTTCACAGGTTTTAAAGTTATCAATGTTCTCATTCCCTTGCTGGTCATTTTCCTCCTATTTGTCCTGATTATTGTCGTGTTCATTTGTTTGAAGAAGTAAGTTTCAGCCATTCCACCTTATCCACATTATGGTACTCGAACTGGTAGCAGAAGTGGTACCAGTGTCAGTACCCTGGGGTCTCATTTCTCTATTGTTTTTAGACACAAAAAAATGAGCACACTTATAAGATCTTATAAATTACACGTTTAAACGTTTATTATTATTTATTACGTTTATTAAATTGGCCCCAGGCAACCACAAGACTTGAAAAGTTGTTTTACGTCTGCTTTGTTGACATTAAAAATCGACCTTTAAATAGCTTTGCAGGTAATATGATAAAACTTTCAGTCAGTAACCGAAAACAAAATGGTGTTGTTTGCTATCTAGGAACCTCCCTTCTTTTCCTTAACTTTGATTTTTATATTCTCCAAGGATATTTGGCGTCAGGCCAGAAAAGCTACCTTGACTATTAATAAGGAGTCCTCTCAGTAATGTAGCAACATCAATCACATAAAAAAACTAGTAGATGCAAATCGTTTAATCAGCATGTAAACCTGCAGGTTGTTTACTTCATAGTTATTGGTCAATTTACTCACTTTTTCTTTCTTCCATGCAGGAGGAAAATCAAAAGGGAAAAACTACTCGATGGCACTGAAAAGTAAGTAAAGTATGTCATAACCATCAGGGGCCTACCTATTCCCTTATTACAAAAAATCAGGAAATGAAAGTGACGCGAAAATTAAGTGAATTAAGTGACTCACATTATGTCAATAATCAAGAAAGAACGAGTTTATTATTAACACTGAAATCACATTTTTTACTCAATGTTTATTTTTTTCTCCGTTCAGAGTCTGTAGGAAGGAATTTTCAGGGTAAATGGATTTTGTAGTCAATTGAGGCCTGTTTCAAACGTAGTGTACTGCCGTGCTAAGCTGGCTCGACTGTAGCTCGAAGCTACAGCACGACACTAGCACGACTTGGTTTCAGACGTCAAATTTAATAGTCGAATAGCACGCATGGCTGTTGCCGAAAACAAAACGCAAAAATAAAGAAACGATTCAGCAAACTTTTAAATGCCTTCTAATGTATTCATAATTTATGAATTGTGTTTGGCAAGGCAGTAGCGCGACGTTTGAAACCAAGAGACCTATTCGGCTAACTCAATGTTGTACCCAGTTCAAATCTCCCGGGAATAAGATTCTTTGTGTATTATATTTGCATTATAATGTGGCATTCACATTTAAATAATATGGAAATTCCTGAAACAAAACGTTTTATTCCCAAAGGGTTTGAATTGGGTACAACATTGAGTTAGCCGAATAGAATAGAATAGTAGCTCTAGTTGAGCTACTGCCGTGTAGCACGGCAAAGCTTGCCGTGCTACACTGCAGTAGCACGACTTGGTTTCAAACGTTGCGCTACTGCCGTACAATTAAGTTCGGCACGGCAGTAGCACCACGTTTGAAACGGGCCTGACTCAAGAACAATAATAACGTACAAGCATGAACTGCTTGTGGACATTGAGAGAACTGCTTTGTTGTTACTGTTGACATTAGGGAGTTTAAGATACGGAGACTACGGACTACGAACTACGGCTGGACGAGCGTTGTCCTTTGTTTGTAGCACTGGGTTGAGTAGTGCAAATATAGAACGTTAAGATTGCACTACAGACAGTAGACTACGACAGAAGAGGCGGAGAGGGAAACAACACGCAAAGATTTACTTGTTTTCATCACAGTTCACAAAAATGCAAGTCAGTTTTGCATGTGATCTTATCTTTAGAACAATGATTGAATGAACAAATTCTTTCATACTTGAAGGAAGCAATTACGTCGGGTGAAATTGGTAAACAAAGTTTTGGTTACACAGGTTTTATTTTTTCGCCCATGAATACTTATGTCAAATATTAAAGATATAGACAAAAATAGTAAAATAGCTCATTTATTAGATTTAGAAGATGGACTTCTCCGACTGCTGATCTGATGTAGTTTGAAGTACTGAAATGCCGAGTTTCGATTGTCTCGAGCATGTTTACATCATTTTCATTCAGCAAATGGCGCGATACAAAAACTCGCATAAATAAAGGTTACACAAGTACAAAGACTCACTAACCAGTTCGAACAAACATTGAAACTTTTCAAGTGCGAAGAGAAAGTAAATTACCTGCATGATTTCTCTTCTCCTAGGCCGCCAATCTGAATTCTGCGTATAAACAGCTAAGCTTATTTAAACATGAGCTTAGCAAGATAAAAATGTAGTCACAACAGTGGATTAAAAGCGTAAATCTGAGCAGAAATTAGACACAACTTACATATTTCGCTTCCCTCTCACTTAAAGCAGGTGAATTGAAAACGTTTTTAAGAAAAGACGAGATTCTTGAATTACCGAGACGGCAAAATACGAGCAAAATGTTCTCCGTAGTCCCGACTACTAGTCCGGTGGCTTAGTGCAAAATTTTAGCGAGATCTATACAGAGTGGACAAAAGCACCACACTTTGCATGGTTGTAGCTTAGGGCATGTTAGTCAATATTAGGATCGGTGCCCACAGCTACCTCTTCAGGATTTGCAGCAACCGCTGGCTGAAGTTCTTCAACAACCTTCCATGATGGGTGCCCTGTGCTCAAAATTGCAATCCCTTATTTTTTGCCATTTTTTGATGAAAATCACATAAAAAGGCAAGTAGATGGAAAAAGAAACTGTATTAACACTATTATTATTGAAACCGATGACTAAAACAAGTCAACTTAATGATATAGCAATAATGATATACCATGGTGGGTTCCCTGTGCTAAGAATATCAATTCCTTGTTTTTTGCCTCTATATTAATGAAACATGAAAATGAGAAAAAGAAATTGTATTATTTTATTATTAAAACCAATGACAAAAAGAAGTCAACTAAATGGAAAATCCAAAGAAGATCTTTTCAGACGCGTATTCAGTCCCAAATGGCATTTCAAGATGGTGGCTTAATTGAAGGTGTCTTTTCATGGACTGTAAGTATCCGCTAGAAAATATTGCCGTTTTGGGGGGGAATTGTTTACAATTTGAATCACGACAGTTTTAAGTGAAGTTTTAAGCTCTTCTTGGTGATAAATTTGTTATCGAAAGCCACCTCTTCTCTTCACATTTTATGCCGATTATGAATGACTATACTGAGTTTACTTTTGTACTGGTTAAAATTAATAATAGTAAAAAATGGCTTCTTTCTATAGCGCTCATATCCCAAGTTCATGGTGCTTTACAATGTTAAAGAGGAAAAATATATATCTCTCGAGCATGAAATAACATATATTAAAATCTATTTGTAATTCACAAAGAACAAGAGAAGGGAACAAAAATTAAAATGTTTTAAAATTATTTTGCCATTAAAGTTTGTATATGATGATAATAAGTCATGCAAAAAACTGAATATACATTCTATAAGTTAAGTTATATGATCTAAAGATATTAAAGACGTTTTGACTTACTCTCTAAAAATTGCGTAAAAAGATATGTTCTCAGTCCTTTCTTTAAACTAGCTAAAGATGGTAACTTGCGCAAATCTAGCTAATGGTAGTGAGTTCCACAGTTAAGGGGCGCACTCCGTAAAAGCCTTGTCCCCGTGAGTTTTCGAGGTTGTTCTAACAGCTGCTGAGATGCAGACCACAAGTTCCTGGAGCGCCTTTGATAACTAAGTCTGTCCGCTAGATAGCTAGGTGGAAGGTTATTAAGTGATTTGAAAACTGACAAAAGAAGTTTAAAAGAACATGATAACTAACAGGAAGCCAGTGAAGGTCAAATGAATAATGTGTCCACAAAGCCTTTACAAGTCCGACCTGGGGGTAGTGAATTGCAATTAATGGTCTATTTTAGATGTACTAAAAGCATGTACAGAAATTTCGCTAGACTCCTGTGTGATACACTTTCTTATCTTTGATAAGTTCCTGAGCTGGTACAACGATAATCTGGCGGTGGTTCTTAGCCCAGCATGCCCATAATGAAGTCGCTAAAGGGTGGACGAGTACGGTTCATCGACAAGATAAGCACGATTTCAGTCTTATCGTGATTGAGTTTCAGCTCGTTTCTACACATCAAGATGGAAATTAGTTGGGATCGTTGTCATATTTATCATATTTACCAAGGGTGAGAATCGAAAAGAGAGAATCTGAGAAACCCACTGGTTTAACGGCAGAATTATTTATAGAACGTTCCTTGACAATTCAAGTTACTAGAATTCAAGAAAGAGGGCTGTACGTGTTCTTGTTGCAATTACTTTTGATATTGAAATCACTACAGTAGTAAACAAATGTAAAGTGGCATCAATCCTCTCACCTTACGTCCAAGTTAGAAAAAGTAAAGAAAAAACGAGAAACAAGCATGTTGAAGCAGATTGTAGATTGTGGCACCAAACAAGCTTTGAAGACTGACACTAGTGGGGCTGCAAAGTGTGTGCCTTTGTATGTAACGAATACAGCTTATGAAGTTCGGCAAGTAGAAAGAAATGTGTATCATTCTCCACTGCGTTTGCTATGTACTCAGTGAGTTCAAGAAATGCTCTTGATTTACTTAATTCCTCGTCTTCCTCAGCCTTCCATCAAGCTGCTTCACTTTTCTTCTTGCGTTCCTCTGACATGTATGCCTATTTCGCAAGTCAGTTAAACAGCGCGTATTATATTTTGAACCTATGGCAATCACACCACCGCCAAATATTCTTGGAGGACCATAGTCCAGTAAATCGTTGGCAATACATTTTGGCTTTCGATGTGTAGAAACTGTGTAGGTGGCTCCCATCATCTTCGTTTCATGTCGCACACTTTGCGGTCTCACTAGTGTCAACCTTCCGAGTTCGTTTGGTACCACAATCTACAACCTCCTGTCTTTCTGTTTCTGGTCTGCTTCAACATGCTTGTTTTTCCTTTCTCTTGCTTTTTCTAACTTGGACTTGCTAAACTTGAGGTGACAGGATTGCTGCTTCTTTGCATTTTTACTTCTGTAGTGATTTCAGTATCAAACTTAATTGCAACAGGAAAACAGTCCTCTTTCCTGAATTTTAGTACATTTGCAAGGAGCATTCTATAAATGCTTGTACCGTTAAACCAATGGGCTTCTCAGATCTTCGTAGGTTGATTCTTGACAAATATGACAACGATTCCAGTTGATATCCATCGTGGTGTGTAGAAAACATCTCCGCTTCAGAAACCTTTAACTAACCAGTAAGAAAAAACAAATTCGAATAGTCATTTATAATCGGCACAAAATATGAAGCGAAAATGTGGCTTTCGATAACAAATTTATCGCCAAGAAGAGCTTAAAACTTCACTTAAACCTGTAGTGATTCAAATTGTACACAATTTCCCTTAAAAAGCGACAAGTTATTCTAGCGGATTATTACAATCCATGAAAAGACACCTTCAAGCCGCCATCTTGAAAGGCCATTTGGGACAGAGTACGCATATGAAAAAGTCTTCTTTGGATTTTCCATTTAGTTGCCTTGCTTTTTGTCGTTGGTTTCAATCATAATACAATTTCTTTTTGATTTTCAAGTTTCATCAAAATAATGGCAAAAAACAAGGAATTCATATTCTTAGCACAGGGTACCCACCATGGCATATCATTATTGCTATATATCATTAAGTTGACTTGTTTTAGTCATCGGTTTCAATAACAATAGTATTAATACAGTTTCTTTTTCCATCTACTTGCCTTTTTATGTGATTTTCATCAAAAAATGGCAATAAACAAGGGATTGCAATTTTCAGCACAGGCCACCCATGATGGAAGGTTGTTGAAGAACTTCAGCGAGCAGTTGCTGCAAATCCTGAAGAGGTAGCTGTGGGCACCGATCCTAATATTGACTAACATGTCCTAAGCTACAACCATGCAAAGTTTGGTGCTTTTGTCCGCTCTGTATAGATCTGAGCCTTTAGCCACCTGACTATACGCGAAACGGCTCAACAACTCACCGTCACCGTAGGACTACGCGGGAAAAATGAACAGTCACGTGGTTTTGATCATGCGCAGTAGCATATTTATCCGTAGCCGTAGTCCGTAGTCGCCGTATCTTAAACTCCCTATTTAGTCCCACTGTTGCGTTCTTCTTAATGTTGACGTTATTGTTCCTTGGATAAAGTCGTTTTATCTAATTCAAGGACATGTTAAAAAACATTGCCAATAAAATGTTAATTGTGGTGCTCAAAAATACGAAATTAAAGTGATTCAAAATATAAAATGTTCGCAAAATCGCGAATGAATAAACATGAAGCGAAAATTTAATAAGGTAAATGGTATTCGCTCAGTGTTATAACGATCATATATATTTTCTTTGTGGCTGGCATGGGTTGTGCCAAGACCCTTTAGCTTCCGAGTAGGCGATAACTTTCAAATGACTCAACCTTTCAAAGGAAGTTTAAACATTTGTAGAGTCAAAGAAGTATAACTTAAGAGTGAAATCTAGGGTATTCAAACATTCAAGTATGGCAAAGTTTACCATACAGCTGTAAACTTATAATGAATATGTTTCGTCAAATGTTTGTTACAAAAGATTTACTCAGCTTTCTCCATACTGGCTTGAGAGAAACAATTATCTCTAATGATCAGTTCGAAAGAGGTGGAAAAAAGTTAGATTTCAGACTTTTATGCGCCGGCCACCTGCAAACAGCTGCAGTAACTTCCACGTTAAAGAAGTTGTATAAAATCAAAACCTTTTAGAGGCACACGAAACAGGCTCTGAGCAAGGGAGATTTTGGTTCTAAGCAAAAGGGGCATCTAAGAACAGGCAAGATAGGCCCATCCTGCCCGCTCGAGCCATTTGCCTTATGTGCCGCAGGCATTTTTATTGACTTTTTGTTGAAATGAGAGTAAATAAAGAATTCAAGAGTCATAGTAAGAATTTCAATTTAAGGGGATAGGATATCTAATTTGTGTCAAAATGATATATTTCTAGGACTGAAATAATGTGGCTGAGTCGTACCACGAAAAAGGAGCCACCTTTGATGATGTAAGTATTTAGATAACTAGTCATAAGAAAGTAAGTAAACATGTAATTATAGGTTTGTGATCATTTACTATTAAACTAGTCAACTTTTCACGAGCAGCACGAGGCCTCGTATCACAAATTTCAACGTCCACTTGTTTATAAGTTCAGGTGAGTGTTTTCACAAAGGATATTAACAATCTAAGAAACAAAAACTTAATTGGATTGGCCCGCAATAGTTTGCCCCACTTACAGCACTTCCCACTTTTGCTCGGGCTTTTCCAAAGGAACGGCCGAGCAAAAAAATGTGAACGGTTTTTTTGTTATGGAAGAAATTTGAAGAGTACAATTATGTACAATGAATTCTCGAAGAATCTGCAACCTAAAAAGAGTAGAAGAAACTAAAATGTGTATGGCTGTGATTTCTTAGGTAAAGTTTGTTCATTTGAAATTTTTACATAGAAGCCTGAGCTCACGCAGTGCGTCTAGTCTAATATCGAGTAGCTCTCCAACTTATTTTGAATATACCAGGATAATCAGAACCAAATAATATAAATACCCCAACCCCTTTGCCATTTCTCAGTCGTTTCACCGTTAAAATTGATCTGCAAATCGGTTGCATGATAAAATGCCAGTTTTCCTTGGAAAATCTTACATTAACATGCCTCGGTAAAGTTATATCGTGCAACGAGCAGTTCTTATTTCAACAAACAGTGATTTGACGATGTTAACATCGCTGATGGGAAAACGTTCGCGAAGCCTGAACTTTAGAACATTAATTATACAGATCTATCTACACACTGCAGATCCAGTTTTTTGTTTATACTTGTGAGGAAAGCTGATCTGCACCACTAATTTCATTAATTTTCTCTTCTCGTTGCAGTTCTGCGGAATGAAAGTTCCAAGGATCCAAGGCAAAAGGAAGGGACGACAGGCTTTTCGTAGCCTTTTCGTAGCCAATGTTAAGTTAAAATAGCCAGCAGACACAATGTGTTTGTTAGAAGGAAAGTAGCTAGCAGACGCTGTGTGTTTATTAGGAGGGGTTGGAGGGGCATTTTTGCTTGCATCTTTCAGGTGTGGGGTATAAAGTCACACAAAATTCACATTGTTTCTCGTCAAACCCTTTTTTAACAATTCTTGCGACCTTTTTTCTCGAAACAACGAAACTGAAGATACCAACATGCTTTTTTTCTTTGAAACCTCGGTTTTATTTCCATATTTTTCACAGTCTATTTTTAAGTACAGTAAAACTCCACGTATAAGAAACTAGATTTTTTTCAAGTCAGCCTGAACAGGGTCTTATAATCTATGGTGATGCTAATGCGGCTTACAATGGGTCCCTACAAAAATATACTGAATTTTATAACAAGAGTTTTCCGAGAAAGTTTTGTCAAGGGAAATATCTAAATACTCTGCATAATCCGTTGCTTACAACTGGAATCTTGAAATCTATTAAAACAAAGTCTAGGCTGTATAATGTATTCTTACTTAAGGAAACCAAGTCATGAGCGTGAATACATCTATAAGTCATTTAGAAATAAGCTAACTTGTCTTGTTCGTGTCGCCAGGAAAAATTATTATGACAACAAAATGGATAAGGCTAGATCTAACTTAAAGCAAACATGGAAAATTCTCAATGAAGTGATCAACAGGCGTGTAGCTAAATCACTATGTTCAGGAAGCTTCACCAAAAATGGAATGGAAATTAGCAATTCGAAGCAATCCTACTGACATTGCCAATAATTTCTGTGATTACTTCACCAATATCGGGCCAAATTTGGCAAGCCAAATTCCTTCCACAAATTCAACACCCAAGGATTTCTTGAGCAGCTCTCTTTCTGAATCCATTTCATTGCAACCACTAACGGTCGGTGAATTATACAATATTGTTAAATCGTTCAACGTTAACAAAGCTCCTGGACATGATAATATATCCATTAAGATAATTCATCAGTCTTTCCAAAAAATTGCACAGCCTCTTGTAACGATTATAAACACTTCGTTGTCTACTAGTGCGTTTCCTGAATCTTTCAAAATAGCCAAAGTGATTCCAGTTTTTAAGGCAGATGACCCAACATTTTTTAGTAACTACAGGCCGATATAAATTCTTTCAACCTTTTCTAAACTCTTTGAAAAAGTCATATACAACCGACTGATTAATTTCTTAAACTTGCATAATATTTTATACTCGACACAATTTGGATTCCTTAATAATCATTCGAGTGCATCAGCTTTAATTGACTTGATCAACAATATATCTTCAGCTATCGACAGAAATGAAACAACTTAAGGCATCTTCTTAGAAATATTCTTAGAAATATTGTGTCAAAAACTGCAACACTATGGTATTCGGGATACTGCTTTGGCGTGGATCAAAGGCTATCTTGAGGATCGGACTCAATATGTCCAGTTTGGGTCCCATCGATCTTATCCGCGGAAAATTTTTATGTGGCGTCCCGCAGGGCTCAATCCTTGGACCTCTTTTGTTTATTATTTACATAATGTCTCTAGTCTCACTCAATCTTTACATGTTTGCTGATGACACAAGTATCTTTTGTTCCCATAAAAATGCCAACCACCTCGTTTCTATTGTTAACAATGAATTTGCAAAAATAATTATTTGGTTTAAAGTGAATAAGTTATCTCTAAATTTGACTAAAACGTAAGTAAGTAAATCCGCCATTTTACACGTCGAATCATGATCGACTTTTTATAGAGTTGGGAAAAACTTGAGAATTGTGGGTTATGATGAATGAAACATGATTTAAAAATTCGATTCGGCACAAAAGACAACGGCTGAACTTCTGTCGAGATTTGACTGGCTCAGTCGAAGATGCGACAGAAGTCGCGTCGTCGAATTTAATTTTAGTTAAACGCCGAACTTCCTGCGCATTCAATACCTGAATTAAATTTGGCACATGTGAAATGCGATGTTTACACCGGGCCTTACCGTAACAAGTAACAGTCTTCGCTTCCTGTCGGTACCCATTAACGTACGTTTTATTCACATAACCGTTTATTTCCGTCAATTATATTCGGAGGGGCTTATCTAAGGAGGGAAATTTGCGTTTCAAAATCGATTGGGCTAGCCTTACAGTTGGAAGGAAATTTACCTTTTTCACTTTGTTTTACTTTGTATTTAAGGGCAATTTTCCAAGTACAATGTATTATATTGGGGCGATTTCACGGACGGTTTTTGCTTTACAAGTTTGGGGGGCTTATATTTGGAAGAGAATTATACATGGAGGGGCTTATTTTCGGAATTTTACGGTAACTAACGGGCTCACTTAAGGGTACACGAATACTTCAAAGTCCCTCATTGAAATTAAGTTTGCATGCAATCATTATTTTACTTCAATATCCACTGGAAATGTTTGTTGTTCTTACCGACGGCTTTAAAGTGTACACCATAGGTTTACAAAGCGCATTAGATCGGAATTACGTAAAGAAAAAAAATTGTTTTCACTTCTCAGTAAAAGATCTCATTAACTTTGTTAAAAACAGTAAGGATAATTACGGGACCTACGTAGGTCTCGTAAATTTACGTGCTATTTTTCCCGTAAAAAAAAGTTTTATGCAACACCCGCGATTTCTTTTGCATAAACGACACTTCGGTGAACACTTACGAAAATCGTAAGTGCAGTTACTTAAGTGAAATCCCTAAGTGGACCACTTAAGTAATTTAATGCAACTCACTTAAGTTACGAGTGCACATACGTACACCCGTAATTCTTACTGGCGTTTTATGCAACTGGGGTCCTGGACCGCAATCCAGATAACCACCTTATCAAATAAAATGATAATGACAATGACGATTCCCAAGCCTAAACCTCATTCATGCTCTTATAGCCTACGAATACTGTTGTCTCTCCTCGCTCCTCGCCGGGACGAAATCGTCCCTGCCTTGTACCCAGACGTCTCTCTCTCGATGAAAATTGGCGCGCAAAAGAAGGCGGGAAGGGGACAAAGGTCTAAACCTTCCATCTGTACCCTTCCCATGGTCCCTTGTGGTTCATCATCAGTCACTCGCGTTTCGCGCTCGCCTCTACCATGCGAAAAACTAAGCGCCTGAGGAGGAGGCTGAAATCATCCCTAGCGGCGAGAAGCGAGGAGAGACGGCTATATTCGCAGGCTAACACTGTTATAATAAGACTGTTATTTGTGCTCCAGAT
>CALNXK010000001.1:4407500-4410000 GCA_942486035.1 Porites lobata | reverse complement strand
TGACAAGACGAATTTGTTTTTACTGCCTTTCTTGCATGCTACTGGTTTGGCATAAGTTAATCTGGGAGAAGGCGATAACTTAGAAAAGGATCTATAGCAATACTTATGAAAGAAACCAAGGAAATAAAGCTTAAGTCCGTTCCGTGATTTTTTTTTATTATCAGAGAAAACAAGAATTCAAAACAAAAGATGGGCGGGATTTACACTGTAATAACCTCGACTTTGATTACTGCCGTCACAAACACCCGGAGCTTTCGGTCTAATGAATGATGTTGGCCGGGAAATGCCTAAAAACGTACTTTTATTCAAGAAAATGCTTATTTCATTTCTATTTAATTCTTTTACAAGGTTGTTCTTTGGTTGAAGACTTTAAAAATTTCAGACTGTGCGACTCGATGCAGCCGAGCCGCACAGTCTGAAACTATTGAAAAATGGATCAATGGGAATTTTTAAAGGCGTTGAAAAAGAAACACTAAGAGTTGATTTCGTTGATTTCGTCAGCGTTCTTTTTTGAGAATCGGTTCACAGCCTCATCGGACAAAATCCGAGGCAATCATTTTCACGTCAATCTAACTAAACGGACTAAGGTATTAATTCGCCAACTTTTATAATGAATAACAGTCTATCTTAACAGTGTTCTTAATCATGAGCACAAGTGGCAAACCCAACTAACTAGTCCTCGAATTCTTCCTCACTTGGATATATCAGTATACAGATTTTCTCCCTGATGAAGTGTGCGTTAGTCACACGAAACGCGTAGGAGACACTAAAACAGTTTTTACAACTCAAGAAGTTTGAAAGTACTGCTCACTGGTTTATCCGTTTAAAAATATTCTATATTCTATATTTTAAAAATATAAAGAAGTTTCTACCACGTTTTAAAAGCAGTAAATTGTGTTGATACCGTTGACGGATATCTTCACGTGAGTGCAAGTCAGTATTCGTCCTAGAATGCAGTGACTTTTGGGGCAGCAAAATTTCAAGTGGACGTTAGCGATAATACGACAGCAAAAGTACAATAAAGCGACGAATCAGACATAACTTCTTTGGTCGTTTGCTATGCAAAGCACCTTTAAAAGTAATTTCTTTTTTGTATTGCAACTTGTACAAATTTATTTTTGTCCTTGGCGAATATTGCGTGACAACCTCGTCCCCAGGGCTTTTCCCTAAAAAAAATGGGTAGTGCGTGATTGTTGCGTGAGCGCAAATAGCCTGTTCCATGCGTTCAGATCATAGAGCGCGGGAGGAAAATTCACGAAGAAAAAAAAGACGAGGGCAATTTAACTCACTCCCCACTGACTGCCGCGCTCTACTAATTTGAACGCCTGGAACAGGCTAGAGCGCAAAGCGAGCACGAACGAACGGCAAAGCAACAAGGAAAACATGTTTGAGGCAAAACTCATGCAAACTATCTGGATGGCATATGCGTGCGGTACAAAACCAATCTTCAGATTCAGGATTGTCTGAATATCCATAAGAAGCCAAACCAAATTTTCCAACCCAAGGCAGATTTACCTGGTATTCGGCCGGTGTTTAGACAATGGCAAAATTTGCAATAAATTCACAGTGTAGTTATAAGAAAAATTTAGCCGTTAAGTCACTTTGTATTATTATTAAAGAAAAATTTAGCCATTAATTAACGGCTAAATTTTACTCTTTACTAACCAAAAATTTAGCCATTAATTAACGGCTAAATTTTCATAAATATTTATACAAACGAGAAATTTAGCCATTAATTAGAGTTTGACTAATAGTCGCGGGTCGCGGGTCGCGGGTCCAATGTCGCGGTCGCGGGTCCAATGTCGCGGTCGCGGGTCCAATGTCGCGGTCGCGGGTCCAAAGTCGCGGTCGCGGGTCCAATGTCGCGGCAGGGGAAAATGATTTGAAAACGACTGATATGAAAACAATATGAAGGGAAAAAATCTGTTTTGTGCACGATACTCTACGGTAGCCAATTTACAGGTTACGGATGTTAGAGTCAACAATATAATGTCTCAAGAAAAGACCTAAAAGAAAAAGCTGGCCGACTTTTGTGTTCACCGCAAGTTTATTTTGTTTTCTTTCTGTCGGGCCCAGTTTAGTGTAAATTCAGCTTTGAATATACTTATGTATAACAGTATCTGATAAAAAATGTTACCATGAGTAACCATTGTTTTCTTCTTGTCTATGAATTGCTCACAAATCCCTAGGGGTGCATTCACTGAAAAATGTGCGATACACTTCATAGACTATAAATTATAAACGTTACAACAACTTAAAACCTTTTTTAAAAAAGGCTAACTCGGGCTCGAAAAGCTACGAGTCTGTCGGTAGAAGAAACGAGAACTGTTTCAATTTTAACAAATGTTTTCGACAAAAATAAAGAAAACGCTTGTTGAAAAACTTCCTGGTCGCTGTTACCAAAAATTGTATTGCGTGACTAGTGTGACTTTCTAGAAGCTTCGCGAGAATTCATAATTTGTTTATTTTAGGATCTTGTGTAAGCGTTTCTTAAAGCGGT
>CALNXK010000001.1:4382500-4402500 GCA_942486035.1 Porites lobata | reverse complement strand
GGAATTATTTAGCCGTTAATTAGCGGCTAAGTTTGACCTTCTCTCTAACCTATCGTGGAATTATTTAGCCGTTAAATAATGGCTAAGTTTAACCTTCTCCTTATATATAGGAAATGTTTAGCCGTTAATTGATGGCTAAGTTTAACCTTACTTTCATTTATACAGGAAATGTTTAGCCGTTAATTAATGGCTAAATAATTTCTATAAGAAGGAAAATATTAAGCCGTTAATTAATGGCTAAATTCTCGGTTTGTAGAATATACAAAGTGACTTTATGGCTAAATTTTTCTTATAACTACAGTGTGAATTTATTGCAAATTTTGCATTTATATAGACACCCGTACTCGGCAGTTCGCGCTTTGCTCTGGGACGGGCGTTGGGGCTGAAGTCACGCAATATGGGGGTGGGGGAGCATTGCGTCAGACTCCTGTTCGCGTCCGTTTGCTCATATTTTCCTCGTTTGCCGTGTTCGCACACAGCTGACTCAAAGACACTTGAGAATCATTTGAAACTGGTGAGTTGTTTTGTAATATTACACTTTGTTTAATATCTTTCAGTTCTCTTGGTAATTAATCTGAGGCCTGATACAAACAGAGTGACTGATCATGTTGAATACCAGCTTGCTGTGTCGCCCCGCGCGGCCGGATGGATTTATTCACTTTGACTACTTCTGTTGGGCTTTTCTTGTGTCCTGAGTACATCGATGTTGTACATGTGATTATTACAAGAACTCTTTTTACCCTACAATTGCACAGTGGAACAATCTCCCACCAGAAATTATAGCATCTACTTCGCCATGTTCATTTGGGCAATCCCTGTGTAATCTGACTTTATACATATTGATTAGCAATTTTATGTTATGGTTTTTTCATTACTGTAATCTTTTAAAGCAGTCTGTTAAGAGTGAAGACTAGACTACGAGTAGTCTTCATTTTTTCCTCAAGGATCTGTGTCCCGCTTTTTTCGCGTGAGGTGATTTTCACGCGCGCTCGCGTTTCGCTCGCTCCACCATATCTGAAGAAATATGGGGATTACTTGTAGTCTAAGTGAAGACTTAATTAGTAAATAAATAAAGAAGGAAATATCTGCTCACAATCTGTGCATTTCGCTCAGATGAGCCAAAAATTCTTATCATCTGCTTCTCACCGTGCATTATGTTACATGTAATCTTCAAGCAAACGGACACCAACAAGGTTGGGAGTTGTTGTGTCCATGTTGGTGATGGTGTGCAAATGGATACAAGAACTCCCAACAACCAACAACAACATGCAGCAGGGTGTACCAACCCATGTAACATCCAACAATATTGGGAGTTGTTGGCCAACAATGTTCAGCGTCCGTTTGCATGGGGCTTTATGGCTCAATTTTATCCTTGGTTGAAATTATATTTTCCTTTGTTTCAAACTCATTAACATACATCAACAAAATTGTATTTGTTTTAATTTAAGATATACATATAAGCAGCGGCTTTATTCAAGATTATTTAAAGCATAATAACTAAAAGAAGGAATAACCTACAGATGGTTTTCATAGTGAGGTCATGAAATTGTAAAGTCAAAATAGCAAGGTTTTACGAATTCTCATTTACACTAGATTGAAGATAGACAAAAAATAAATCTTTGTACAAGTTTCCATTCCCATGGCATGTTTCATTTTGAAAATACAGCAACTTGAACTTCCGAGTTTTCAGTTTTAACAGTGCGTGACACCAAAATAGGAATGCTGTCTTGTTTAAAAAAGTCTCTCCTCTTGATTTTCAGCAGTATAACCATTTGAAGTATTAGAAGACATGTTTATGTGCACGTATACTAGTTCTCGTGTGAAAAAAAAGAGCTTTTAAAGAAAAATTGAACTCCAGATGTTTTTGTTGATTTCCAGTTCCAAATGGTATTTAAAATGGCTTAAAAAGAGCTACAGAACTATCGCAAAAAACCTGCCAAACAACTTCAATCTACCTCTTTGTTCCACAAGAACTATTTAGCTGTCAGCCATATATGCTAAGTCTCAATTCATGATCTTTGCCAGTGCCGTTTAATAATTTATTGAGTAATCAAGTAGGGAATATTTAGCATGGGAAAAGGCTCCACAGTGGGGAAAAAGGCGAGCCAAGCAGTGTACTGGGGAGGGGGAAAGGGCGGTGGAGCCTCTGTTACCCTTACCCTTTTCCTGACTCCCACTCTGTTTGCTTCGCTCACCGATTTTGTTTTTTTTTTGTCTTATTACCCCAGTGTGGAGCCTGGTCCCAGGCTAGACAATTTAAACCAAATCCATCAACTGCAGTATCACTTTTCACAAGTATACAAACAGGAGCATAGTATGACATTTTGAAGGTATAAAGGGTAAGGAATTAAGGAATTGAACCTCTGGCCAAGCCTCCCCATATAGAACTTCTTTGAGGCTCCCCCCCTGCCCCTCCACCCCAGAATCCTGTCTCACCTGGAGTACGCATCTCTTCTCTTTTTGCACAATCATCTCTGAACCTATCAAAGCTAAAAAATGTAGGTAGCATTGATGGAAAAAATAAAGATTATCAATTTGCTCATAACGAATCCTTTCATTTTAACTAAATATACTACTGATTATCAGTCATATCGATTGACAACTCTGAAAGGTTATGTACAACTCCATCGACCTCCCTCTTTCTGGAACAGGGGCAAATAGAGGGACAATAGCGGCATGTACACACTTATGATAAGAAATCTGATGATGTCGCAAATGATACAAAGGACATGGATTCGCACAGGTGATTGTGGGTGGTTCAGTCTTGTATGGGTGCCTGCCACCCATTTAGAGTTGCACTCCTGATCCCAGTTGTTTGAAGACTGATTAGCACTAACCCAGGATTAAATTTTAATCCGGATTTCTTTTTCTTTTCTTCAAAAGCACTTTTGCAGATAGTTTTCTCTGTTAAGTAGACAAGAGGAATAAAACTGAATTTGCATCTTTTTTAAGCTTTCATATATAAAATCAAAGTTTGCACTTACCTTTAAGTTTAACTTTGAACAACCCAGCCAGGACATGTAGCCACAATTTTGTTGCACATTACAATCAATTTGGTATTTTGGACGGTGGGTCGAAGATGCAAGTTTGACTCCAGTGTATTATTTTATTTCAAATTCAATATTTTCTTGTCTAATGTTTACTTTCAGTTGACCAAAAATTTTAAGGAATGTGCACTGATGAGCTAAAGAGATTTTCTTGTTTTCAGATCATGACAGATTTGAAAGTTATTGGCGTGGGACTGGGTCATACGGGAACTAAATCCCTGCAGCAAGCACTTGTTCTCTTTCTGACAAAAGTTTATGGAGCTGATCCAAGAGAACAAGAAACTGATGTGAGGAAGTTGTATTTGGATTGGAATGAAGAGCTGAAAAGAAGTATCAAGAAAGAAAATTTGTTAGTTTTTAATGTTAAAGAGGGTTGGGGTCCTCTATGTAAGTTTTTAGGTGTTCCAGAGCCCAAGCAGCCATTTCCTAATTTGAATTCCAGGGAGTTTTTCCAAAAAAAATATGTTGAGGGGCTTTTGGCAAAAAAAGATTGAGCTTAATTTCTGGTTCACAAATAACAGTTTTCTACCAAATATCCATGAGCTGTAAGCTTGGGAATCATTGACATCATTATCATTTTATTTGATAAGGTAAGTTATATAATGTAAGGCAACTTGAACCCTGATGATCAATTTGACAGTCCAGACCCAGGAGAGGGGATACTCCCTTATCTGGGCTAAACAGGTGTGTGTGATTAACATGGTATGGTCTTCAGGGTCTTGTGTCTTGTGTCTACAGGTTATGCAATTTCATTGTTTAGAGTGTCTAGTTGTCCTCAGGACCAAAAGCCCTCGACAAATGAGTGGTCTACAAAAAATAGCAACAATTTGTTTCCAAAAAATTATTTCCATGGTGTTAGTTTAAAATATAACTTAATTCTGTAAGCAAAAAGAAATCCAAGGTCATGAAATAAGCTCTCTTGTTTTTAACAGGGCCAGAAATTGAATGATTTTTGTTTTAAACAGGGTCAAGGTTTGAAGGCCTCAGCAGCTCACCTCTACCCTAACTAGTTAAGTGCCCCTCACCTCCTCCCCCTTCTGGGAATCCAGACCCATGGATATGCTACTGTTATTATATTCCAAAAACTTGCATAACTAATGAAATTGGATTAGAAAAATAAACAAATAGAACTGGCACAACTTGTAAAAGAAGAAAAAGAAAAGAGAGAAAAAAGCCTTTAGAAGGCATGAAGATGTATAGGTAAAGACGCACACGTGCCAAAGGCCCAAACGGCCGGAGTTTATCCCGGTTTCCTTAGCATGAGGCATGCCTAAGGAGTATCGCTACTCCCCCCTAGCCGGGATGCTAGTCCGTTACAGGGTTAGCCCCCAGCAGTATGTCGCCGGTACCCATCTATAGAGACAAAGTGGAGTAAAGGTTCTTGTCTAAGGAAAAAACACGACGGGCGAGGCTTGAACCCCGGACCTCCAGATCTAAAGTTCGAGGTGTCAGCCGCTCGGCCACGCACGCCTCCGCATAAAAGTGTATAAGTGAGGCTAATTCCTTTACATTGGAAAAAAATGGCTTGTAAAACACATTATTTTTATAATACAAATTTATATGTAGATCATTGCAGATATATAAGGCAGTTTAAGTGTGGGAAAGTGTCCCATCACACTTGAAGTCCCTTACTGAACCTGCTTTTAGAAAGCAATATAAAACATTTCTTCTTTCCAATCAGTAACAATAGATGTCACAGTGTGCCCTCTGTTTATTGTGCGTGGGCGCGTGAATGAGGGCCCAGGTCTAGCTATGCTTCAGTGAGTGTAATATTTACGGTAGATTATGCTAATAATGTGCTCTTTAATCTTAATGAATACAAATCTTGGCTTTTTCTGATTATATTTCAAACACGACAGTGACCGTCTCGAAAGCCTCGGCTCCTTTGGCCACTGTGCACGTCCTCTCTAGATTTTCCATTTATTAATAATTGAATATTTGAATAGTACATTTTTGTAAGAAAATTTTATATTCTTTATATGTAAGATTAATTCATCTGAACAGTGCAAAATAAAGTTGAAGTTGAAGTTGAAAGAAAAATTAAAACTGCAACACTTAATAGCCAAATTTTATATATTCTGTTTGTGACGCACGCGATTTTCTGTCCCTAAAAAACATTGCTACTGGTGTTCCCTTTAAGATGATGTTACACGAGACGATTTTTAGCGCAACACAGGGTTACAACATTGTTACGATATTGTTCCGAACAGTTACAACATTGTTCCAACATTGCAACGCTGCTTTGCGCTAAAAATGGTCGTTGCGAATCGTCCCGTGTAACATCACCTTTAGTTTCAGTCGATTCTGTTCCCCTTTAGCCAAACGGGAGACGCCCACGGTCACCTTATACGTCCTTATGTTCTCAAGCTTCTCTTACGCTCCTCTCGCTTGGCTAAAACGGAAATTAAACGACCGTTGAGCAGGCGCTGGGCTAGAGTAAGCTTAAGCCAGCATAATTGCTGCTGACAGACCAGTTTTCAGCCGTCAGAATAGGGCATTTTCGAGCAAATCGGTAAAAATGCATTTGAACCTCTCCACCTCGGGAACAGAATAAAATGGCCTTAAATCGTAACAAGCCATTTGGTCTGATTTGGATTGCCTTCTCGGGTACTTGCATCGGCAAGATTGATGTAGTAGAGGCTGTTCTTTCACATTCAAAATTCACCATGAAATCCAAAAAAGAAAGCCCAAAGCCCGTGAATCGAAGCCCAAGAAGAGAAGAATCTTAATAAGGGATGATTCCGATTCTGATCAGTGAACTGGAAATAATCCAAGTTCTTTCTTTTTGAACAAAGACTTTTTGTTAGCATGGCAGGTCAATTATTCGGATCAAAACAGCAATAACAGAGGAAGACCTGTTCAATGTAAGAAGAAATTCTGATAAGTCATCAAAGTGTTTTGGTAGACTACGGACATAAATATGAAGTGAGGAGAATGTATCAGTAGGAATGGCAATTTATTAAATTCCGTAGAGGTACAATAAGGGCCGGTTTGAAAGTAATTGTGAATTTGCTGTGAAAAAGTAAGTGCCTGGATCAAGGTTGGAATTCATTAACAAATGAGACTTCTTAGGGTCAACAAAAAAAGGATTAAATTTCTTCTGTTTAAGTAGTTCAGCATCAAATTACCTTGCAAACTGAAATCATACCATCCCAAGAAGAAATCAATATCATTGTCAAATAACATATATGACACCGCAACGCACACTGAGACGGAAAACTACTTATCGAGAAGAAGATTATTTTCACGAAAAGTGAAAGTCGTTGCAAAAAAAAAAGAAATAAATCGTACACGCCATCAGGCAGCTTTGATTAAATCTTACAGAACGAATGCAAGCCACTCAGTGTAATTGGAGAATTGTTAAGGACTGGAAGAATTCGTTATTTATTTTTTTTATTTTGTGCTACTTTTTAGACAGGGATACCTTCAATTCTTTCATTCCATATTTGGGCAAAAATATTTCCTTCCCTGTGATTGGACGGCTGAAAAGCCCAGCATGGTTCCTGGGGTGCTTTCCATTATACTGAACCCAGTCTTGGGGGAGTGATTGATTTGGAAACACCACCCTACAAACGATTTTTACGTCTGTGGGACACATACCGTAAACGATCTAATAAATGCCCACTCTCAAATAAACGTCTCTTATCTAATAAACGCCCCCCTTACGCTGTTAAGTTAGTATTAAACGCCCCTTTCTAATAAACGACGTCCCCTGTCTAATAAACGCCCCCCTTAAAAATTGCCCCCAAATACTAGGAAATGGCAAAATAGAAATCAATCAATTTATTAATTTTACTTGCTTGATTAACATCAGTTTTTGTGCATTATGTCATGTTCAATTTCTAAATAAGCCGTCAGGCCCGCAGTCGAGATTCTGTTAACACAAAAACATTTTTAGCTGAAAGCATACTGTACAGGGGCGGATCTAGGGGGAGGGTGCAGAGGTGCGCACCCCCCCCGAGATGACCTGCGGTTTTCTAATACAACTGGTATTCTGCAAAAAAAAAAACTATGTGGTTTATTGGTGTTGAAGTAGAGCAAGAGACGAGTGCACCCCCTCCTAAAAAATGTCCTGGATCCGCCCCTGCTGTATACAGTTATGTTGAGTTCGTTAAAATAGGTTACGAGAATAAACGCCTCTCCCTTTTAAACGCCTCCCATCTATTAAACGCCCCCTCTTGGACCCCTAAAATTAAATAAACGCCCCGGGCGTTTATTAGATCATTTACGGTAACCATGCTAATTAACCGACTAAACGTTTTTTTTTTTTTTTGCTGCTTACTTACTAACTAGTGTTTTTTGAGCTGTTTACCGACCAATAATATACACGAAAAAAATTACTCAATTCTGATTGGCTGAGAAAGGAGTGCAGTTCCTCTGTAACACGAGTACAAACTGTGTAACACGAGTGCAAACTTGTAACACGAGTGCAAACTACAAATGGTCTCTGATTGGCTGAAAACACAAAAGAAACGACCAAGAACCAATCAGATTAGAGCTGTTTTAACAACAAATTTAAGAAAAAATGGCTACGGTTCTCAGCAAACCGTGACGATAATTTGTAAGCAAAACAACAGAAGAAAAGTTAAAAAAATATTCCAAAAACCTGAACACAGTAAAAAGTACGTCTTTCTGGATAAATATATCGAAAATTCGGTGCTAAGAGAAAAATACAGTCAACAAAATCGAGGAAAATGAGCCAGAGAAACTAAATTTGTAAGCTACTTATAATAACACAGGGAGCCCAGAATCACAACAGCCTACTGGAAGCCAAATTATAAGGATTTGTATGGAAATTTATCTTAAGATCGATAAAACGGTTAAAATGTAGAAAAACAGCTATTAAAGTATGCATATGTCATAAAAGGTTGTGTCCTCGTTGTTTTCTTACTGTTTCCTGCCCTATAAACGCCATTTTAGCAAGTTTTAATGTTTTGGTTTCTCACCAAATACAAGTGTATTTAGGGCAGGAAACAGTACGAAAACAACAAAGACACAACTTTTGATGACGTATGTATACTTTAATAGCTGTTTTTGTACATTTTAACCGTTTTATCGATCTTAAGATAAATTTCCATGCAAATCCTTATAAATTGGTTTTCAGTAGGCTGTTGTGATTCTGGGCTCCCTGTGTTATTATAAGTAGCTTAGAAATTTAGTTTCTCTGGCTCATTTTCCTCGATTTTGTTGACTGTATTTTTCTCTTAGCACCGAATTTTCAATACATTTAGCCAGAAAGACGTACTTTTTACTGTGTTCAGGTTTTTGGAATATTTTTTTAACTTTTCTATTGTTGTTTTGATTACAAAATATCGTTGTTTGCTGAGAACCGTGGCCATTTTTTCTTAAATTTGTCGTTAAATCAGCTTTAATCTGATTGGTTCTTGGTCGTTTCTTTTGTGTTTTCAGCCAATTAGAGACCATTTGTAATTTGCAGTCGTGTTACAAGTTTGCACTCGTGTTACACAGTTTGCACTCGTGTTACAGAGGAACTGCACTCCTTTCTCAGCCAATCAGAATTGAGTAATTTTTTCGTGTATGTATTAGTCAGTAAACAGCCTCAAAAAACACTAGTTAGTCAGTAAGCAGCAAAAAAATGGGTAGGGTGGTGTTTCCAAATCAATCACTCCCCCAAGACTCGGTTCAGTATAATGGAACTCGGCATCCCAGGAACCATGCTGGGTTTTTCAGCCGTCCAATCACAGGGAAGGAAATGTTTTTGCCCAGATATGGAATTAGAGAATTGAAGGCATCCCTGTCTGAAAAATAGCACAAAGTCAAAAAAGTAAATAACGAATTCTTCCAGTCCTTAACAATTCTCCAATTACACTGAGCGGCTTGCATTCGTTCTGTAAGATTTAATCAGCGGACGAAAACATTTACATTCACAAGTAGTGGAGCCGACGAGTGTGTTTTTACTGTATTGGCGCGCGCTATAAAGCTGCGTTATGGCGAGTGCGATTTATTTCTTTTTTTTTTTTTGCAAAGGCCTTCACTTTTCGTAAAAATAATCTTCTTCTTGATAAGTAGTTTTCCGTCTCAGTATGCGTTGCGGTGTCATATATGTTATTCACCGGCCAGTATCACGACTGGTACTGTCCATCATGTCTTGCCAGTATTTTTCCATTTAATCATTTTGACAATGATATTGATTTCTTCTTTGCATTGTATGATTTCAGTTTGCAGGGTAATTTGATGCTGAACTACTTAAACAGAAGAAATTTAATCCCTTTTTTGTTGACCCTGAGAAGTCTCATTTGTTAATGAATTCCAACCTTGATCCAGGCACTAACTTTTTCGCAGCAAATTCACAATTACTTTCAAACCGGCCTTTATCTTACCTCTAGGAATTCA
Organism: Porites lobata; assembly: GCA_942486035.1. Lineage (NCBI taxonomy): Eukaryota > Metazoa > Cnidaria > Anthozoa > Scleractinia > Poritidae > Porites > Porites lobata. The sequence continues at coordinate 4,393,099 of CALNXK010000001.1, read as the reverse complement.
ATTAATAAATTGCCATCACTTCCTTATGATACATTCTCCTCACTTTATATTAATGTCCGTAGTCTACCAAAACACTTTGATGAACTGTGAAAGGTTTGAACCCAGGAGTCATTTCAGAAGTAGGTCGAGTTTGATCGTCCGGGTGAATGTAAGTCCTGAATAGGACTGATGTTGTTGACAGTGACTGACGTTTCGACAACCTGTGCGGTAGTCATCTTCAGAGTCAAAGTGAGTTGTATCACGTCAGTTGATGGTATTATACTCTGGTTATTGATCTGATTGGTCAATTACGTCGCGATGTTATTGGTCGTCTGTCAGTTAAGCCGTGATGTTATTGGCTATGAAGACTCGTGATCAGTAATTGGTGCGTTTCGATCCGTCTATTGTCACAGTCAAACATTCGTCTATTGTTAGTTAATTTGTCATTAACATTTAACTTTATCTGATTTACCACAAAATACAAATAACGATAAAACAAGACGGTTACACAAACGCAAATGAAAGTGGCGAGGAAGCCCAAAAAGAAACCATGAGGCTTATAGACATTGGGCTCCCACAGAGTAAAAATAAAGTTAACAGTAACAGTAAAGCCAGGATCGAAAGTAAAATACAATGAAGGTAAGTATAAATTAACTAATTACATAGACTGAGTTGACAAAATATAAGGTATGGTACATGTAGCAATAAGTATAAAAATAATATCAGACGTGAAGAAATTTAACTATTTACTACAAGATCTATAACTAATAATTCATATATATATATTTTTTTTCTGTTTCGTTTTGAATAAGTGGAGAGAATTAGATTCTTTAATATCATTTTCTATAGAGTTATAATAAGTAGGTTCTTGGAAACTGACAGAAAATTTACGAAGGTTTGTTCTACAAAAAGGAAGGTGAAAATCGTTCGCGTGTCTAGTGGCATAGCTATGGACTTGTTTGTTTAAAGAAAAATAATTGTTGAACTTTGAAGGCAAAAGAGAATGGTTAAGAGAAAACATAAGTTTACCCAATTCTAGTTGTCCAATATCGGAAAGTTTTAGTAGCTCTAATTCTTTGAAAATAGGGTCTGAATGAGAATCGAAAGTTGATTTAGACATAATTCTGATACCTCGCTTTTGCAAGGAGACAAGGCGGCGAAGATTGGTCTTGTACGTAGATCCCCAGACAATAATACAATAATGAAGATAAGGATAAACTAAACAGTAATAAAGAGTTTTTAGACAGGGTTTAGGTAGAAAAAATCTTGCTCTATTAATGACACCTATTGATTTCGAGATTTTACGAGCTACTTGAAAAATGTGCGGTTTCCAAGACAGATGTTCATCAATATACAAGGACTACACCGAGGAAGACCGTTTCCTTAATCTGTTCGATTCTCTGTTCATTTATGCATATTTGCATTGGAAAATGATACCTCATTCTGTCGTAGTCAGTTTTGCTTGATCTCATCATCACTTTGAGGACTTATCAGAATTTCTTCTTTCATTGAACAGGTCTTCCTCTTAGTGTTATTGCTGTTTTAATCTGCATAATTGACCTGTCATAAGTATCAATTTGCTATCACTTGGTAAGCTCTAGACTTTCTCAAAGTCGTTCGCTTGGTTTTCTGGTCTGGTGTGGTAGGATTTCGCTCGCTCGCGCTTCGCGCTCGCTCGCTCGCGCTCCGCGCTCGTACGATCGCGCTTCGCGCTCACAGTCGCGCTACGCGCTCAAAAGCTCGACTTCTGAGCAAGTCTAGGTAAGCTCCTATTATTTGGAATGATATTCCGTTAACTGTGCGCAATAGCCTTACAACAGTAACTTAAAAAAAATCAAGACTGCATTTCTTAAGTATTTGAATTAGCCTATGCAAAATATTGTTGAAGGGCTAGAGGACTTATATACCTTAATTTTATAGTTCAATCAAGTCTCTTATCACCAATTTTGTATACCTTTTGGGACTATACTAGGTGTGTTTGTATTTGTATGATCTAAAGGAATATATTATCGAGTGTTTGTAAATTTAGTAGTCATAGTTAGTTTTAAGCATTGTATTTCAGGCTATAGAATTTATTATATATCCCTTAATTTTATAGTTTAATCAAGTCTCTTGTCACCAGTTTTGTATTATATTAACTATCTTGTGGGACTACTCTAGGTGTACTATGGTTTATATTTCAGTTGTACGTTCTCTTCAACTGACTCTCTTTCCTTTCTTTTGATTGGTATTGTAATTATTTTAGTTAAAGCCTTCTTTTATTCATGTAAATCCTTCACGTTTTCTGCTGACCTTAGGCCATTTAAGCCAAAGGCTGTGGTTGTTCTCATGAATTTTTGATATGTAATAAAAGTAAAAAGTCAAAGAAGTAAAAAGGTCGGTCCGTAATGAGAGAAACTGTGCCCTGACCGATGGCTACGCATCGAGCAACTCACGCATTTTTCGTGCTCTCGGTAAACTTTCAGCGTGCTTCATATCTCGACATATACGCACGCTGACTCGTGAACCAATTGTTAAATTAAAAGCTATTTTGAGCAGAAAACAAACTCAAGCTGAAGTAAACCAAAGTTACAAAGTCTTTGTTCAAAAAGAAAGACGTTGGATTATTTCCAGTTCACTGATCAGAATCGGAATCATCGCACATGATTTTTCTCTTGTTGGGCTTCGATTCACGGGCTTTGGGATTTCTTTTTTGGATTTCATAGTGAATGTTGAATGTCAAAGAACAGCCTCTACTACATCAATCTTGTCGATGCAAGTACCCGAGAACGCAATCCAAATGGCGTGTTAGGATTTACGGCTACTTTATTCTGTCCCCGACGTGGAGAGGTTCAAATGCATTTTCACCGATTTGCTCGACGGCTGAAAACTAGTCTGTCAAGCGAGAGAAGCGTGAGAGAAGCTTGAGCGCATAATTACGTATAAGGTGACCGTGGGCGTCTCCCGTTTGGCTAAAGGGGAACAGAATCGATTGAAACTAAAGGTGATGTTACACGGAACGATTCGCAACGACCATTTTTAGCGCAAAGCAGCGTTGCAATGTTGGAACCATGTTGTAACTGTTCGGAACAATATCGTAACAATGTTGTAACCCTGTGTTGCGCTAAAAATCGTCTCGTGTAACATCACCTTAAAGGGACGCTTGCTTCCGGCTAGGACGCCAGTAGCCATGTTTTTCAGGGACAGAAAATCGCGCGCGTCACAAACAGAATATATATAATTTGGTTATTAAGTGTTGTAGTTTTAATTTTTCTTTCAACTTCTTCTTTTGCACTATTCAGATGAATTAATCTTACATATAAAGAATATAAAATTTTCTTACAAAAATGTACTATTCAAATATTCAATTATTAATAAATGGAAAATCTAGAGAGAATGTGCACAGTGGCCAAGGAGCCGAGGCTTTCGAGACGGCCACTGCCGTGTTTGAAATATAATCAGAAAAAGCCAAGATTTATATTCATTAAGATTAACGAGCAAATTATTAGCATAATCTACAGTAAATATTATACTCACTGAAGCTTAGCTTGACGTGGGCACTCATTCACGCGCCCACGCACAATAAACAGAGGGCATACTGTGACATCTACTATTACTGATTGGAAAGAAGAAATGTTCTATATTGCTTTCTAAAAGCAGGTTCAGTAAGGGGCTTTAAGTGTGATGGGGCACTTTCCCACACTTGAACTGCCTTATATGTGCAATGATCTACATATAAATTTGTGTTATAAAAATAATGTGTTCTACGATCCATTTTCTTTCAGTGTAAAGGAATTATCCTCACTTATACACCTTCATGCGGAGGTGTGTGTGACCGAGCGGTTGACAACTCGAACTCCGGATCTGGAGTTCCGGGGTTCAAGCCTTGCTTGTCTTTTTTTTTGATAAGACAAGAAACTTTACTCCATTTTGTCTCTCTTCACCCAGGTGTATAAATGGGTACCGGCGACATACTGCTAGGGGGGTAAACCTGCAACGGACTAGCATCCCGTCCAGGGGGGAGTAGCAATACTCCTAGGCATGCGTCATGCTAAGGAAACCGGGATAAGCTCCGACCGTTCGAGCCTTTGGCACGTGTGCGCCTCTACCTATACATCTTCTTGCCTTCTAAAGGCTTTTTTCTCTTTTCTTTTTCTTCTTTTACAAGTTGTGCCAGTTATATTTGTTTATTTTTCTAATTCAATTTCACTATTTATGCAAGTTTTTGGAATATAATAACAGTAGCATATCCATGGGTTTGGATTCCCAGAAGGGGAAGGGGTTGGGGGGCACTTAACTAGTTAGGGCAGAGGTGTGCTGCTGAGGCCTTCACTCCTTGACCCTGTTTAAAACAAAAATCATTTAATTTCTGGCCCTGTTAAAAACAAGAGAGCTTATTTCATGACCTTGGATTTCTTTTTGCTTACAGAATTAAGTTATATTTTAAACTAACACCATGGACATAATTTTTTGGAAACAAATTGTGGGTAACACACTTGTAGACCACTCATTTGTTAAAGGCTTTTGGTCCTGAGGACAACTAAACACTCTAAACAGTGAAATTGCATAACCTGTTTAAGACACAAGACCCCGAAAACCATACCATGTTAACCCTTTAAGTTCCAATAGTGACCAAGATCAGTTTTCTCCTAACAATATCCATACACTGTCAACAGATAAGTTATGAGAATTAATAAAGTGATCACCCAAGAAAAAATGCCTTGATCTTTTATCAAATTCTCTCAACTCATTCTTTAAGGAAATATATGGAGATCAGTTTGGAGAACTTGTATGTGGACACATACCTGTTTAGCCCAAATAAGGAACTACCCCCTCCCCTGGGTCTGGACTGTCAAACTGATCACCAGGGTTTAATTATATAACTTACCTTATCAAATAAAAATTAATGATAATGATGTCAATGATTCCCAAGCTTACAGATCATGGATGTTTGGTAGAAAACTGTTATTTGTGACCCAGAAATTAAGCTCAATCTTTTTTTGCCAAAAGCACCTCAGCATATTTTTTTTGGAAAGACTCCTTGGAATTCAAATTAGGAAATGGCTGCTCGGGCTCTGGAACACCTAAAAACTTACATAGAGGACCCCAACCCTCTTTAACATTAAAAACTAACAAATTTTCTTTCTTGATACTTCTTTTCAGCTCTTCATTCCAATCCAAATACAACTTCCTCAGATCAGTTTCTTGTTCTCTTGGATCAGCACCATGAACTTTTGTCAGAAAAGCATAAAAGGATTTTCTAAATTCCTGCCGAGCAGAATTGTCATCAAATTTGAACCTAAAAAGAGTTGCTCGAACAGATTCAACCCACTTCTCAGGATTATCTCGCACAGTAAGAATCACTTTAGCATTGGGATTCCACCGAAGGAACTCTTTATAAAATAAACATCCAGGGTAATCCGTAGTAGCCACATAACCCTTGAAGGCTTCTTTCAGTTTTTCACTCTTGTCCTCACTGCTGCTGAATATCTCTTTCCACATTGGCCACAAATGCTCTTTATCTGGGAGTACTTCTGTCATATGATGGCAGGGTCCAAATCCTAAGAGAACAAGTGCTTGCTTTAGGGATTTAGTTCCCGTACGACCCAGTCCCGCGCCAATAACTTTCAAATCTGTCATGATCTGAAAACAAGAAAATCTCTTTAGCTCATCAGTGCACATTCCTTAAAATTTTTGGTCAACTGAAAGTAAATATTAGACAGGAAAATATTGAATTTGGAATAAAATAATACACTGGAGTCAAACTTGCATCTTCGACCCACAATCCAACCCCAAATTGACTGTAATGTGCAACACAATTGTGGCTACATGTCCTGGCTGGGTTGTTCAAAGTTAAGGTAAGTGCAAACTTTGATTTTATATATGAAAGCTTAAAGAAGATGCAAATTCAGTTTTATTCCTCTTGTCTACTTAATAGAGAAAACTATCCGCAAAAGTGCTTTTGAAGAAAAGAAAAAGAAATCCGGATTAAAATTTAACCCTGGGTTAGCGCTAATCAGTCTTCAAACAACTGGGATCAGGAGTGCAACTCTAAACGGGTGGCAGGGAGCCATACAAGACTGAACCACCCACAATCCACATCCTTTGTATCATTTGCGACATCATCAGATTTCTTATCATAAGTGTGTACATGCCGCTATTGTCCCTCTATTTGCCCCTGTTCCAGAAAGAGGGAGGTCGATGGAGTTGCACATAACCTTTCAGAGTTGTCAATCGATATGACTGATAATCAGTTGTATATTCAATTAAAATGAAAGGATTCGTTATGAGCAAATTGATAATCTTTATTTTTTCCATCAATGCTTAACCTACACTTTTTAGCTTTGATAGGTGCAGAGATGATTGTGCAAAAAGAGAGAAGAGATGCATACTCCAGGTGAGATAGGATTCTGGGGTGGAGGGGCAGGGGGGGAGCATCAAAGAAGTTCTATATGGGGAGGCTTGACCAGAGGTCCAATTCCTTAATTCCTTACCCTTTACACCTTCCAAATCTCATACTATGCCCCTGTTTATATATTTGTGAAAAGTGATACTGTAGTTGATGGATTTGGTTTAAATTGTCTAGCCTGGGACCAGGCTCCACAGTGGGGTAAAAAGACAAAAAAGAAAAAAAAATTGGTGAGCAAAGCAAACTGAGTGGGAGTCAGGAAAAGGGTAAGGGTAACAGAAGCTCCACCACCCTTTCCCCCTCCCCAGTCCACTGCTCGGCTCGCTTAGCTCACCGAATTTTTTTTGTTTCACCCAGTTTTTTGCCTTTTTCGCCATTGCGGAGCCTTTTCCCAGACTAAATATTGTCTATTTGATTACTCAATAAATTAAACGGCGCTGGCAAAGATCATGAATTGAGATTTAGCATATATGGCTGACAGCTAAATAGTTCTTGCGGAACAAAGAGGTAGATCGAGGTTGTTTTACAGGTTTTTTGCGATAGTTCTGTACTAGCTCTTTTTACGCCATTTTAAATACCATTTTAGCTTGCTATAGATTCACTGTCAAACAACAAAAAAATAAATCGGAAACCGTCCAGTGTAAGAAGCCAAGAAAATGAAATGTTATAAAAGACTTATTTTTAAACAATTTGTCCAAGTCTCAGGTCTTTGTGGCCCACAGGTTCTGAGTTATTTGCCGAAATGTCTCATGCACCTTTGTAGAGCTTTGTATGGAGATGCCATATTGGTGCACCGTTTTGGTGCACCAATATGGCCGCCGGAAATCAACAAAAACATCTGGAGTTCACTTTTTCTTTAAAAGCTCTTTCTTTTCACTCGAGAACTAACATATGTGCCCATAAACATGTCCTCTAATACTTCAAATGGTTATACTGCGGAAAATCAAGAGGAGAGACCTTTTTTATACGAGACAGCATTCCTATTTTGGTGTCACGCACTGTTAAAACTCGGAAGTTCAAGTTGCTGTATTTTCAAAATGAATTAACATGCTACGGGAATGGAAACTTGTATAAAGATTTATTTTTTGTCTATCTTCAACCTAGTGTAAACAAGAATTTGTAAAACCTCGCTATTTTGACTTTACAATTTGATGACGTCACTATGAAAACCATCTATAGGTTATTCCTTCTTTTAGTTATTATGCTTTAAATAATCTTGAATAAAGTGGCTGCTTATATATATATATATATATATCTTAAATTAAAACAAATACAACTTTGGTGATGTATGTTAATGAGTTTGAAACAAAGGAAAATATAATTGAAAACCAACAATAAAATTGAACCATAAAGCCCCATGCAAACGGATGCTGAACAATGAACATTGTTGGCCAACAACTCCCGACATCGTTGGATGTTACATGTTGTGTGCATTGGTACACCCTGCTGCATGTTTTTGTCTTTTGTTAGGAGTTGTTGTATTCATTTGCACACCATCACCAACATGGACACAACAACTCCCAACCTTGTTGGTGTCTGTTTGCTTGAAGATTACATGTACCATATATCCAATAGATGCACGGTGAGAAGCAGATGATAAGAATTTTTAGCTCATCTGAGCGAAATGCACGGATTGTGAGCAGACATTTCTTTCTTTGTTTATTTACTAATTAAGTCTTCACTAAGACTACAAGTACAGTCGACTCCCGATAACTGGAACCCTCGCTAACTCGAACCTCGCACTAACTCGAACCAAAATCGATTTCCCCTGGATTTCCGTCATACATTCACTGTAATTTTACCCTCGGTAACTCGAACCGTCGATAACTCGAACTCCCGCTAACTCAAACCAATTTTCGTTTCCCCTCAGGTCATTTTCTATATAATTTTACCCTCGATAACTCGAACCATGTTTTGAGCCCTTAAAAAGTCCAGAAAAAGCCGTATACTGGCGTCCGAAACGTTGAGTTTTGGATTTCCTATTGACGTGTTGTAGGAGTATAGTTTACTAGTGGAAGCTGATGTTCATTGCCACAGGCTAACGTGAAGCAGCTTTTCTTTCAAAATAGTAAAACGCATGCTCTATTTAGACTATCTTTTGTTACGTTACGTTCTGATTTATAATCTAGAAGTATCTTTTAATTTTCACTTGACATTTCTACAATTAAATGTGACTAAAATGTTCACTGTGAAGTAAAAACTGTTTTTTACCTTACTCTCGGCTATTTCCTTCGAACTCCCGATAACTAGAACCTTTTTTCGATTTCCCTTGAAGGTTCGAGTTATCGGGAGTCGACTGTAGTCCCCATTTTACTTCAGGTATAGTAGAGCGAGCGAAACGCGAGCGCGCGTGAAAATCACCTCACGCGAGAAAGGTGAGACGCAGATCCCTGAGGAAAAACTGAAGACTACTAAAACTACTAGTAGTCTAGTCTTCACTCTTAACAGACTGCTTTAAAAAATTACAATAATGAAAAAACCATAACATAAAATTGCTAATCAATATGTATAAAGTCAGATTACCCAGCGATTGCCCAAATGAACATGGCCAAGTAGATGCTATAATTTCTGGTGGGAGATTGTTCCACTGTGCAATTGTAGGGTAAAAAGAGTTCTTTTAATAATCACATGTACAACGTAGATATACTCAGGACACAGGGAAAGCCCAACAGAAGTAGTCAAAGTGTATAAATCGAACCGGCCGCGCGGGGCGACACAGCAAGCTGGTATTCAAAATGATCATTCACTCTGTTTGTATCAGGCCTCAGATTAAATACCAAGAGAACTGAAAGATATTAAACAAAATGTAATACTACAAAACAACTCACCAGTTTCAAATGATTCTCAAGTGTCTTTGAGTCAGCTATTGTGCGAACACTGCAAACGAGGAAAATAACAGCAAACATACGCCAACTGGAGTCGGAGTGACGCAATGCTCCCTCACCCCCATTGCGTGACCTAGGCATTGCAAGCAACGCGAACTCTGGGAACGAGATTGCGCGAACTGCCGAAATACCAGGGAAATCCGCCTGGGTTGGAAAATTTGGTTTAGCTTCTTATAGGTGTCCAAACATTCCGGAATTTGAAGATTGGTTTTGTACCGCACACATATGCCATCCAGACAGTTTGCACGAATTTTGCGGATCATTTTACGTTTCTGTGAAACTGCCCACCTACCCCCTCTAAACCAGAATTAACACTTAGTTCTTACTTCGGGCAAAATTTTGGCTTAGGGAAGGGGTAGGTGGGCAGTTTCCCAGAAACGTAAATGATCCAGTTTTGCCTCAAACATGTTTTCTTTGTTGCTTTGCCGTTCGTTAATAGTGCTCGCTTTGCGCTCAAGCAACAATTACGCAATACTCATTTTGTTTAGGGAAAAGCCCTCGGGACGCGGTTGTCACGCAATATTCCCCAAGGCCAAAAATAAATTTGTACAGGTTGCAAGACAAAAAAGAAATTACTTTTAACAGTGCTTTGCATAGCAAAAGACTAAAGAAGTTATGTCTGATTCGTCACTTTATTGTACTAGTTGCTGTCGGTTTTGCTACCCAAGGGGCCGTCGACATCACAACCTCGTTCCCAGGGATGCGCAACCACTGTTACTCCTTTCTAGAACGTTCTATGAAAGGAGTAACAGTGGTTACGCAATGAAGCCAAAAAAAAAAACAAACAGTAAAACGACAAACAGACACCAAAATGCAGTGGAATACATTGCAGGTAAGTCTTTTTTATTCATTTCATTTAAGAAAAAGTAAGGTTTAGAGTTATTTAGCGTTCGCAGATCTCAGCAATATATTTCTCATACAAAGTCTCATATTTTAAACGGCCGCCTGTAACGCGACACTGGCGCGTCACCTATGGTATGTAAAATACATTACACCCTTCCCTCGCAATGTGAGTTTGGGCCGCCTGTGTCGACATATTCACTTTTCCACCGCTTAGCGTCAACTGGACGTTTAGGTCAGACCCCCTTCCCACTCCTCCTTAACGTTCACTTGAAATTTTGCTGCTCCAAAAGTCACTGCATTCCAGGACGAATACTGACATGCACTTTCGTGAAGATATCAACGGTATCAACCAATTCTCTGCTTATCAAACGTGGTAGTAACTTCTTTATATTTTTAAAATATAGAATGTTTTTAAACGGATAAACCAGTGAGCAGTACTTTCAAACTTCTTGAGTTGTAAAAACTGTTTTGCGGCATTTTTAAATTTAGAGGTCGAAGAGGAGG
>CALNXK010000001.1:4232500-4375000 GCA_942486035.1 Porites lobata | reverse complement strand
GGCCATTTTACTTAAATTCACTCATTTTCAATTGTGCATTGAGAACAAACAGTTAAGATTACTTATAGTTCTTGGATTACCTCATTTGTCATTGTCATTTATGTTTTTAACAAACGTTTTTACTAAAAAGCTGATACTTCGTTTTCGTTGTCATTTTGCGGTAAGTGTGTAGCGGCAAATTTTAGCATTTTTGAAAGATTTAAAATAAAAAGGCCCGCAAAATGAGGAATGACTCAGTATGTATATAATAAACACAATACCACATGGAAAGTGCTTTGTACGGTATTTACGCACTCGTTGTTTTTGTATCAGAAATCTTACTCGTTCGCTGCGCTCACTCGTTCGATTTCTGATACGTCAACAACTCGTGCGTAAATACCGTACGCCAGCACTTTCCATGAAGTATTCTCTATTTCCTTAATCTGTTCGATTCTCTGTTCAATTATGCATATTTGCATTGGAAAATGATACCTCATTCTGTCGTAGTCAGTTTTGCTTGATCTCATCATCACTTTGAGGACTTATCAGAATTTCTTCTTTCATTGAACAGGTCTTCCTCAGTTAGTGTTCTTGCTGTTTTAATCTGCATAATTGACCTGTCATAAGTATCAATTTGCTATCACTTGGTAAGCTCTAGACTTTCTCAAAGTCGTTCGCTTGGTTTTCTGGTCTGGTGTGGTAGGATTTCGCTCGCTCGCGCTTCGCGCTCGCTCGCTCGCGCTCCGCGCTCGTACGATCGCGCTTCGCGCTCACAGTCGCGCTACGCGCTCAAAAGCTCGACTTGTGAGCAAGTCTAGGTAAGCTCCTATTATTTGGAATGATATTCCGTTAACTGTGCGCAATAGCCTTACAACAGTAACTTTAAAAAAAATCAAGACTGCATTTCTTAAGTATTTGAATTAGCCTATGCAAAATATTGTTGAAGGGCTATAGGACTTATATGCCTTAATTTTATAGTTCAAATCAAGTCTCTTATCACCAATTTTGTATACCTTTTGGGACTATACTAGGTGTGTTTGTATTTGTATGATTTAAAGGAATATATTATCGAGTGTTTGTAAATTTAGTAGTCATAGTTAGTTTTAAGCATTGTATTTCAGGCTATAGAATTTATTATATATCCCTTAATTTTATAGTTTAATCAAGTCTCTTGTCACCAGTTTTGTATTATATTAACTATCTTGTGGGACTACTCTAGGTGTACTATGGTTTATATTTCAGTTGTACGTTCTCTGCAACTGACTCTCTTTCCTTTCTTTTGATTGGTATTGTAATTATTTTAGTTAAAGCCTTCTTTTATTCATGTAAATCCTTCACGTTTTCTGCTGACCGTAGGCCATTTAAGCCAAAGGCTGTGATTATTATCATGAATTTTTGATATGTAATATTAGTAAAAAGTCAAAGAAGTAAAAAGGTTGGTCCGTAATGAGAGAAACTGTGCCCTGACCGAGGGCTACGCATCGAGCAACTCACGCATTTTTCGTGCTCTCGGTAAACTTCCCGCGTTCTTCATATCTCGACATATACGCACGCTGACTCATGAACCAATTGTTAAATTAAAAGCTATTTTGGGCAGAAAACAAACTCAAGCTGAAGGAAACCAAAGTTACAAAGTCTTTGTTCAAAAAGAAAGAAGTTGAATTATTTCCAGTTCACTGATCAGAATCGGAATCATCGCTTATGATTCTTCTCTTCTTGGGCTTCGATTCACGGGCTTTGGGATTTCTTTTTTGGATTTCATGGTGAATGTTGAATGTCAAAGAACAGCCTCTACTACATCAATCTTGTCGATGCAAGTACCCGAGAACGCAATCCAAATGGCGTGTTAGGATTTACGGCTACTTTATTCTGTCCCCGAGGTGGAGAGGTTCAAATACATTTTTACCGATTTGCTCGACGGCTGAAAACTAGTCTGTCAAGCGAGAGAAGCGTGAGAGAAGCTTGAGAACATAAGGACGTATAAGCTGACCGTGGGCGTCTCCCGTTTGGCTAAAGGGGAACAGAATCGACTGAAACTAAAGGTGATGTTACACGGAACGATTCGCAACGACCATTTTTAGCGCAAAGCAGCGTTGCAATGTTGGAACCATGTTGTAACTGTTCTGAACAATATCGTAACAATGTTGCAGCCCTGTGTTGCGCTAAAAATCGTCGGTGCGAATCGTCTCGTGTAACATTACCTTAAAGGGACTCTTGCTCCCGTCTAGGACGCCAGTAGGCACTGTTTTTTAGGGACAGAAAATCGCGCGCGTCACAAACAGAATATATATAATTTGGTTATTAAGTGTTGTAGTTTTAATTTTTCTTTCAGCTTCTTCTTTTACACTGTTCAGATGAATTAATCTTACATATAAAGAATATTAAATTTTCTTACAGAAATGTACTATTCAAATATTCAAATATTAATCAATGGAAAATCTAGAGAGAATGTGCACAGTGGCCAAAGGAGCCGAGGCTTTCCAGACGGCCACTGTCGTGTTTGAAATATAATCAGAAAAAGCCAAGATTTATATTCATTAAGATTAACGAGCAAATTATTAGCATAATCTACAGTAAATATTATACTCACTGAAGCTTAGCTTGACGTGGGCACTCATTCACGCGCCCACGAACAATAAACAGAGGGCATACTGTGACATCTACTATTACTGATTGCAAAGAAGAAATGTTCTATATTGCTTTCTAAAAGCAGGTTCAGTAAGGGACTTTAAGTGTGATGGGGCACTTTCCCACACTTGAACTCCCTTATATGTGCAATGATCTACATATAAATTTGTGTTATAAAAATAATGATCCATTTTTTTTCAGTGTAAAGGAATTATCCTCACTTATACACCTTCATGCGGAGGTGTGTGTGACCCAGCGGTTGACAACTCGAACTCCGGATCTGGAGTTCCGGGGTTCAAGCCTTGCTTGTCTTTTTTTTTTGATAAGACAAGAAACTTTACTCCATTTTGTCTCTCTTCACCCAGGTGTATAAATGGGTACCGGCGACATACTGCTAGGGGATAAACCTGCAACGGACTAGCATCCCGTCTAGGGGGGAGTAGCAATACTCCTAGGCATGCTTCATGCTAAGGAAACCGGGATACTGCTCCGACCGTTCGAGCCTTTGGCACGTGTGCGCCTCTACCTATACATCTTCTTGCCTTCTAAAGGCTTTTTTCTCTCTTTTCTTTTTCTTCTTTTACAAGTTGTGCCAGTTATATTTGTTTATTTTTCTAATTCAATTTCACTATTTATGCAAGTTTTTGGAATATAATAACAGTAGCATATCCATGGGTTTGGATTCCCAGAAGGGGGGAGTGGGTGGGGGGCACTTAACTAGTTAGGGCAGAGGTGTGCTGCTGAGGCCTTCACTCCTTGACCCTGTTTAAAACAAAAATCATTTAATTTCTGGCCCTGTTAAAAACAAGAGAGCTTATTTCATGACCTTGGATTTCTTTTTGCTTACAGAATTAAGTTATATTTTAAACTAACACCATGGACATAATTTTTTGGAAACAAATTGTGGGTAACACACTTGTAGACCACTCATTTGTTAAAGGCTTTTGGTCCTGAGGACAACTAAACACTCTAAACAGTGAAATTGCATAACCTGTTTAAGACACAAGACCCCGAAAACCATACCATGTTAACCCTTTAAGTTCCAATAGTGACCAAGATCAGTTTTCTCCTAACAATATCCATACACTGTCAACAGATAAGTTATGACAATTAATAAAGTGATCACCCAAGAAAAAATGCCTTGATCTTTTATAGATAGATAGATAATCTTTATTTATTCACGGTACAAAATTCGTCAGCTTTAAAAATGCCTAATACTAATATAATAAAAATATTTAAATAAAAAAGCTGCTTTCCACGAATGCCGTGCCTTACAGTTCTTTGAGTAATCGTTTAAATTGCCCAAGGGACTCTGCTTCCCTTAAGTTACAAGGAAGACTGTTCCAGAGAATGGCGCCACTATAGCTGAAGCTGTTTTTGTAATAGTTTGTGCGCGGTAATGGAATATTGAGTTTATTTTCAGAGTCCCTTAGGTTATATGCGACTTCTCGCCTTTCAAATTTAGAACTAAGATAGTTTGGAGCCAACCCGTGCAGAGACCTGTAAACCATCGTAGCTCTTTGAAATTGTTGCTGGCAAGCTAGGTTTTTCCACCCTAGAAGTTTGAAAAGGTGACCAGCATCTACGTCATAGCTTGAGTAGGTCAAAACACGGGCTGCTCTGTTTTGTAGCTTTTGAACCTTATTCCGTAAGGTTATCCCACAGTTTCCCCAAACAATGTTGCAATAATCAAAGTGTGGCTGTATTAAAGCTTGATATATTAGTTGTAAGGTCGCCTGAGGGACAAGGTGCCTTGTTCGTTTTATGGCCCCAATACCAGAAGCGACTTTCTTTGTTACTTTCTCGATATGGCCACTCCAATCAAGTCTGTCATCGATGGTCACTCAAGTGATTTTGCAGTAGTGACCTGGCTAACTTCAAAATCATTAATTGCAAATGTCGGGGACTCTGTGAGAGTACTTAGCCTCTGCCTAGATCCGATAAGCATAAATTCGGTTTTAGTCATATTTAGAGTAAGTTTGTTTGCTCTCAGCCAATTGTGAACATTTTCTAAATCTTGATTTAGATGCAACTGAATATTGTCTGCATTATCACCTGCGTACGTAAGGTGGGTGTCATCAGCGTACATCCTCGGCTCACAGTTTGAAAGACAGTTTGGAAGATCGTTGATGTATAACAGAAATAATAATGGACCTAAAATCGTCCCCTGGGGTACACCACAACTTATTAAACAGCTTTGAGAGAGCGATCCGTTGATGGAGCACATTTGAGTACGATTCTAAACAGTGAAATTCTCAACTCATTCTTTAAGGAAATATATGGAGATCAGTTTGGAGAACTTGTATGTGGACACATACCTGTTTAGCCCAAATAAGGAACTACCCCCTCCCCTGGGTTTGGACTGTCAAACTGATCACCAGGGTTTAATTATATAACTTACCTTATCAAATAAAAATTAATGATAATGATGTCAATGATTCCCAAGCTTACAGATCATGGATGTTTGGTAGAAAACTGTTATTTGTGACCCAGAAATTAAGCTCAATCTTTTTTTGCCAAAAGCACCTCAGCATATTTTTTTTGGAAAGACTCCTTGGAATTCAAATTAGGAAATGGCTGCTCGGGCTCTGGAACACCTAAAAACTTACATAGAGGACCCCAACCCTCTTTAACATTAAAAACTAACAAATTTTCTTTCTTGATACTTCTTTTCAGCTCTTCATTCCAATCCAAATACAACTTCCTCAGATCAGTTTCTTGTTCTCTTGGATCAGCACCATGAACTTTTGCCAGAAAAGCGAAAAAGGATTTTCTTAATTCCTGCCGAGCAAAATTGTCATCAAATTTGAACCTAAAAATAGTTGCTTGTACAGATTCAATCCACTGGTCAGGATTATCTCGCACAGTAAGGATCACTTTAGCATCGGGATTCCACTGAAGGAACTCTTTGTAAAATAAACAGCCAGGGTAATCCGTAGTAGCCACATAACCCTTGAAGGCTTCTTTCAGTTTTTCACTCTTGTCCTCACTGCTGCTGAATATCTCTTTCCACATTGGCCATAAATGCTCTTTATCAGGGAGTACTTCTGACATATGATGGCAAGGTCCAAATCCTAAGAGAACAAGTGCTTGCTTTAGGGATTTAGTTCCCGTACGACCCAGTCCCGCACCAATAACTTTCAAATCTGTCATGATCTGAAAACAAGAAAATCTCTTTAGCTCATCAGTGCACATTCCTTAAAATTTTTGGTCAACTGAAAGTAAATATTAGACAGGAAAATATTGAATTTGAAATAAAATAATACACTGGAGTCAAACTTTCATCTTCGACCCACCATCCAAAATACCAAATTGACTGTAATGTGCAACACAATTGTGGCTACATGTCCTGGCTGGGTTGTTCAAAGTTAAGGTAAGTGCAAACTTTGATTTTATATATGAAAGCTTAAAGAAGATGCAAATTCAGTTTTATTCCTCTTGTCTACTTAATAGAGAAAACTATCCGCAAAAGTGCTTTTGAAGAAAAGAAAAAGAAATCCGGATTAAAATTTAACCCTGGGTTAGCGCTAATCAGTCTTCAAACAACTGGGATCAGGAGTGCAACTCTAAATGGGTGGCAGGGAGCCATACAAGACTGAACCACCCACAATCCACATCCCTTGTATCATTTGCGACATCATCAGATTTCTTATCATAAGTGTGTACATGCCGCTATTGTCCCTCTATTTGCCCCTGTTCCAGAAAGAGGGAGGTCGATGGAGTTGCACATAACCTTTCAGAGTTGTCAATCGATTATGACTGATAATCAGTAGTATATTCAATTAAAATGAAAGGATTCGTTATGAGCAAATTGATAATCTTTATTTTTTCCATCAATGCTTAACCTACACTTTTTAGCTTTGATAGGTGCAGAGATGATTGTGCAAAAACAGAGAAGAGATGCATACTCCAGGTGAGACAGGATTCTGGGGTGGAGGGGCAGGGGGGGAGCATCAAAGAAGTTCTATATGGGGAGGCTTGACCAGAGGTCCAATTCCTTAATTCCTTACCTTTTACACCTTCCAAATCTCATACTATGCCCCTGTTTATATATTTGTGAAAAGTGATACTGTAGTTGATGGATTTGGTTTAAATTGTCTAGCCTGGGACCAGGCTCCACAGTGGGGTAAAAAGACAAAAAAGAAAAAAAAATCGGTGAGCAAAGCAAACTGAGTGGGAGTCAGGAAAAGGGTAAGGGTAACAGAAGCTCCACCACCCTTTCCCCCTCCCCAGTCCACTGCTCGGCTCGCTTAGCTCACCGAATTTTTTTTGTTTCACCCAGTTTTTTTCCTTTTTCCCCATTGCGGAGCCTTTTCCCAGACTAAATATTGTCTATTTGATTACTCAATAAATTAAACGGCGCTGGCAAAGATCATGAATTGAGATTTAGCATATATGGCTGACAGGTAAATAGTTCTCGCGGAACAAAGAGGTAGATCGAGGTTGTTTGACAGGTTTTTTGCGATAGTTCTGTACTAGCTCTTTTTACGCCATTTTAAATACCATTTTAGCTTGCTATAGATTCACTGTCAAACAACAAAAAAATAAATCGGAAACCGTCCAGTGTAAGAAGCCAAGAAAATGAAATGTTATAAAAGACTTATTTTTCAACAATTTGTCCAAGTCTCAGGTCTTTGTGGCCCACAGGTTCTGAGTTATTTGCCGAAATGTCTCATGCACCTTTGTAGAGCTTTGTATGGAGATGCCATATTGGTGCACCGTTTTGGTGCACCAATATGGCCGCCGGAAATCAACAAAAACATCTGGAGTTCACTTTTTCTTTAAAAGCTCTTTCTTTTCACTTGAGAACTAACATATGTGCCCATAAACATGTCCTCTAATACTTCAAATGGTTATACTGGGGAAAATCAAGAGGAGAGACCTTTTTTATACGAGACAGCATTCCTATTTTGGTGTCACGCACTGTTAAAAGTCGGAAGTTCAAGTTGCTGTATTTTCAAAATGAATTAACATGCTACGGGAATGGAAACTTGTATAAAGATTTATTTTTTGTCTATCTTCAACCTAGTGTAAACAAGAATTTGTAAAACCTCGCTATTTTGACTTTACAATTTGATGACGTCACTATGAAAACCATCTATAGGTTATTCCTTCTTTTAGTTATTATGCTTTGAATAATCTTGAATAAAGTGGCTGCTTATATATATATATATATATATATATATATCTTAAATTAAAACAAATACAACTTTGGTGATGTATGTTAATGAGTTTGAAACAAAGGAAAATATAATTTAAACCAACAATAAAATTGAACCATAAAGCCCCATGCAAACGGATGCTGAACAATGAACATTGTTGGCCAACAACTCCCGACATCGTTGGATGTTACATGTTGTGTGCATTGGTACACCCTGCTGCATGTTTTTGTCTTTTGTTAGGAGTTGTTGTATTCATTTGCACACCATCACCAACATGGACACAACAACTCCCAACCTTGTTGGTGTCCGTTTGCTTGAAGATTACATGTAACATATATCCAATAGATGCACGGTGAGAAGCAGATGATAAGAATTTTTAGCTCATCTGAGCGAAATGCACGGATTGTGAGCAGACATTTCTTTCTTTGTTTATTTACTAATTAAGTCTTCACTAAGACTACAAGTACAGTCGACTCCCGATAACTGGAACCCTCGCTAACTCGAACCTCGCACTAACTCGAACCAAAATCGATTTCCCCTGGATTTCCGTCATACATTCACTGTAATTTTACCCTCGGTAACTCGAACCGTCGATAACTCGAACTCCCGCTAACTCAAACCAATTTTCGTTTCCCCTCAGGTCATTTTCTATATAATTTAACCCTCGATAACTCGAACCATGTTTTGAGCCCTTAAAAAGTCCGGAAAAAGCCGTATACTGGCGTCCGAAACGTTGAGTTTTGGATTTCCTATTGACGTGTTGTAGGAGTATAGTTTACTAGTGGAAGCTGATGTTCATTGCCACAGGCTAACGTGAAGCAGCTTTTCTTTCAAAATAGTAAAACGCATGCTCTATTTAGACTATCTTTTGTTACGTTACGTTCTGATTTATAATCTAGAAGTATCTTTTAATTTTCACTTGACATTTCTACAATTAAATGTGACTAAAATGTTCACTGTGAAGTAAAAACTGTTTTTTACCTTACTCTCGGCTATTTCCTTCGAACTCCCGATAACTAGAACCTTTTTTCGATTTCCCTTGAAGGTTCGAGTAATCGGGAGTCGACTGTAGTCCCCATTTTACTTCAGGTATAGTAGAGCGAGCGAAACGCGAGCGCGCGTGAAAATCACCTCACGCGAGAAAGGTGAGACGCAGATCCCTGAGGAAAAACTGAAGACTACTAAAACTACTAGTAGTCTAGTCTTCACTCTTAACAGACTGCTTTAAAAAATTACAATAATGAAAAAACCATAACACAAAATTGCTAATCAATATGTATAAAGTCAGATTACCCAGCGATTGCCCAAATGAACATGGCCAAGTAGATGCTATAATTTCTGGTGGGAGATTGTTCCACTGTGCAATTTTAGGGTAAAAAGAGTTCTTTTAATAATCACATGTACAACGTAGATATACTCAGGACACAGGAAAAGCCCAACAGAAGTAGTCAAAGTGTATAAATCGAACCGGCCGCGCAGGGCGACACAGCAAGCTGGTATTCAAAATGATCATTCACTCTGTTTGTATCAGGCCTCAGATTAAATACCAAGAGAATTGAAAGATATTAAACAAAATGTAATATTACAAAACAACTCACCAGTTTCAAATGATTCTCAAGTGTCTTTGAGTCAGCTATTGTGCGAACACTGCAAACGAGGAAAATAACAGCAAACATACGCCAACTGGAGTCGGAGTTACGCAATGCTCCCTCACCCCCATTGCGTGACCTAGGCATTGCAAGCAACGCGAACTCTGGGAACGAGATTGCGCGAACTGCCGAAATACCAGGGAAATCCGCCTGGGTTGGAAAATTTGGTTTAGCTTCTAATAGGTGTCCAAACAATCCGGAATTTGAAGATTGGTTTTGTACCGCACACATATGCCATCCAGATAGTTTGCACGAATTTTGCGGATCATTTTACGTTTCTGTGAAACTGCCCACCTACCCCCACCCCCTGCCCCTCGCCTAAACCAAAATTAACACTTAGTTCTTACTTAGGGCAAAATTTTGGCTTAGGGAAGGGGTAGGTGGTCAGTTTCCCAGAAACGTAAATGATCCAGTTTTGCCTCAAACATGTTTTCCTTGTTGCTTTGCCGTTCGTTAATAGTGCTCGCTTTGCGCTCAAGCAACAATTACGCAATACTCATTTTGTTTAGGGAAAAGCCCTCGGGACGAGGTTGTCACGCAATATTCCCCAAGGCCAAAAATAAATTTGAACAAGATGCAATACAAAAAAGAAATTACTCTTAACAGTGCTTTGCATAGCAAAAGACTAAAGAAGTTATGTCTGATTCGTCACTTTATTGTACTAGTTGCTGTCGTTTTATTGGAGAAAGGGTTTTGCTGCCCAAGGGGCCGTCGACATCACAACCTCGTTCCCAGGGTTGCGCAACCACTGTTACTCCTTTTAGAACGTTCTATGAAAGGAGTAACAGTGGTTACGCAATGAAGCCAAAAAAAAAAAAAAAAACAATAAAACGACAAACAGACACCAAAATGCAGTGGAATACATTGCAGGTAAGTCTTTTTTATTCAGTTCATTTAAGAAAAAGTAAGGTTTAGAGTTATTTAGCGTTCGCAGATCTCAGCAATATATTTCTCATACAAAGTCTCATATTTTAAACGGCTGCCTGTAACGCGACACTGGCGCGTCACCTATGGTATGTAAAATACATTACACCCTTCCCTCGCAATGTGAGTTTGGGCCGCCTGTGTCGACATATTCACTTTTCCACCGCTTAACGTCAACTGGACGTTTAGGTCAGACCCCCTTTCCACTCACTTGAAATTTTGTCACTGCATTCCAGGACGAATACTGACATGCACTTACGTGAAGATATCAGCGGTATCAACCAATTTTCTGCTTATCAAACGTGGTAGAAACTTCTTTATATTTTTAAAATATACAATATTTTTAAATGGATAAACCAGTGAGCAGTACTTTCAAACTTCTTGAGTTGTAAAAACTGTTTTGCAGCATTTTTAAATTTAGAGGTCGAAGAGGAGGTCGGAATAGAAGAATCCAACGCTATGCAAATTTATCTTTCCCTTTTCGTTAACACCCGTTGTCTTGTCTCTTTTAGTTTTTATTTTATTTTTTAATTTATTTTTATTTTTTTAATTCTTATTGTTTTTTACTGCATTATCGTTTATTTGTTTCTTGTAAAGTAATGAAGTTGAAATGCGCAGCTGATCATTCATTGTAACTTAAAGGTGGATTCATTTGCAACATTCCACGGTACGCGTATAGCTGTCGCTTTTGCCTACTGGAATATTTTATCGTTTTAAGGCTTAAACACAATAAAAAATCCCAGCAGGCAAATGCCACAGCTATACGCGCATATGTTGCAAATGAATCCACCCTAAATTACACTAAGGTCAACTCATCTCCAGACAGCTCTAAAAACTCTCAGTTTGACTGTGCTCAATTTCTTTGCACTTGTGATTCGGCCAAAATGCATTCTCCCAGGCTAGGAAAAATATCAAAATGGTATAGCGGGAAAGAGTTCAAAGAGGTAATGGCCCTGACTGACAGGAAAGAGGAAAGTCTTCTGCAACAAAAGAAAAGAACACCTGGATCGAGAAAGGAACTTTCTACAACGAAAATAAGAAAGTAAAATTGTGAAAATCCCTAAAGCTTTGGACAAACGGAATAAAAACTTTCTGACAAACGACCGCAAGTTGAGTTTCAAAAGACAAAGCTTTTCTGACATTGCGAGATCCGGTCTGCTAAAGAAAAGAAGGCATACTATAGAAGGCCTCCCGACTTCTGTCCGTGTCAACAAGACAACCGAAAGTGACAGCAAGGTTAAGGAAACTGACAACGACGTTTTCAGGGCAATCGAGAACAATTTCAAGTTTTTGTTGATTGCTTGTGGAAACAAACCAAGACTGACCAGCATTACTAACACCCTCAGGCCTGAAGCTGCCGCACATCAATTTCGTAACTGCGCATGCCCCTGAATCTGAATTCAAGTCAGCTTTAATGCACAGGGCAACATAGTGACGCCACGTCGTAACGTCACACGCTCTACAAATCGCGTTTTAGGGAATTCTCACCTCCTAGAGTGCCTAGAAATGCTAAAATATCGAAAAACATGAATTTTCACGACATAGGATTTCATCAGCACCCTCAAAAGTTAGAACTGTATACTAAACAGAGTAAAAATAGGGCCAAAAAGATCTCATGTGAAAGGTCAAATCACAGGATTTAATCCACTGACTGAAAGTTAGAATTCTGAGATACTAAGTGCATAATACTGTCAGGAGCCCATGCTCCTGGTCCTGGTACTGTGCAAATATATATTCAGCTGAAGAGGGAGGTTTCATTTGAATGCTCGCCATAGGATTTTATGCATAGACTCGAAATTTTGAACAACAGTACTGATGATTAGGAAGCAGTAGCCTGTGAATAGGTTCTCTGTCTGAGAAAAGGGAGAAAAAAAAATCGCGAGAAGAGGGAAGGGATTAGCACAGTTGGTTATTGCGCGTGCTTCTGTGCAAGCGCGAGTTCGATTCCCGGGTGTGACGTCAAATCATGGTTTCGACTTCTTTCCTTTCCGTTTAGCCGCTTTAAGTAGCTTTAAATACCTGTAAAACGAAGGACTCTACCCCGTGTAAGAATATCCGGACCCCGGATCGGCGAGGTTTTTACTTGTAGAATCCGAAATCTGGGAAAATCTTGGTTATGGAATCTGGAATCCTGGATTTTGGAATCCGGTATACCGCTCAATGAATTCGGAATCCCCGGCACTAACGATTACAATCCGGAATCCAACTTCCATTGGCAAAAACCTGAATCCAGTACCTGGAATCCGGAATCCACGGCATAGAATCCAGAATCCAAAACTGTCTTGGATTCCCTCAGAAGCCCATAATCCTTGAGCGAGCAACTCCCATACTACACCTATGTCGTCTATATCACAGAGTTCTCACGGACCGGTTTATTTTTAGACACATTTCAGAGCACTATTTCTCGCTAAAATGGAATCTCCGCTCCGTCTATAAGCCCATTCAGAGTACAAGATATCAAAACAGAAAACTAAACGTCTCTCAAAGGTAAAAAATATCAAGTTGCTGTTTAGGTCTGTAGATTTTACTGACTTGTTCATGCGACTTAAGGGTATTCTAAATTCGCCCCAAAGTCGTTCTAAAAATAAACTGGTCGGTGAAAACGCCGTGACACGAGTACATGAAATTTGCTTCTCCGATTTATGGGCTCCTGACTCCCTCACATGGAACGAAATGAGCACACCGTCGGCCTCACTTGTTTTTAATCAGAGGACTATTTCGACCTCTTTACCTTCTTTACTCTGAGGGTAAAAGAATGTAATAACGTTTAATTTATTCTTTCTTTGTGGGGGCACTAAGGTTGTTATTGCGTCAGTTCAGTAATTAAACGCTCATTATTTTGCTTTGTAATAAGTCATATCAATGATTCTTTTTCCTTTGAATACCTTTATATTAAAAAGCGCCCTTGTTTGAGAGTTTGAAAAAAAAGCGTGCATTGTATCTATAATCTTGGTATTTATCGTGTAAAAAAGCCCTGCCGAAACATCAACAAGTTTAGTTGCCATGATGTAATTTTTGTCATATAACCTTCTCTCGCGACGATTTTTCTAATCCACCTCATTGAAATAGGTGCTGCGTTTTGCAAATTGCTTCAATATTCGGCGCTCAAACTGAACAAAGGCTATCAAGGAGTATAGAGGATCAGTCAAAACAATGCTCTTTTGGCGAAACTTTCATTGGCCATCAAAATTTTTGGTTTTTGTTAGTTGACCGATCAGATCTGACTAAATCATTAACCTTCAATGCAAGCTGTTTTATGGAACGATAACTTCCATTTCCCGGCACGTTAGTTTTGGCACGGATCATCAACAAGGATAAAGGAAAGTATGTTAAAACAAGCACTTCCCACAAATTTAGCCCGAAACTCTAAGATCAATTTAAATAGAACTTACTCGGCGTTATTTTCCCGAAATATGAATTTAATGAGGTAACTCCTATACAAAACACCTCTCGTCTGGAAATTAAGATTAAGCAAAAAAGTTAGGGCCAAACATTTAAACGAAGTCTAACTTAAGCCGCGGTTTAACGAATCTTTGAAACTCCAGATCTCTTCTTTGGTGGGCTGTTTTAACAAGATAAATGTTTTTCTAGTCTTCTCTACATGCTTTCATAAAACTGTTCGCAGCGGCTGGCATAATGAAAACAAACAGCATTATATAATTTTTTAATAAAAATACGTAACTTTAAATTAAAATAAATCCTTCTAAATCTATAAAGTTAAATCGATTTAAGACCTCGTTAAATGAAGCGAAATCGATTTAACTATAAATATACTAAGCCTTAAATCAAAACTAAATTTAACCTAATTCAACGAAATCTTAAATCGATTTAAGCTTAATTTAACTAAATAAGTCTTAAAAGTCTCTAAGTCTTAAAACGATTTAAGCTTATATCCATTTAAGAAATAAACGACTAAGTCTTAAATCGATTTAAGCTTATATCGATTTAAGAAATAAACGACTAAGTCTTAAAACGATTTAAGCTTATATCGATTTAAGAAATAAATCGAAATAAACGACTAAGTCTTAAAACGATTTAAGCTTATATCGATTGAAGCTTAAATCGATTTAAGGACTAAGTCTTAAATCGATTTAAGCTTAAACCGATTTAAGCTTTTTAGCTTCATTTAACAAGGTCTTAAATCGATTTAACTATATAGATTTAGAACGATTTATTTAAATTTAAAGTCATGTATTTTTATTCAAAAATTATCTAATGCTGTATGTTTTCATTATGCCGCTGATAAATATTTTTACCTTGTTATATAAATTTACGTAGTTACGTATTTTTATTTATTAAATTTATATAACACCATTTGGCCAGCTGCTGATAATGATCCAACTGTTCAAAATAAATGGTGTTTACTAATAGATAAAATCGTTAGGCAAATTGAAAATGACTTAGAACGCGCTTTTGTTAAAAACTGGCTAAACTACGTTTAAATATTTGGCCCTTAGATTTTCACAGTTTGTAAGTTAAAACGAAAACCTACAAATTCAAAAAGGGTTTTCAGTCTGATTTTAAAAGTGTCGATGTTTTAACAACGTACTTCGCTTTAGTAAACTCAGTTTCATGAAATGTCTTTTTTTATGAAGGGGGATTTATTCTAGCAGGTTTGGAGTGTAATTTTAAGACGGAATCGTTAGCTCCAGTTGATCTAAATTTATCGAACTCGTCCGAAATACTCCTCAAAACATGCCAAATCTAAATGCCATAAGCTGAATTCAATTTTTTTATGAAATTGTAGGACTCGAATTCGAGCAATGACTAGGAGTGGCAAAAGGTGGCCAATTTTTGCAGAGGGCCGTTTTCATTTGACATATCGCCGGCTTCTCTTTATTAGGGCTAAGTCTTGATCATGCCTGTCGTTGAAGTATCTCGATAGCAAGAATATTTTTATTAAAATAAAAGGATTTCAGACAGGAGAAGCATTTTCCATCGCACAATACAAGAAACGTTACTTACAGGCCACTTAGCCACAATAATAATAATAATAATAATAATAATTTAATGATTTATAATGCCCTTATTACATGTAGACTTCACTGCTACTATACCAGGTATTTCTTAGTACTGAACTATTATTGTGAAGGAGAGGGAGACGTTTTGTCATCAGGCCTCAACATAAAGAATATACGGGTTCACTGCCAATGAATTTTTGCAATTCTCAACTTTCCACGTATAAAGGCTTTTTAATTTATTGCTAGGAGATTTGTATTAAGTACCGTTTTAAAATTGAGCTATCAAAATAGTCTTTGACAGCCTCCCTTCAACGGAAAATCGAAAAGAAAGATTCTACTTATTGTATTAATTGCAAATAAGGAAAGGATGTCAGTCGTGCGCTTGCTCAGTTCGGCTCTTGATAAACACACTTCAAAATCCCACGTACGAGGTTTTAACGCCGGGAAAACAGTAGAAAGTCCAGTTTTCTGCTTTAAGTGCACAGTAATTTTCAAGGAGTTAAAATAACTCCTCTAGTGGGGCTAAGTTAACTCCTTTCAGTGGAGTTATTTTTTGGGGAGTTATTTTAACTCCAAAAAGGAGTTTAAAAAACTCTTTTTCAGGAGTAAAAGTGATGCCAGATATTGAGGAGTTAAAATAACCCCAAAAAAGGAGTTATCTTGTACCTAAAATTTTTACCCTACTTTCAGAGTTAAATTAACTCCAAAAAGAGTAAAAACAACCCATGTAAGAAGTAAAAGTAACCCATTTCGGAGTTATTTTAACTCCAGACTGGGAGTAAAAAGAACTCTTTTTCAGGAATAAAAATGACCCCAAATTGGGAGTTAAATTAGGAGTTAAAATAACCCTCAAAAAGGGGTTATCCTGTACCTAATATTTTTACTCTTTTTTTGGAGTTATAATAACTCCCTAAAAATTACGGTGTGTACATGAAAAAATCACCAGAAGTGTGATCTTAAAATTTTCCTGAGAAAACAGGCGACATTTGGCGACGCCACCACTGGTTTCCACGTGAAATGACTTCTGAGAAACAAGTACAGAAATTCCATACGCGTCACTTCACAGATCTGGATAGTAGATATCGGAAGAGAAGTCATATGGTGCCTAACCCTGACCCCAAACAATACTGAAACAATTGAAAGAATGACATTTATCAGAACAATAAGTAGTATTTACAATTTTAAACTATTATCGTATTGTTTACAAATTAACAACTAAATATATGTCCACGATAGAAAACTATTTACAGTTATGAATAATTTAAAAGTGGGAAAAGGAAAATTAAGCATTACTAAGAAAAAAAATAAACTATCGAAAATCTAGGCCTAAAATTAAGAGACCAGCTACAGCGAAAGTGAAGTCTTCTGAGACCTCACGTGATTTGAATGGATATCTAGAACCTCTGACGCATCTGTGTACAGTTATTATATGTTTTTTGCGACCAATCAGGAGAGACCTTACGAGCAGCTTCTACACAACTGTAGTAGAGACAACTAACTCTAAGACAGACACCTTTGGGAAGACACCAAGTGTCCGGCTTGGAGAGATGTCCATCCTATAGACAGTCAAATAAAAGGAGCAAAGAAAGGTAGCCGGGACCAACTTTAGCTGTTCGTTTTACTGAGGAGTCAGAGAGTCGACTGTATTTCTGACTTGTTGAAGTAAATTTTTAGCCAATCAGACGCACTACTCGATCAGATCTGAGTAGTGACGCGTTATCAGTATGGAATTTCTGCGCTCGTTTCTCATACGTCTTTTAGCTTCTTTTCGAGAGGAAACCATTTCGGCTGTTTTCTCAGGCTAACTTTTCTACTTCTTTTTCAGGTTTCTGGCTCCGACACAACATGCATTCTTCTCGGCTAGGAAAATCATCAAAATGGTACAACGAGAAACGATTCAAAAAAGCAATGGCTCTCAACAGGAAAGAAGAAAGTCTCCTGCAACAGAAACTGGAGCAGATTCAGCGCGAGGAAAGCTTTCTGCAACGAGAATACGAAAGCAAAATAGTGAAAACGGCTCAAGCTTTGAACGCACGCGAAACTGATGGTCGGAAAATCTCAAGCACAACCGCAAGAGGAAGATGCGAACTCAGCTTCAGAGGAAAGAGCTCCTCGCCACTATTTATGAAATTACCCAATCCTGAAATATTGAAGAGAAGAAGGCACACTGTTGCGGGCCTTACATCTATAATCAACAAGGCAAGCGAAGGTGAAAAGAAGAGTTACTTTAGTAAAGCCAGTGATAGCGATGTTTTGTCTGCAATTGACAACAGCTTTAAGTTTATGTCGATCGCTTGTGAAAGCAAACCAAGACTCACTGCAAGTCCTAAAGCTGTGAAACTGCCAGAGATCAGTCTCCACTCTGCGAATGCTCCTTATGGGTCTCACATTAGTAAAGTTTGCAGTAAGACAGCTTTAAAGCGCAGGCGACACAGTGACGTCACCTCGTTACGTCACAGGTTTAAAAGGCTAGGCAGTGAAGATCGACACTCCAGCCTGGGTAACATTCTCGAGAATTCAAAATAGACTTGAAAACACGATGCATTCATTGCTGAAGAGCAGTTTAAGCTAAATAACCGTCGTGTAATGTAAACGTTTTTCCATCTTCAGGAAAAGTTAAAACTTGTATTATTTTCATCATTGTTTTGTTCCTTTATATAATTTTGCAGTACCGTGTTGTCAAATTTGCCTCAGTGAAGAACGGGAGATTTAGAGCTTCAGATAACATCAGTTACATTGTCGAGCCTTAAGGAAGCTCCCTGAGATAAAAAATGCAAACATAGGCTAACAACATGAGAGTGATTTGTGAGTGCTCCATCTGCCAGAACACAAAAACACAATTGTTTTTAGCCGTCGCATTTGCCCTTTAGATTATCTTTGAATCAGTTTTAAGCATCATTTCTATGATGGCATTCTAAAGTAACAATCTTAAGTATATAGTCTTGGAATACAATTTTCGGGTCCCTTTTCTGCAACATTAAATTCATAGATGGCTATTTAGTTGCTAATGCAACGTGTGTAATCAGGAAATGGTTGTCTGGTGGTTAAATTAAAATTAAAAACCAAACCTGATACAAAAACGGGATCTGTTTTTAATACCACTTCCTTTTTCAGACCACTTTTTCCCGGCTCCACAGAAGCCGGTTGACAAAAAGTAAACCGCGCCGATATCCTGACTGCATTATGATAAGTAATTGGCAATTTTTCCAAGTTTCCGCTTGAGAGGTCAAATAATCATGATATCGATTTCAGCACTGACCACTAACTCCGCGGTATACGGCCAGTGCCTTACGCATGCGCACAGCCATATCACCCGGGCAGTGACAGCCATGGACAGCTTGATGCCGCGTCCGTCCCCGCTGCTGGCCACTTCACTACGGGCGCAAACCCACCGTTCTCCACCGTTACACGGAAATCGGTCAGATTTATCAAAACAAATTATGAATTTTTTTAACAAAAGTAAATTCCTAAGTCTCAAAAACTTGGCCTTGACGATTGTTGTTTTTCAAATTTTCTTGCGGAGCACAATGTTACAGAAGAGATTAACACTGAGCCGCCTTTCTACACATGCACTACGATGATGTGGAAATTGACTTTGATGACATAATCAACCGATGCGCAAGGCTTCATCTCCAAGGAGAATGGAACTTGAGAGTATTCTCAGGCTTTGTCACTAACTCAGAGACCCAATTAAGCCAGTAAAGGGGACTTTAGAAAGTTCATTCCAAGAAAATTCCCAACCCCGTTCGGCGCTCGCTGTTGACGTAAAAAGGCCACTTTTTTCTACATCCGCCCCTGCTCGGGGTATATACCATGCGAAGGTTTTCATAAACTGTATATTGAATTAACAAATGGTTCCAAATTAAACCTTTAAAATGCACTTGATTTTATTTTATTGGTTAACCACAAGTGATTCATGAATGGGAGAGATGTTGAAATATCATTTTTTATCTTTGTTTTTATCAAAGGGGAATAATTTCCTTGATGCCAGGGCAAAGGGTAAAATGTCGACTGGACCCATGGAGCCCATGAGTCCATACTATACCCTCTGAAGCTAGCGATTGACAAAGATGTTGGTAACAGATAACAGATTATAATACTATACTGATAACTGCGTTCAATTTATGATCTCACAAATAATAATTCCTAGGAGTCTAGCTAAAAGGAAACACTCTTTTCGCAACTGGCCAATTTTTGCCTGATGAAGATGGACTTATATTTGCAGATTTGCGAAGGATGCTAAATTTGCATCCCTGGAAACGATGAAGTTTTTAACCCGACTCAAAAGTTTTTCCTTGCGTCGAGAAAGTAAGGTTCACGTTCGAAACATCGAAAAAGGGAATATTTACGTTTCTAAACTTATCAGAAACGTTTTCGAGTTTAGCAAACAAAAACGGCTCCTACAAACACAAAATCAAATCGTTACAGATTAGTACTGTTTTGGAACCTGAATGATCAGTCCGATCTTTCCAATTTATACTGGTCCGATTTTTCCAATTCATATTGGTCGCATTGTGAAAAAAACTATAGAGAGATTAGTTTGTGATGTTCGTTCACAGATACCAAGCATACACATCAGCGCATGTCTGGCCTTCATTGTTGTCCTCGTTGAAATTTTCCAGGTCCTCTCCATACCACAGCTGTAATTCTTGGTTTTCTTGAAGGAACTCTGGATTGGCGAAATCGTGAAACACCAGAAAGTCCGAATCGGGCTCAAACCCAGGGAGTGCGTACCACGTGTTCATAGACTTGATGCGAATAAATTTCTCGCGTGGAAACAGGACGCGTTTGGACTGTGTAGTAATGAAGGTTCCAAGAGGCGTTGAACCGACGTAGGAATGATTTGTGGAGCAGCCCCATTTGCTGGAGTATGAATCGTGTCCATGGCATTTGTCTTTCTCGCACGTCACACTGCCGCTACGGTGAACGAGCTTGAAAGCAGCTACAAAACCTTCCTTGCTGATTGTAAAGCGGCCAGGCCGGTCTCCACTGACGCGGAAACACACAGGGTTTTCACCGTTAACTTTCTGCCATTGCGGATTTGATTTAGCTAGAAAATAAAATAAAATTTGGCAAATAAAAATTAAAATTTAGAAAAAGAAATAAAATTTAGCTAGAAAATAAAAAGAAGAAAAAAAAAGCGAAAATGTTTTAAGTCTCAAATGTTGTTTTGGGGGAAAAAAAGAATGAAAAACAAATAAGTACTGAAAATACGATTAAACAGAAACACTATAAATTGTCTGTTTGTTTTTATGAGTGTTTTCCCAAGGTTTGTTAAATCATGCAAAATAAACATGACGGAGTTTGAGGAACGTTGTTTAATAGCCGGGGTTCTCCCATTGGCTTACGAGCACCTTCTTTTTACGTTAATGTCTCAGTGCTACCTAGGGACACGTTGCATTTTTTGTATCATCCAGGTAACATTTATTTATTTTATTATATTGTAGTAGTTAATGAATTTTTAATGACTATAAATAACTGGGAAAACGTTTCAGGAATTAAGTAGTATGTTAAACAAACACAAAGGCTAAAGTTCAAAATTACATTCATATTTTGAGCGATTTGAATCAAGAAAATTTCAGTCTATTTTTACAGCAGAGCCAGCTATTTACGGCATGCAAGACTAAGCGCAGCTCAAACACTACGAGGGAGGAACCCGTTTTAAATTTTTGTTTACTGCAGTACTGTTGTAGCCTTAATTAGTGCTGGTTTTTCCCATGTATCCTTTGTTATTGCTCAGAGTCTACATTACACCGTCCGGAGAAGAGTGCAGTTTTGGAAAATCGTATTTTACGTCTACCCCACCCTTCCCTAAGATTTCGAAAAGTCCATCTGTGAAGTACAGTCAAATCTCGACTGTAGATCGACTAGTCAAATCTCTTTAAGACGGACGGACACCTTTTGGAACGGCAAGAAGTGTCCGTAATCAGGACCGTAATAAAGAGAGTAAAGAAAGGCAGGGACCAGCTATAAGTGTCCGTTTTACAGAAGCCGGTCGGAGAGAGTCGACTGAAATGCGAAACAAGTAGCATCCTGCGAAAATACTGTATTCAGTCTCAAAAGTTACAAGAACGTGATATGTGTCTCTCTAATTATCAATAAGCTGACAAGGGGAGAAAGAGGTTTTAGGAGTGACTACGGCACGTACATTCTACATTTCTCTGTTATCTTTCGCCAAAAAAGAAAAAACAATGTAAACTTAGATAGAATAAAGGTTCCCTTGGGGAACGTCCAGAGGAAGATCGATTTTCCTTTACTGTAATTTCTCGTTTTGAAGGAAAAGCTTCCGAAAGGATTTTAGTTGGACATTGGACGACTACTAATCGCGTTTAACTCAAATAAAACCAAAAGGAACATTTTCAAATTAAGTTAATCAACAATATGAATTGCTATTTTTTTCCAGTGCCGTCTCCTTGGTTTCGTCATTCCAACATGCTTAAATCCCTAATGCACTGCACTTATTCAGTAAAAAAAAAAAATGCAAAGGACGGTCTTTGTGCACATGTCACACGGCCTTAGTTTCATATGAGAAGGCAAACCTTATGTCTGTAAAGAACTTACTTGATTTCTTTGGACACATCGTCTGCATTCCTTGTCTCAGGGAGCCCGCCTCTTGCTGGAGCAATGTTTGAATCTGCTTTGCTTGTTCTTTAGAGAATTTATTGCACGAGCAACAGCCTTTATGTGCTGCCTCAAAAGACGAGTGAAACAGTGCAGCAAATGTGCACATCGCAATAAGCAAACTCTTCATGACGATGCTGAGGGTTCGAGAGTTTCGACAGTGTTTTATAAATGAGACGATTCTGTCCTGTAGCTGTCGACGAGGCAGGTATCGGTTAACTGAAAAGATGGAAGTAATTGTGTGCTTTTAAAACCCGATTTTCACCTGTAGCTGTGAAAACGTTTTCAACAGCTATTGACACCTCACGCAGTCTTTGAAATTGGATCAAAACGGATTTGTCTGACAAACGGATTAAAACTAACGGAGCAATTAACAGGCGGCGATGTTACAGGAATATCCGGATCACGTCCAGAAAATAGCACCAAGAGTAAAAACAGTGAACGATATTCAGTGTAACGAAAG
This sequence comes from Porites lobata, assembly GCA_942486035.1. Taxonomy (NCBI): domain Eukaryota; kingdom Metazoa; phylum Cnidaria; class Anthozoa; order Scleractinia; family Poritidae; genus Porites; species Porites lobata. Next base: position 4,352,613 of record CALNXK010000001.1, on the reverse strand, counting down.
ATGAATTATAGAGTACAAACTGTTACTCCCCTTTTCTCGTTTAGAAACATTACCTTCCAATCGCCTGTCTTATCACGACCACACCCTGTCACACATCTATGAACTCGCGAAACACTGCATTTGCCATGGTCAAGCTTTACACGCAAAACTATTTGTATTATCAAATTATCCCTTAACAATTTCGGCTTCAGAGAGCAATTAGGATCTCGGAATTTGAAAGCGACAACGTGTTATTCTATCCGTTTTACTGTTTAGATGCACTTAATTTGAACGGATGCTGAATGCTTGTTCCAACTACTTATAATTATGTATAACAAGCTTACCTGTCCACGGAACCTGAGGCAGTTATTTTGAGTTTCTATACGGACCAGTTAGTTAAAACCTATCGACACTGCGAGAATGAGTGCCTTATTAAATTAATGAAGTGGCGTCCAAAGCCGCGAAAATATGGCTTCGCCACTGAGTCCGAAATTTTACAGACGTTTGTATAGTGGGGCACCAAACTTGGCCCCCACTGTAAAATTTTGTGACTTTTTGATTCAATAGTTTTCATCAAATCACTTTCAAACTTGGAAACCTTTTTTTCAAAAAAGATTTTAAGGCGTTCTTTCCTGTGGTGTCGACGGGTTTTTGCTAACTGGTCCAAGTCAATAGTTGAAAAAAGCGTGCAAGAATGTATTCTTATAAGGTCGATTGGCTAGCATCGGATGCCAGATTCTTTGTTATTATTATTATTTTTTTTTTTGCTCAAAGCTGAGCGAAGGCAAAAGGTCATTTTTTTACTTTTTAATTATACGCGGAACTTGTTTTAACATTTCCTGAACTCGAATGTCACAAAGTGCTTGAAATTCATGGCTCACTTTCCGCAAAAGGTCATTCCAGGCATTTTTGCTTTGACAAAGACTGAATGGTCAATGCTCAGGTGGTGTTTTACTTATAATTCGAGCTAAATACCCGTCTTTAAGGTTAGGTTTTAGGAAAACTTTTAAACGCACTATTTGTGTTAGACTCTAACTTCTTGGAGAGTCTTCTTTTAAAATTTTTATCAAAATCCATTTTTGGCTGTAAAAATGTTCGTGTTTATGGGAAGAGCAGAGAGTTTTCTAGAGGCGTTTTGGTGAAGCGACGACAGGATATTTTACGTAAATTACCATGATTGCGTTTAAAAGCTCAGCTGGAGGAAACATAGCGGGAGACACTTTCCTTTCCTTGCCAGACGGGTAGAAAATGGATGGATTCAACAGAATGCACGCAAGAGAAGAGAGAACGGGGCGTTTATATGCTAAAGCTAAACGCCTCAGTGATGCGGCATATCTTTATTGTACCAAGGGGGTTTTAATTTAGGATCCAGATTTAAAATTTTTTCAAAGCAACTCGTAAACCATGTGAAAAAGTTGCGTAACTAACGAGATTTAGGTGACAATTCGTTAGACATGCCCATACACCCCGCGGGAATGCAACTCGTGGCATATACTAAGCAGAAATCCCTATACCCTGTTACAGAAATCAGAGCTTTAGTGTTAGTTAAACAACCCATCACTTTAAATGATGCCTTTTTTTTTTTAGCTCTTAGCTCTCTGTTTTTTCGAGACAGTATTTAAGACACAAGCTTGTTAAAAACCGCTTCCTTTAGAGATCAACGCATGCGCAAGCATTGTAACTCACCCCAATCATACAAACCTGGAAAAATACTTCTGACAGAAAAAAATGCGACTTTCGCGGCCTAGTTAATGAACGCATTTCAGTCAAAGCTCTTCAATTCGGATAGATGCGCGGCAGTACGGACTAGCTAGTTGGACTTCATTTTTGGGACCTTTTCATGGAGATGAAATGCCCGTTGATAGCGAGGTTTTCGGGTTTTCGTAGTGTAGTCGGCCGTGTTTAGTGAACGTTTTTAATTCGAATTCTGACAGCTTTGCTTGTTGTCATGTAACGAACCTGTATGAACAACGCGAAAACTAGCTTGAACGGCTTTGTGGGTTGATCTGTAGAACGAGTGCCTAACTTTCTTGTATGGTCAATGTGGTACACTACTTAAATAATTGCCACAGTTGAGTTTGAATTTAAATTGTTCCGAAATGGTAAATAATTAGCAGTTGAAGTCAGTAGTTCGCTTTAATTATATAGCTCCAGGCATCCACCAGGCAAACACTATTTTCACTGATCTTTTCTTTATATTTCCTAATCACTTTTTACTAATTTGTAACAGAGGCGAGATGATTAAAAAAAATTAACAGATCATAAGAAAAGATAGAAGTCTTATCCGGCTCGAAAATCAACAATCGTGAAAGGATGAAAAACTCTGCCTGATCACGCAATTCTGCTGAAACTTCAGCATTTTTTACAAAAGGTTCTCGACGACAGTTATCGATAGCTCTCACTTGAAGGATTATTATTCAGGAAGTCGTAATTAGTTACTACAATTTACGACTTTATTTCATGACTGGGGTTAACTAAGTCGGTGGCCATAAAGTCATAAAGAAATTCAAGCAGCTTATAGCTTAACTTGATAGTAGATTCAGGTCAGAGGCGTGCAGTCAGAGGCTCTCATAGCTGCGCGTCACGACTATTTTATTTCAGGACTTTGTTGGGTCAGAGCTGGTGAGCGGGGTCCATAATAGGTTCACGAAATGGACTGGATCAGTTTTGTGAAAGAATCTCTTCAAACCAACCATCCATTTCAGTTTTCTCCCGAAGATAGAGTTTTTATACCATCAGTGAACGTGGTTACCACGTGGCCAGCACGACGTAAATCAGCGTTATTTTTGCCTTCTCTCCTAACCAGCAACAAGCTTGTGAAAATTCGCACTCATCCAAAAGGGATAATCTCCTTAGACAGCAAAACGTCACTAATGCTTTAATGACAACAACAAAACGTGCAAAGAAACGAGACTAACTTTTCAGATTGAACGAAATAGTTCAATTCATTGCTTTGAAAACATCAAATCCTTTTACGATAACTTTAATATCCGTTATCATCCTTAAAACTATGCATTTAGGCGTAACAAAGCATTTTGTGTTAAAAACTTGATACACAGCGGGATTTTGGCACGGGGGTATGTTACATAACAGCCTTTCAACAAGTACTGAAGGAACCCTGTTATATTGCATAACAACTACGTTTTTGGGGCACCAAGAATATTGTATATTCATAAGAAAATACCACAATAAATTCTGGACCACAACCCTGGAAAACATTGTTTAACGCCTTACAAAAGAAAATCGGAGAGGCGAGTTTGTTCAGCTGTGTAGTTTCGTCACATGTTCCCTTATCCGAAAAAAAAGGGCTGCTTGATCTCATGCTTTCTAGGATACAGTTTAACTTTGCACCCGGGGCGGGGGTTGGGGGAGGAGGTACTCAATATAATGGCCTTTATGGGGAGTGGAGAGGCTCCGCCCTAGAGGGGCTTCTTCCTCAGGGTGTACGGAAGAGTAGTGGTTTTCATTAGTTGAAGTATATGAAAGGGTAGGGAAATCTATCAATGCGGTCTGTAACAAGGACAAAAAGGACTAACAGAAGCATTTTATGGCTAAAACTAGAGTGGAGAAAATGGTTCTGGTTTACTTATATTTATTCATATTTAAAAGACCGAGCATTTACCGCAGTTAAAGAGGTGCAGCGTTTTAAACTAGCATGTGAAAGGGGTACACTGAAAAATAAAAAGATCTGTTTCAGCCCCAAAGTGCCAATTCAGCCCTCCAGGGCAAAGTCTGATTCAGTCCCTTCTGGAGCCATTTGAGTACAAATCAAAAGGCCATTCCAGCCCACGCTGGGGCCCATTTCAGCTCTTAAGTCCAAATCAGCCTCGTGTAATTGGGCTGAATTGGCCCTGATTTAAGGAAGCCAAATTAGACTAAAAAATAGGACTGTATTTTACTCACGGAAACGGTCCCTTTTTTGGGGGATTAAACAGATCTTTATGATCTACAGTGTACCATTTGTCAATAAAAGTTATACGAAAAGGGTATCTTTTCTTTCAAAAATAGTATATAAAAGGGTAAGGGATTGGACCATGGGGCGGAGCCTTCCCGTATAAAACTTTGTAGGGCACCCTCCTGGGCTTTGTCCATCTGCTTTTAGTGAACCAAGTTCACTAAGTTCAGTCAGAGTTTTCTCCTAACAAAATATTTCAGAAATTCAGATGCACTCAGACGAAAAGGAAAGTTAAGATGGTGTGTATTCTTTTTGTGAAACAGAAGAAAGTTGCGAGTTTTTCATCTTTTAGTTCTGTCGCTTTATCTTAAGAATAATTAAGTCTATTTACTTAATATCATTAAAATGTTTATGTTGTCCCGCCTGTAAACGCTTCAGCAATGATTATCCTATCTTCTTCGTCATTTTTTTGTTTGGAGACTATAATTATACGGTTCCGATTTTAGCTCAGAAATTAAATCGGACCCCCTGACTTATAAACTGTCTGTCAGATTAATGACCTTGAGTGGTTTGGTTCATGGACTGTTTTTTTAGATTGAAAACTTAAGTCCTCAAGACTGAATTTATAGCATTCCACTTGTCGGAGGTACGACGTCGACTTCGTAAAAGCTGAGTTCTCGAGTAGAATTTGTAGTATTGATTTCTGGCAACATGAACATACGGTTGTTGACCATTTTCTTTGTGGTTCTTTGCGTCGCGTTTCCTTGCAGCAAAGCTAGCCCTGATGACACATGCCCTTTGATAAAGCCAAAATTTATGGAAGGTTTTGGCAAAGTCATGGTTGAGCAACGAAATGTATTTTTAAGAGAGTCCAAGAAGCTCTGCGAAGGTAGGATCAATAACTAAATATGTATCAAACTTTTCTTTTCGGACACTTCTGTGATACGGACACCTCTCTTAGTAGTTCTTTCGTTCCCAGATATATTAAGCCTCTCTATGGGTTCCTGTGGACATCGTCTTCGTCACGCGTTTTCCCATCAAATCGTCGGTTTTTTAACGCGAAATCCTCGCATATCAAGTGTGAGGTAATGCTTCTAGCGAGCCCGAGCTAGCACGACGTTGACTAAGGAAACGAGAAAATAAAACAGGCAACAGCTTTAATAAGCAAAACAAAAACTCCGAATGTGCACCACAGTTTTTGGAAGATTTCTTTTCCTTCATCGAATAAATGACGTTGTTCATTTTGATCAGAATAGCAATGCGATTGTCCATTTTATCGTCATCAATAGCGGTCCTTGCGACTTACTCTCAGAGATTCTAAACTTCATCCAATCCCTTCCTGTATATTATAGACTCGGTACAGACACCTCTGCGTGTAATGCTAACACTTGGCACTGTACCTTTGTTATTCCTTTCCTTCACTAGTTTTACTTTAAACTTCAACGCTGCAATCTTTTGCCCGTAAGCGAACTCTCCATTTGAAGGAGTCGTGACTTGCGAGAAGTCACTCGAGAACCGCACCCGAAAGGAGACGCGAGTCATAATATGGAGAGCTTGCTCGTAGGCTATGTGATCTTTAATCACGATATATGTCGTAGTTGTAGTGCTGGTCTTTGTTATCACAGTCATATGAGCATACCCTTTTAAATAGACTTTAAAAGAGGTGTATGTTTTAAGATTTTTTTATTTACTTTTATCTTATCAAAAAGCATACCACCAACCGTTTGCGGTCTTATGGGCCCGCCGCCTGACAACATTATTCTCAGGGGCACCCAACGAGAATATAGTTCAAAACCACTTAAACATAGCATTGTTGAACGTATTTTAGTATTTAATTATAAACAGTAGGTATAGGCATATTTTTATCCCCTAAACATTTTTCATCTGTTCGGATTTCTTAGCTGAAAGTCTAGTGATCCGAAAATTATAGGGATCAAAATTTACCTTTTCGAAAATTTAAGCCGGAGAAAAGGCTCCCGAAAATTCTAGGTGACCTTTTAAGGGTAAAAATCCGTTAAAAATGGGTAATTATACCATTTTTTAGATGTTCGAAAATCCTAGAAGAGGCAGACAAGCAAGAAATTTTACAACAAATGCTCCGAAAATTCTAGATCTCTAATCGTCTTCCGAACAGATATTTTCCAAAAATTGACGTTGGGCGTCCCTGTATTCTGGTATCTTCTATCATGATTTGCAAAAAGCGCTGGCCTTAGCCGACTTGTTTCTCTTAACCTAGCCCTCTAAGGCCCTGTACACTCAATGCCTTTTGCAAAGTATGCGTTTTTGTTGCCGATCGAAAACCCTTTGATAGGTTCGTGTCCACATTACTCTTTTGATGCGTTTTCGACTTTCCACACTAAAACGTTTGAAAACGAAAGAATTGCACGTTGCGACGTAAGTTGAACTCTAGGTAAGCACACGCTACAAACACATGCGCTTGGGATGTTTTTGTTTTGATGCGTTTTCGACCATTTTTGACCGTCCGCACTAATCACGATATGTATGCGTTCTTGTTTTGATCCACTTTCAAGAGCGTTTTCAGATCGATGCCTTTTTGACGAAAACACTCCGCGTATAAGTGTGGACGAAAGGCCTAAACGCATAAAATGCATGCGTTTTCAAACGAAAACGCGTTAGTGTGGAAGGGACCTCGTTATTCTTCAGCACAGTATAACAGGAGATTACTAAACCTGTTCTATTGCATGGGGTCAATAAGTGATTTAGGTGGGTCTGGTATTGACTGGGTATTTATAGTTTGCATTTCATGAGTCAATATTTGCCCTGTATGAGTTCAAAAGAGCTCGAGTCGGGATCGGTTACAACTGCCTTTTCAGGCGAAAACATGAACGGGTCCTGAACACCATTGGCAGTATTGGAGAACTTAGGTCCCTATATACCTTTTTTAGGGACAATGGAATACCTATCAGAGCAGTCGGCTAGTTACGCAAAGATAAAGCTAGCAATTATTTTAGGCTTACTCAAAGATTACAATAACGCCAGCATATTTTTAGATTTAATTCAATTCTTTGTAAAGTAAGATAAATTCCTTTTCATCTCTGTAGATGATAGATGGCTCAACTTGACTCAAGAGGTCGTTTGCTTTGGGGTGCGTGATAGCAAGTTTGCTTCAGTTGTGATACCTTTGGAAGGATTTCTTACCTCACTCAAGCTGATTCACGTGACTGGCCACGTGTCATGCGACTCAAATGCCCCTCAACATGACCGGAAATGGGGCTGTTCTCGAAGCCATCCCAAACTAGGCAGAACCCCCTTCAATATTGTCGTTACAGCCGGCAAACACAATGGAATCCTTTTTCCAATAGACCTTTTTAAGAAAGATTTGAAAAAAGAATCTCTGTGGTACGACATACCGGATGTGGACCCTGACGCGCTGGAAATAGTCCTTGGGGATTTGTCATATCCTTACTACGTCACTTCCGGACAAGAGCTTCGAATCTGGCTAGGAAAGGACTACCAGAATGTTGGCAAGGTAGAAGTCGAAGGGAAAGTTTGCTTCGCTGTCAAGGGATGGTTCATTTAGTAGGTCGCGATTTCTTAAACATAAGTAGCTGCAGTGTAAATTAGTTGAGACATTTTAGCATCGTCCGTGTAGGACTCTTTGAGTAACGTTCAATTTGGATTAAAGTAATATTTTACATATCATCATCATTATCATCATCATCATCATTGTTGATATTATTTTTAAGAAAGTAATGCCAGCAAGCAAATTTGAATAACGGTCTCAATTGAAAACCTGTGAGACCCCTGCAGTGACTAACTGGCTGCCATGTCTACTTATCAAATGAAGATACTAAAGTTCCAGGTTGTTATTGTTACGAAAACAAACATATGACTGCTTGCAGACCAGAGTTTCAATAACCACTCAGATTTAAATATATAACTTTTAAATTTGTAGAAATGTCAGTTTACAGTAATGTTGTAGTATAACAAAAAAAAAACGGCGGAAATAAACAAAAAAATACAAGCTTCTTCCCTTTCAAATGTTTACTATATATGTAGTGTTTACCACCATATCGACAGAAAGTGGATACTGTCAGTTTAAGAACTCCGAGCATTTTGATTCTCTGACTGGCTGAAACATTTTTGCTATAGACTTTCTTCCTTAGAGTGCACAATTTTGTTTCTTACTTTAGTTAAATAATGGCTTCAGTGTTTACGCAAAACTTGTTAAGACTGTATACGGAATAAATTAAGTGGGTCATGCATAGTGTTGTCAGCTCTTTTATTTTTCCCTCAAGTTTGTTCCCAGAGGTTGCGATCCTTTTAGGGCCTGTTTACATGAAGGTGGGGGACCCAAAATAGGTGAGGTAACCTGCTTAGGTGGGGTAAAAAAAAAAAACCCGCCTTTAAATGCAATCTTACAACCCCGCCATCCTGGGGTGCACTTCCGCAAAATTATTGAATGGTCGCTAAGCACGTAAACAAGAAAAATAGTGGCTAACCACGTTTTTTGGCGATTAATGCTCTTCTAAACTCACTTCCTGCTCTTGCTGCAACTTTCAGTGCTGTGGCTTTCTATCGTTACCTTTAATAATGATGCAAAGCTACCGCCAAAGTGACACAAATTCAGTATCACGAATCCGACCCCGGCTAGACGGGTTACCACACCTTGAAAGGTTTACATGGCAAAATTTGACCCCGGCTGGGAGGGTTAACCGGTCTTGCAGACCGGGCTACCTGCCTTGGCGGATCACCCTACCTATCATGTAAACGTGATCAAATTAAAATGAGTGATTATACAGACAGGCGTGTAACCCCATCTTAGCGGGTTACCTCACCTACCTAGGGTCCCCCATCTCCATGTAAACAGGCCCTTAGTCGGAACAAGGCTAAAAAAGGTGTGCTGCACGTGCAAAGTTGTTTTTCTTTTGCTAATTAGACCTATTGATTTTTTTGCCTTTCTAGTTGCCTTAGCCTTTAGCATTGTATGATCTTATTTTTTGTTCACATAATAGTAACTTTTAGACCTGGGTAAAACTACATATTAACTTCAGATTCTGTGGATGAAATCCTATGGTGTGACCATTCAAATGAAACCTCTTCAGCAGTACTTTCACATGATGCTATTTATTTAGTGTGTAGTTCTAACTGTTGCGTTGTGGATGAAATCCATAGGTGTGACCATTCAAATGAAACCTCTTCAGCAGTACTTTCACATGATGCTATTTATTTAGCATGTAGTTCTAACTTTTGCGTTGTGGATGAAATCCATAGGTGTGACCATTCAAATGAAATCTCTTCAGCAGTACTTTCACATGCTGCTATTTACTTAGTATGGGGTTCTTCGAGGTCTATGGATGAAATCCTACGGTTTGACCATACACATAAAACCTCTTCGGTAGTGAGTTTACATTTTAAGGTTTTATCTGGTATTTGAAACTGAATTTGGAATCTTACTAAAAATTCTAGTTTAGGTTGGTTTGGGGAGTGTCATCGCTCTTAAGGTATGAATCAACATACTTTTTTCTCAGTTGCGTAGAAGCTGCTCGTAAGGTCTCTCCTGATTGGTCGCAGAAAACAATGACACGTCATTCTTTCAATTGTTTCAGCATTGTTTGGGGTCACGGTTTGGCACCATTGGTGACTTCTCTTCTGAGCAGCTGCTACATGACAGGTCTGCAGATGTGTTTCATATTCAAATTGTGTGTACTTGTTACGGCCCCTGAAATAACGAGTAAACTCAAACTTGTTTTGGCCTCATCTGTTTTCGTTTTGTTCGTTCTTCTATTTATCAGCATCTTTGTCTTGGATGCGGCAACTGAACTCTTTGTTTCCAACAGTCATGCCATCAAATGATCTAAAATTTTAGGTAGATATTTACTTGGGTCGAAAAAAGATAAAATATTGGGGCGACATTTATTTGGGTCGAAAAAAGATAAAATATTACAACTCTCGGAAGACCTCACGGGATTGGCTGGGAAAACAATGAACAAAAATATCTAACAATGGAACCTATTAACCCGAAAACGAAAGAGCTACAACATATTGGGGTCCAGTCGAAATTAGAGGTTCTGAAGAGCTGTTAAGGCTACAGGGGTCGAAAATAGACGACGAGTTGGTTCGGAGAGGTATTTTTTTCCGAAAAAAAAGAACGTTTCATGGATGTCGGCTCCCCTACTGACAGGCATACTATTTTTTAAGGAAAAATATAACTTGCTCAGATCACAGTTTATTTAAAGAAGACAAGACCGAGCTTATCGGAAGCTTAAAAAAAGGAGATAAAGTGTATGTAGTAGACACGTACAAGTACGATAGTATCAACATCAAACGACGTATAAACTGTGAGGGTACCAATAATAATTTTAAATTACACGAAAGGTTTGACTCCATCCGACTTTTCGACATTTTAGACAAACATTCCTATCACCTCTATTTTTGTTTTTTCATCAGTAATTTAATCACTCCCTTTTGAACTGACATCTGCAACGATAAATTTTAATTAACCTGTTCTATGGTAATACACAAAAAAATATCCAGGAGATTATTGCTTTCCGGTTCCAGGGACTTTCTCTTTTTTTAATTACAGTAATTGTTTAGCGATAAGAGGGTCTTCCTTTTCCTGTTTTTCTTGGCATCGAGATCAAGAGTCAGTCAAGAAGACTTAAGTTAATTTTGTTCTACTGGAAAGCTAAATAATTCACGACATCTTGCGCAAAGTTACTTCTTCGGAGTTATTATTATCATTGAAAATTATATTTAAAATGGCCAGTGAGAACGGATTCCAGTCGAGAAAGAAACGTCCCAGGTTCTTTCTCTGTGGAATATGTAACGTTGTCTCAATAGATGAAAGTAGGGCCAATGAAAGAGACACCAACGAAAACACTGCTCAGAGAGATGAAGAAAAGCGTCTGAGTTCTACAATGGCTGGTAACAAGGATACTGAACGTTCACTACATACAGATACATCGGAGTCTTCGCTGAATACGAAACATTCCATCTCAAGAGACGTTGAAGATACAGGATTAAAAGCACTGGCTCAGACTCAGAGTTCGTCACAAATGATGGTGTCTCGTTACGGCGAAGAGGTGGAAACATTTCGAAGAGCACAAGGAAAAATATGCTGGAACGAGTGTCTGAAAAAGCTGGAAAATTTTGACAGCAACAAGGACGGAAAAATAATTGATAACGACAGCAGTGATAGGGGTTTTATCTTGTCAAAATCTTCACAGAAAGTCTCAGAACAAGAAAAAATCAACTGCAAAGAGACTTCATCGAAAGGAGACATGGCTAGCGGTCCTTCGGAAGCACCGGTTGATGGACTAGTAAATGAAAAAGACAATGGAAGGCAGAAACGGGATTCTTCTCCAAAAGATTTAAAGACCTTCGTCCCAGTAAGTGGTCACAACTTGGAGTTATTTGAGTCTACTGAAGCCAACTTTGCACCTGATAATGAGAATTCAACAAGGGGAAGTCATAAAAAGACGAACGTGCCAGAAATTCAAATAAACGGCACTGAATCCAAACATGCCTGGCATGAAGAAGAAAAGCCCTTACCAGGGAGCCGCTGGAAACGTATCGTTGCTCTCAGAACAAACTCAGGCCGTGGGAAAAAAATGCAACGAGATTCTGCTACAATCAACGAGGAGTACGAACTCATAGTCTCCACTTTGAAAGAGTACGGTGTGTGGTAATAGAAGTATCAAACCGGCTCTAGTCTGCATGTAGGAAATCCCTTTGAATAAAACGTGTTTAATTTGACAAGAGCTAAAGGACTAATTACAATGCTATATTTTGTGATGTCTGTACAAATAACTTAGATATCAATTCTGTATAAAAATAACCATTGCGGCACGAAGAAAATTTTCAGATTATCAGGCACGGAGAGGGTAAAAATACATAGTTAATTAAGCCAACTGGTTGGCATCTATTCTGTAGGTATGATCTATAAGTACATGGATATTTTTGCCCTTTAAGTCAATGTTTGAGTCCAAAGATTGTCTGTCGCAACTGAAAATTTTTAATTGAAAGCCTTTGAGCAGAAGCGCTAAATTGCGCTTTTTGCTGCTGAATGCTTTACGAAATAAACATTTGACTTTGAAAAAGAAATTAAATTTGTAGGCTGTGCGGGGAAGTAAATCACTTTTTCTTTCCCTTGGAAGGTGTCTTTCTTCCTCCCTTGGCTGTAGAAGCACTCTTTCGGCTTTTGCTCGGTGATGGTGATCTTTCTCTTTCCTTAGCTGCCTCTGCCGCTTGTGCTTCTTCTTTCAGCTTTTCAGCTTCCAGGAATTTCTGTCTGTATGCTTCTCGTCTCTGGTTCACTTCACTCCGCGCCTTGTCTAAAGCGGCCTAGGAGAGGGAAAAAGAAAAGGAAATTTTCAGTTTTCCATTCTTACTTTGATGACTCTCTACGTTTTCTTTGCCCTTCTCGCGCGTGGTAAGATATATAAGTCCTTACCCCCTTTATATATAGAATTTTATGTTATCGTCAACGGTCTTTTAAAACTTTCTTTCAGTAATAAGAGAAACATTTTTGCAAACCATGAGGTAAAAAAATATAATCGCATAAAAAGTGGCGCCGTATGGCTTTGAGCGCACGCTAGCTTTCGTCACCATTCACCCACGGGCAATTAGTTAATGCGCTTTATGCTTGTTATGTTGTAATCTAAAGCAGCGAATTTACAACGCACAAAAAAAAAAATACATGTAATGCAGCTGCGTAATTTACAAGTTAGATATACTCCAAGAGAACATCGAGTCTTATTTTGACGGGTCTGAATCACGTTTCGTCTAAGTTAAATATTTTCTAACTTGGTAACGAAAGACAAAGCAAGGAGAGCGCCGGGCCATGTTTGGGTCCAGTGTACCTGCAGTTCTTCAGCTTCTTGTAACTGCCTCTCCTTGGCTGCATTCCTGTCCAGTCTGTCCTGCTCTCTCTTTTTTTCCACCATCTCTTCTCGCATAGCTTTAAACGCACGCGCCGAGGAAGCACGTTCCTGAAGGCGTCTCTCCTTTTCTTCCTCGTCTAGCAGCACAGGGACACCACCTCGCGACCTGAAAACAAGGCAAACAGGGTGAGATCACAATGCTTAGCAAACTACTTTCTCCTATATAAGACATCCCGCATTACTATAAATAAACAAAAGAATTTGTCTTTATGCACGATAATGTTCTCAGTTTGCATGAACTGTACAACTAATCCAAAAAAATTTATTGACAATCATTGGAATAACACACAATTGTAGTAAAAACATTCGAGTCTGTGGATGAAATCCTACGGTGTTTACCATTCAAATGAAAACTCTTCAGCAGTACATTCAAATGTTACTAAATGCATTTATTTAGTTTGTAGTTCCAACTTTTAAGGCTTCAGATGAAATCTTATGGCGTGACCACTCATGTAAAACCTCTTCAGCAGTACAATCAATTTAATTTTGCTTTTTGGGCCCTCAGTTTTGGAAGTAAATGTTTCAGACCAGGGAGATGTTGGGTGCTTGTAGTGATAGTCTATCTAACCTGATGGTCTTAGGCGGGGAAAGAGGCTGTAGTATCTGATCCGGTTCCTTAGGAGGTGCTACTAGTGTCAATTCGCCCTGGTCTGCCTCTGATTGCACTGGTGACGTTACTGTCACTGTAGAGTAACAACAACAAATAATGTGTAAAATAAGGTGAGTAAAGGATTCCTAATTTAAAATTTGGCTTCAGCAGGCTTCAGGTTACTTATACGGTCTCCAAGAGCACTTGATTCTTCTGTCAGTTTATAGTACCCAGAGAAAACAGCCGATATTTTGGGACACCACCATTGGTTTCAAAGTGAAATAACGTCTGAGGGACTACTACAGAAATTCCATACTGATGACGTATCACTACCCTGATCTGGGTAGTGCTACTGATTGGCTGAAGCAAATTTCCCTCTTGGCACGACCAATCAGAAACACTATCAAGATCTGGACAGTGACTCGTCATCAGTATGGGGAAATCACTGGTGGCGTCACGAAGTGTCGGCTGGTTTCTCAGGCTAAATTTATGGTAACTGAATCGCAGTTCTGTGACGATTTGGTGACCCAACGGAGGAAGCCCTAACAAGGTAAATGTTAAAGAGTTTTTTTTACGTGTAAACGGAAGTGGGGTGCGTAAAAATTTGTACTACAGTAGGACAGTGGGAAGCATGTGATTAGTTAGTTGAATAAGGTGGATGTGTAACTTTGCTTTCTTGTATCCTGCTAAAACTAGCGCACACGCATCAGCAGGACTCGCACATAAATATGTAAGTTTCTTACATATTTCGCTGGAAGGTGCCTCTTTCTCTTCGTGCTGATCTTCGTCGCCGTTTTCTTCTTCAATCGCATCTTTTTCAACCTTCACCATGTGTTCGTTTAGAAACTTTTGACGGCTTTGCTGGGCCTTGGGAAAAAAAGGATAAATTCACTTATTCTCCGTGGTAAGTTTACTTACTTTAAGGTGTTGTTTTAGATTTAACGCTTTTCAAATTGTCAGTATTGAAAAATAATGGCATCTTAGATGTAAATAATGCCTCCATCATTTAATCTAAATTTTCTACGAGGAGCCCCCTATAAAGTTATTAAGCATCCCCCGCCTGAAGAAACTGAAAATAAATTAAGTCCCCACACCAAAAAACCAAACAAACAAAAAAAAAATGCTAAAACTGGCAGTTTTATTGAAGTGGCAAATAATCTCCATGGCCATTTTCGAGAAGTCTTTCAAGCTGTGATCCACCTTTTTCCTCGCAACCCAGCAAAATCCCGATCGCAAAATGATAAACCTTCTGATATTTGATAACTTGTTTTCGCCGCTATGACAATCTCACTAAAACTCGAGGTAGAATGACGACGGCTATCGCGTTTTCCCGCCAAAATGACGCTGATTCACGCGCGCGCGCACTACTTAGTATTGGGAAAATCTTGTCCTCGTTGTCGCCCTTGTCTTAAAATCGAAAGCTCACTATTGGGACACCTCTTCCGCAGTTTCCCCGTAATGTTTGTGACACCAACGCCAAAGAAAACGCCAGTCAGATCAGCCAATAAGCAGCTAAATATTCGTTCGTGCAAACTACTTAATAGAGGTTAAGGTCTCGGTAAATGAAAATTTTAGTACATTGCTCGATTTTGTTTTTTTGGGATTTTTGGCATGAGTGGGTCCTAAATTTTATTTTGGAAGAAAAAGAAAATCAGAAAGTGCTTTTTAACCCTTCTAAAATGAGCCTTTTCTGAGCTAACCAGCCAAGCGTGGACCTCGCGCTAAATCTTTAGAGCTGATTTTCTCTCACTCTATTTTAGACGCAAAAATCAAAATTCTCCGACCTCCAGTCGGGACAGGTTTTAAGCTATCGCTTTGAAACTTTCAGATATGATGGATAATGATATAGACTCAAAAAGGGTGTGAGGAATTTTCCGATTTCCCTTTGTAACTCATTTTATGCCAGTTTCTTTGCGTAAATCGCGCTCGAGATTTGACTTTTTAGTTTGAAATGCAATAATTCCGCTAATACGAGACATATGCAAATTTCCTCACACCCTTTTTTAGGTCTTTTATCTGTCAATCAGATGCAATAAAAAGGAAGTGAATATTTAACAACGCGAAAGGGCTGGAGCTTCAGCAGTAAACTCGATACCTCTGAGTTCGAGAGCAAAAAACTTAAGCGCCTTTTGAAATTCGATGAAATAAAATCTTTCATAAGGTAATTTAGTCTTTTAGCTTTAATTTGATATATAACTTGCCTTTGTAACGAAAATACTCGCGCGACTAGAATTTTTTTCTGTGGGCACCTCGTTTTCCTTTACCGAGACCTTAAGCATCACGCTTACGTCAAACGGCAAACGCGAATTTGTACCACGTGACCAAGTTTCCCCTTTACTTGTCGTTTACTGTTCATTATTCCGACAACTAAATTAGTAGTTTCACGCAATTTTTCATCCATAAGAGCTGTTTTTGACTGTTCATTTTCTATTCTGAGAAATTCTCAATTTAATGTTTATTCCCTTTCGATCTGAGGTCACCAGGAAAACGAACTTGGACCTCTCGCATAGAGGGCCGCGCACTAACCAACTGCGCTTATACTTTGGCAAAGGACTCAGCGCAGAGACATGTGTTCCAAAGTATCCAAGACGTTGTTAAATTGCATTAGGGACTTTAAGATCCAACGACGCGGACGGCAACGAGAACGTCAAAAAAACAATAGGTTTAATTAGCACATCAACAACTTCGCACGTGCATCACACTTTTTTGTACATTTCTTTCCCGTTTTTGCACGACTACGACGTGAAAGTGCCTAATTTCGCGTTTTATGGAGGACGTAAACAAGCAACGACGAAATTGTATTTCTCTTTCTGAGCTTGAATTTGGTCCCTTGAAATTCAGCTTCAGGAGGGTTCGCCGACAATTGACAAAGTAAGTGGGTAGGAATAATCGCTTTAAAGACCGAAAGAACGCACATTCACTTTTTAAGCGACGTTCTTGTCGCCGTCGCGTCGTTGGATCTTAAAGTCCCTATTACTTTCTTTCACCGACATTGTGTTTGTATGCTCACGAATATCTCCTAACAAGGGTTACGTTACACTTTTTCTACCTTTGCAGCTCGTCCTGGTTCAGCGGCTTCCCATGCCTGCTTCATAGCCTTTATTTCGTCCTGTCTTTCCGTGTCCTTCTTGACCTCGATTTCGTCCTACGAAGCAAAATAGGTAACCAATGAATGTGATTCCAAGAAAAGACAAACCAGCCCTTCAGCTTCTATAACTGGGAGGAGGGGCTTTAGCTTCTAAGACGACGACGACTACTAGAACGAGATTTTCCCAATACTAAGAAGCGTGGGCGCGAACCAACGTCATTTTGGTGGGAAAATAAGGTAGCCGCCGTCAGTCTACTACGAGTTTTAGCGAGAAAGACAAGTTATCAAATGTTAGAAATTTTACCATTTAGCGATCGGGAGAAGGTTTTGCCTCCTTCAACGGAAATAAACGTGCTAACTTTTGTGGTGAAAAAACTAGTACAATATAGCTTCCTGGGGTGTTTATTTCTAGAGAATAGGCGAGAAAACTGAAAATTAAATGTCGTCCCCGAATCTAAAGTTCTCTAGTGTCTCAGGGCGACACCGGAAAATAATTACTCATGTTCGCACCGAATAACCCGTTGCGCTATTCGTTTGCGATCGCAAAAAAACTGGAGATCGAAAAATGAGTTGAAGGTTAAGCTGGGCGACTGTAAGTTAGTAAATTTTGAGAATAACTGACTGTACACCAACTCCATTTAAGAAGCACTGTCATGGAAACTGGAAAACCTTGATGTGTTTCAACTACGACAACAGAAAAATGTCCCTCTGGTTTTGTAAGAAAGTACTGTAAAGATGCACTGAAACTATTTACTAATCACCCTATGTTTCTTTCACGTCAGTGTAAAACAATCTGTTACTTTGTTTGCCTAGTTTTCCGTGTGTCTGCCTTTCTCCTTGTATTTTCTCAGGTTTTCGATTTTTAATATTAGGCACACTATGTGTAACACACTTTTAAAAGTACAGTTCATTTAGAGTACTCCGGAGCAATCAGAATGTAACTGCAATACTCGAATGCCTGGCACACTAATCTTACCCCGTTCGCGTCAGAAACAATCCTCAGAGTCCAGTTAGGTTTGCTTGAGTCGAACTGTTGCTGAAGGTAGTATGAAGAAAAAACGATGTGAAAGTCAAGTAAATAATTAACACTTAGGTACCGCCAAACCTCAGCTAAAGAGACCTTCGTAAAACTCAAAAACTGTAGTTAAGTTACTGTGAAGCTGCTTATCGCAGTATTGAATATGTTCGTCGTTTGCCCTAGAATGCGACACCAAATCTCTCCGCTATTTTTCTCTGTTTTCTCTTTCGCTCTCCAACGAGGAAAAGACCTTGAATAGTACTCGATTTAGCCTGCTGAAACAGCGCTCAGTATTTTCTTGTGTGTAGTCACTATCTTTGATTTTGAAAGCAGAGGAAGATTAGGGCGAGTTTAAAGGTGCGACACAGGAAGAAAGGAACACAGTGGGGGGAAGGGAGAGGAAGGGGGAATAAATACTTTCTCATCTGTCTACCACCCCTCCTCTCGTTCCCTCCCTTCTTTGACACGAGCACCACGTAACCCGAGCTAATTATAGTGCTCTCCCACCCTCTAAAAACGCCTGCAGTACAATGACGCTATTTCCTACTAACAGCAAGTTACCTGTGATGAAGGTCTTGAACCCGCTTGTCCTTTGCTTGATCTGCTCTCTTTGCCTTCTTTGTTTTTCTTGCCTTTAGACACAGAAGCTGACAGCTTGTCTCCACGAGGTGCATTCTCCGCGGGAACTAAACGACAGATGCAAACTTTTAGAAAATACCTCCAACCTTCACTAAGAGGACTTACTTTGTAAAAAATAAAGTGTTAGGAATTTGTTAAAAAGCTGTAAGCTAGCTGCAGCATAACATCTAAAACGGTTCATCAGTTTACGACTTGAAAAAGTATAGAAAGCTAAAACTTTCAAAAGATTGTACGTTCAACAGGTAAAGAAAACAAGCCAAATACGGCAGTCGAAGAGTCCGAATATTTGCACTAAAAATGTAATAATAACCACCGCGATGCAATGAACAACATTAAGCGTTCACTTCTACCGATCTGTACAAGGAAGATGTGACATCATTCACCATATGGAGAAAAAAAGAAGGAGTGGAGGAAATTTATTAAGAAAAACAAAAAACGGTCCTTCTTTAGTCCAATTCGTGAATAGGAATTCAAGCTAGTTGCTATAACTTTCATCACATTTGCAAGGCCCCAAATTATAACATCAAAGCCGAGAACCTACCCTCCACGTCAAGTCGATCCAGATTCTTGAGCATGGCTACAAAATCCCAGGAACTTCTTGACAATGGCCAACTGTCTCGCAGGACCTGCGCCTGAATTATGTACTTGTGAATCTACAATTAAGTGATAAAAACATTTACTTCCCATTAGCACTGACAGACTGACAGCTAACAGTCTTTGATTGTAAGCTAAGGGCAGTAGGATTAACTCCGTCACTAGAGCCCTTGACTGCAGAGTGGGAGGTCGTGGTTTCGATTCCCGGGGCCGGACCAACACTCAGGGTCTTAAAATAACTGAGGAATGAAGGTATTGCCTTACAGTCAAACCAGGTCAAGCGTTCCTGTCGCTAGCAAACTAATGAATCCATTAATGGAAAAATGATTTCGTTTGTTGATTCAATAATCCATTCATAAAATGAATAATCCAACAGTAAAATTGGACCTAGATTCAATAATTAAATGTTGATTTGGTTGATGAACAAAATCTACCTGTTCTTTATTCTAGCTTGTCTGTTGAGTTCAATCGTATTTGCTTCCCTTTTCCTGCCGTTTACGATTGCGTTTTTAATTGCCTTTAATCAAAATAACAGCTAGAAGAGACAGACTGCAAACCCAAAGAAACTGACAAAGGCCGGGGATCGAAATCCACCAATCATCGCACATACACTGACCTCAGTTTGACTATTGTGTTTTCTAAGAGGTCAGGTCCGTTGCACTGATTACTGGAAGCAAAGTGGCAACATGTAACAGTTTGTTTGGGTTTGAACTTCAGAACTCGCCCGCACTCGACTCTTGGACAAAAAGAAGAAAAAAGTGTAGTTTTTCAAAAAACAGTAGTCGAATCAACATTCGGTTATCGAATCGAGGCTAAAAATGAATATTGGATTGTTCATTTTATGAATGGATTATTGAATCAACAAGCGAAATCATTTTTCCGTTAATGAATTTATTAGTGCGTTAGCGACGGGAACGCTTCACCTGGTTTGACTGTAATTCCCTGCACACGGCCAGACCTTCGCGTGGTTCGAATGACCACGTAAAATTGCGGTCTCGTTTCCAGTAGGCGACATGAAAATAGTGTCCCCAGTTAGCACTTTCGTGCTAAATACATTCAGTCGTATAACACGTTATAGTTCAGTATAACAGTGTACGGGGTACACTGCCGCTCATTGTCCTTGCAATGTGGCTGGTCAGTTAAGACTGTAATAGCCTTGAAGTTGTACAAGAAATCTTCCCAACTGGTTTTAAAGTTGTCTCCACAGTAGTTTTTGTTGAAGTTTTGCGCTCTGCAAGTTTTAGAACACGTTATAGTTTCTGTAGAGAAGCCATATTGTTTTTGTCACCAAGATGTTGAGTTGTTCAAAGTACGAGGAACATAAATGCAAGATTGGCCAGGAGTCAAGACTACCAGGATTTGAACACGGCTCGGCCGGCATATTAGTTGGCATATTGTTCCCCTACCCCAGTCCTGAGGTTACAAATAACACTAACCTTGACTTCTGGCTCCGTGTCTTCGGGTTCCTCGTCTTCTTTATCCAATGAGTCATCGTGCAGTAGAGGACGAGAACCTTTCTGCGAAAGAGGAGTGTGTGACCATGTTAGCTATTTCCACAAACGTTTCAAAAAGTAAGGGCAAGTCTTGACATAACTGAAAGAATCTTTGAAAGCCTCACTACAAAGTTCCCATTTTGACCAGTTTAAGTCACATGAAAACAACGAACTTTCAGTCCCACAGGTGCAATAGAGTTCTAACTATTCAGTCTGTGTATAAACACTAAGGTGTGAAGTATTAACCACTGATCTGGTGTGGAACATTATGTTCTCCCGTTGCACCAGCGATTCCGTGGATGAAAACTACAATGTTGTCATTCAAATAAAAGCTATGGAGTAGACTTCTTTTTCTGTGACGATGCTGTTGCGTAGGATGACTCTAACTTTTGAGTTATCTTGAATTTTAAGCTTGATTCCATTGGAGACAAAGAATTAAACAGTGCTTTGGACTGCAGGGTGGCAAATGCATTTTAAAATAAATCGTCAAAATTTTTCGCAACTGAGAAAGGAACAAATAACACAAAGCTCGGAGTTTTCGATACGGATGGAAAGTCCTAACGAATACTCATCTTATAAAAAAAACGAATAACACCGCCAACAACACTAAACAGCAAAAAGAGCACCAGATCACTCACCGATGATCCTGGCCGGGAGGTACTGGACTCCTTGCAGCTCTTCTTTCCTCCTTTGCCCGGTACAGGAGACGCTACGGCTTTGCGGCTACCTGAGGTGGGTCTCTTGGCCGAGCGAGGGTGGGACGAGGTTGGAGGGCGGGAACCTGGTAATGACAATAATCTACCAATCAATGATCATTTCTTCGGAGCCAAGATTCACGCGGAAAGTGACACGAGAGTGAAAGAAAATAACTGAAGGGCTTTTTTTCAATGTTCTTGCCTCCTTCGTGCAAACTATTTTAAGATTATAGCCTGAGTCTGATTTGATGGTTATTCCGTTTCGATGTGAGGTCACACCAACGAAACGAACTCAGCACCTCTCGCACAGAAGGCTGTGCACTAACCAACCGTAACAATCCCTGAACCTTATTTTAGAAAAGGACTGTAAATTTATGTGTTCCAAAGTACATATAAATACACCGATAACTGACAGGCTTTTTGAATTGTTCTTACCTCGTTTGCCATGTTTTTCTTCTTCGTCGCCAGTGCGATCGCGGTAGAATGTGAAAGCAGGAATAACTGCGTGAGCTTTGCCTGTGGTACTCGCCACTTCTTGTTCATGATCAAGAATCTGCAAAAATAACAAATCTCTATGGTTTACTGTGGCAAGAGAATCTATTTCGTTTGTTTAAATATCTCTTATGCCTTTGCTCCATTGTACAAAATGTTGTTCAGTTCATCCCATTCTCAGGGTTGCCAATACTTTTTTGTTTTCTGAAAGGACAAATGCCCGACCGAGTCAGCAAATTAGTCGGACAAACCACGGTGATAGGTATACATTATTTTGACTCTTAATTTCTTTTAGCATTATACAAATCTCCAGCTTCAAAATAAGTCTTTAATATGTCCGACTGCAAGCAGGATTTTGAGGGAAATGAGCAAATTTTAGTCGGATATTGCCCGAAAACCGACTGTTATTCTAAGCTCTGTTTTACAGTGACCATGTAGTTGTCCTCCTCATCTGTTTTCAGTCGCACCCCCGCACCAAGTTAATATCCCCTACGTTAGACTACGAGTAGTCCGACCTTTCCCTCAGGGATGAGTCGAGCGAGTGAGCGAGATTGGCGAGCGAACGGGCAAATCGCCACCCGCGAGGAAGGTGAAAAGCGTCTCACCTCACCTCGCGCGCGGCGATTTTCACTCATGATCGCAAATTTCGCTGAGGAAAATGAGAGACTACTTGTCTTGTAGTCTACGCCAAGGTGTCAATAATTGCTGGCGACA
This sequence comes from Porites lobata, assembly GCA_942486035.1. Taxonomy (NCBI): domain Eukaryota; kingdom Metazoa; phylum Cnidaria; class Anthozoa; order Scleractinia; family Poritidae; genus Porites; species Porites lobata. Next base: position 4,330,511 of record CALNXK010000001.1, on the reverse strand, counting down.
AGAGGAGCCTGCAATCCTATTCTCTAGGTTGTAATTACGCATGCGTCGCATGTATGTAGCCAGTATTCGTTTGCAGTTTCACTAAGGATGAACGGAATGCACAAAACGTAATTTCATCAATTCTATCCCTCGTACTCTAATCGCGCCTGTTTTGACCACCTGTCAAGTGAAACTTACGCAAAGCACAGCGCTGGAGCAAAAGCATTTTGACCCTTGATTGTTGTCGCCCGCACTCCCTAACCTTTGGTTATTACTAGTACTCTAAACGTAATCCGCAGTGTTATTCTGACACGTGCCTCACCTGTAACTTAATGTAAACGTCCGGTTTAGAAGTCCCTAGCTGAAGGCTGACCATGTGATCTTCTGTTACTTTCACTGTGTATCTTTAAAATACAACACCAACAAAATATTAAGAAGTGGTCACACAAATACACTCAAAAAGGCAAAGAGGATGAAGGATTAGCACAGTTGAGACTCTCATGAGAGAGACTCATGAGTTGAGACTCTGCATGAGACTCTCATGCAGGAGAGATGCAAGGACCAAGACAAGGGCAGCATGCATACTTAATTTACCCTTTTTCGTGTAATTAATTGCGCTCTACTGTCTTGCCTAATTCAAAAATCTTCTTTTTTATACGCTACTTGCATATCTCCCATAATGAACCTTATTTGCCCCCCAAAATTTTGCATGAGCATTGTTTTCAATTTCTCTTGGGACGGCTTTTGGGGGCAAATAAGGTGCATTATGGGAGATTTGCAAGTCGCGCACAAAACTTCTTTACATTTTATCTTACGAATCTACCTAACTGTTTTCATCAAATAATTAATTTATTTAATTTTTACACAACCCGCCTCGAATAGCCTTGCTACTTACGGGTTGTGTTTTAATTTGTTTTGTAACAAGGATTTTGAAATAAAATAAAAGTTGTTGTAAAGCTGTTGATGCAGTTGGTTAGTGTGGGTGTGCGGCGTTCTGTGCGGGAGGTCCCGGGTTCGATTCCCAAGTGTGACCTCAAATCCTTCTATCGACTTCTTTCCTTTTCGTGTAGCTTTAAGTAGCGTCAGACTGTACACAGATGGAGAGGAAGGGAGGGGGAAGGAGGGGGTAAAATGAGGGCATCGTTTGCCTCAGGTTTGTCAGTCTGATGACTTTTGTGCTACTGAAGTAAAATAAGGACTCTTTACCTTTACCTTCAGAAGCATTCAGCTAAGAAGTTGAGTCAAAATTCATTGCATTCTCACCTGAAAATAATGTTGTACTTGTTGGGGATGTAGTAATCTCTAATCTCCTTGTTTACAAAGTGACTATTGACTCCGTCCCGAGCGGGGTACGGTAAAGGTTCCGTTGAACCTATAACCCGCAGCCTGAATTTCCCAGGAGGGAGAATAGCGTTCGGGGTTCTGGCTTCAGCAACGAAAGTGTAACCACGCTGACAAGAAAAAAAGAGGTCTTAATTCAATGAAAGTACTATGCAGTGTAAAGGAGGGGGAAACGTGCGTCTGAGCACACGACGGAAAAACACGTGACATTCACTGAAGACTGGCTCACTATAGGGAAATAATGGCGTAACGACATAAACCCCATTTACACGCGTTAAAAAAATCGGCACGGCAAGCCAAATTTTTGGCACCGTGCTGACGATTTTAAGGCACGGCACTCCCAGTTTTCGACGTGTAAACGTATCGGTCCCAATGTAATGTGGCATCAGTGCTCAAAATTTAGGAGCAGGTAGTCTCGGCACGGGTAAACGAGGCACGGTGCCAAAAATTTGGCGTGCCGTACGGATTCTTTTAGCGCGTGTAAATGGGGTTATAGTTTTACATCTTCAATTTGAAAGGAGCGAGCCAAAACGAGCCTTTTTAATGTTTTCCTGTGATCATTCATTCGCAGCATTTGCGCTATGTATTTTTTCTATTTTCGTTTCAAGTAGTTTACAACAAAGCAAACAATACAAACTTACCTTGTTTTTCTTCAAGTTGTTCGGCGCCACTTTCTGGAATACTCTTGTTAATTCTTCTCCTGAGTCGTTGTCCACCACTCGTAACAAACAAGTCGGCAAGGAAACATAGAGTTTAGGGACCGTTAAAACTGGTTCGTCCACAAAGAACACTTCCCTGCAAGTAAAACAAGCAGCAAATTCAAATACTGAGTAGTAAAGAAACGTTTTTGCCGTCACTGCACGACTACGACTTAAAAGTGCCTAACTTCACGTTTTGTGGAGGACGTGAACTCAAAGCAACGACTTTCTTTTTCTTTTCCTAAACAATACAGTCTTGTAGAACTCAACTCCAAAAAATATGGCCAATATTTGACGAATTGAACGACATGGAATAAGCGCGATAAAGTTTGAAGCAGCGCGAGTCCACTTTTTAAGTGCCTTTTTCGAAGCCGTCGCCGTCGTTGCTGCTTAACCTCCCTAAAAACTGCCCCAAGCACGCTCTTCCTTATGGCACTTGAGGAAATACTCGTGAAAGACAAAATCACTAGTTCGTGTGAAAGAAATATGTCTCCTAAGCATTACTTCGAACGTAACAAATAACAAAATGAACTTTTCTTAGCCTCTTTTTGTATTCGCTGTGTTATTAACACCTTGTTTTAACGTTTTGGCCGATTATTTTTGTTTTACTCAATTTGGTGGGAGTTTCCACTCTCTGAATTGTAATAATTTCGTGACGCAGCTCCTTTAAAATGAAGGGTAAAAAAATGGTGTTGTTCATACGTGTGTAAGACTAAAAACAAAATCGACCCACCGGAACTTGTCGATTTAGGATGCTTAATGAAAATAAGGTTGTGACATACCTGAAGACCACAAACCATGAATTAGGTGGTTGTTCAGGGTAGCTGCCATTGTAGTCTGTGTATGCTACTCTGCTCCACTCATCTTTGTAGAACGGAAACAATGGAAACAGATCAGGATCCCGCTTGAACATAAGTCTAAAGATTTGAATGGCAAAAGTCTCCAGGTTGGGTTCAATCAAGCTCCAGGCTTTGGATAAAAGCTCCAAAACCTTTTGATGTTCCTCAGTTCCTGTGAAAATAATAATTAAGATTAGGATACTAGGACAGAGACAGCAAACACAGATTAACAGCATGTCACGTGCGTGCTATAATAGGCTACGTCGAGAAATACCATAATACTCGTTTAAGTGCAGGTCTTGGCAATGTATAATGTTAGCATTTCTTTTCCAACGTCCTTTGTTTTCAGCACGATCTGCCAAGTTATGCGGTAGTTTCTCAACAAGTTGCATTCTCAGTGCGTTCACATGACAATGCGTTCAGCAGTGCTACTATTAGCTAACATGTAGTTAGGTTCAGGTTGTTTCCACATTGTACAGGATAGCTTTTGGTGCCGACATGAAATGCTATCTGGTACAGAATGAACGCCAGTGGGAAAGAACTGAAACAATGTTGTTCACACACATCAAACATCGTACCGGAGCGGTTGGCTGAGGGTTTTGTGCGCTAAGTCCCAATCCTTAGGTCTGAATATTTACTTCCGTCTCAGGAGGTTCCAATACTCGCTCTTACCTATCTACTTCCGCTAAGGTACCTGCTGTCTACACTTACGTCCCTGTGAGGATGATCGCGCACGTACAAGAGTACTACGCTACATCCCAAACAGGGTATTAGTTTAGGGACCCACCTTTTATGTAACCTCGTGACAGTTTCCTGAGAAAATAACCCCGAAAAGTGGCCTGGATCTTAGCTGCCGCATTTTCTTCTTCGCTGTTCGACGTCCGATCAACCCATGTAGGGGGAACCGCTGAAGCACTTTTGAGTTGTCGCTTAGCAGACATCGAACCGATCCGGGTGATCTCTGCAGCTGACAGGGGCCTGTGACCCACCCGCTGATGTAGACAGAGGGACGCCTGGAACTGAAAGGCTTTCCACGCAAAATGCATTGCCATATCATAAGAGTCAGCAAGGTGGAATCTGACTGTCTTAAGAAGGCATTTGATAAAAACCTGCATAAAATGGAAATGGTGTATGTTAAACTCGGAGAAAGAATTGGAGTCATTGCATAAAAGATGAAGAGATAAGATCCCTCACTTGATGTAACAACTCAGTTTGGTTTATGGACTGATTAGGTTACGTACAGAGATTTCAGAACACCGTCCTTTATCTGAGCGAACCGCTTGTAAAAGCAATGTACAATGCTCTTATATAATTACACGATGTATTAAATACAAGATGTTTTCTTATTGGTCGTTGCCTATGACCTAGTAGAGTTCAGACACGTGGCCGACGTCACAGAGAGGTTTTTCTCTATCCGTCCATAATGGCCCACAATTTTGGGAATGCTTACCAGATTATTACGGTTCCAGCGAGTAAAGACAACGAAAAAACGCAGAGAGTAAAAGAGGAAATAGCTTGCGGGCAGACGTCTCCTATTTGCTTTGTTGCATGGCACGCTAAAGAACAAATCAAGGTGAAAAAGTAGTCTCCTGATCTATGATTGGATAGAAACACCGCAAAATGGAATCTTTTAGTCTTTATACAATGTGTCACTGATGTTTTTACCACATTTTGACGTCATCTGCGATCTATTACTGAACAGACGCACGGCAACATGGAATCTCTTTGTTAAAAAACAGTCGTCATTGGGTGACAGTAGCCATGCACATATAAACAAGGACGAACGAATTTGGTCAAGTTTAGATTAAAGAGTTTTAAGAGTCATCGCTGATTAGAATCGCATTACAAGAATCACCTAAAAATTTACTGCCAGCAAAGAGTGACCAAACATCTTCGTTACTCGGCTGCAGATTTGAGTTATGAAATCACCTTATAATGCTTGTCTCGAATGTCCTTTGGTTGATCCTTCAGTCCCAGGTCGAGATCAAACTTCCTGTCGGGTGGAGGATCAGCAAAAGAAGCTACAAGACTCCCTATTGACTGAATGACACCCAGGGCATGTTCCAAGAAACGACAACTCTCCTACACATACAGACAAGGAAATGAGTGGTGAATACAGAATACAAACGCACTCAATATTACCCTTAATAATTCCACGCCACTTTCACACTACCCATAGTCTCCCTTGCAGCCGTTTTTTGGTATGTCACGAAACGTTGCGTGACATCCCAAAAAACCGTTGCGAGGGAGACTACACTGTCCATAGTGCACCTTGTTTACCCTCAAAACTTTGCATGAGAATTGTTTTGGGGGACACAAAGTGTATTATGAGTAATATGAAGGCAGTCAATACAGAGGTCAGCAACGGTCATCTTACATAGGTAAGTGGATAAAGAGGTGTTTTTCTGCTTCCTTCGCTTTCGATCAGTTTAACCCTTTCACTGCTAACGGTGGTCGAAGAAAAAGTTCTCAAAGAAATTCAAATTTCTTTTTGTAAAATTCTAAGAAATAGAGAGGACTATGCAAAATTTCGGCCGGAGAGATGATAAGAATTTAATATTTGGACCCCAGATTTAAAGTTAGTGCGACTAACAATCTTGCTATAACTTGGTCTACGAATTTATGGGTAAACACAACTGCATGTAAAATTTCGTTTAAAAATGCAACCGTATAAAAGTCCGATTGTAAAATGAAGAAGAATGGCTGTGATCACACCAGTTTGTGCCGCGCCAATCTGTTCCTCCTTGTTAATATTACATTAACCGAAATACCTTGGTCAGACAAGCCATTACAGTGTCCTCATCTCCATACACAAATGGTGTCTGTGAGGCCATTTCTATATGATAGCCGTGAGGGGCCTGTACAAGGAACCTAAGCACATGGCGCCCAGGCGGTAAGACAAGCACAGAGGCTCGGGTACCTGTGGTACAGATACGCAAGATAGGTTGACCCGTCACCAGGCTTTTCCAAGAGTATGGCTCAGCAACGAGCCGGCCTGGGGTGGGTGGGGCTGGTTTCTCTTCCACTTGAACAGCATCCTTTGGTTCTGTTCAAGGAACAAGACGGTAAGAAATTAGTTCAAACTTTCAGACAATAAAAATCTTGATTTACAATTTGCGATCCACACTTGCTAAGTTCGGTGATCAGCTTTGACGCATTTCTCAGCCACGCGCAGAACGCACCAATCTGCATTTTTGCGGATCATTTCACCCCCTGTACACATGGCGGAGTTTACGAAGGTTACTTTACTTTTCTCTACAAGAAGGCAATTCTTACATACTTTACGCCAGTAAACAAGTAACCGTTACTTCTACAATACTACCCGTCAGGTTTACATCCGTAGAAGACAGTTTCAAGCGTCCTATTTTTCCATAAGATCGTTAAGATTGCTAGTCTGCTACACAGCCGTCATTAGTGTCGTCACGCAACGCTCCTCCCTTGACAACACTAATAACGGCTGTGTAGCAGACTATAAGATTGCGGGATTGCTGTGATTTGCTGCCATCGTGGTTAAAATGTACCGAGAGGGTGCAGCGCTAGGGTTGATATTTTTCCCAAGATATATTTGGTATAATGGAAACCAAGATGGCCGTTCGCTGCAAATAACGCTTTATCTCAACGATCTTACAAAAAATGGGGGAATGCAGACAGTCTACATATTACCCTCGGGCGATCGCGCGCGTTCTGCGCATAATCGAGAAACTCTGGTACGGTTAAGGATACTCTTTTCCAGGTTTAAAGATCGCCACATTTGCTTCGAGGTAATCAAAACAATTTTAACTTTTTTTATTCTCTAAACCGTTCCCCAAGAGATGTGGCTCAGACACACGGTAGACATAAAAATCAGTTCACACCTGTTATTACGCTGCTAGAGTCCTTTTCTTTCTCCTTGTCTCGCTCTCTAATAATGGGCTGCGGTGGGTCCAGCCATCTGGAGAAAGAAGTGAAGTTGACCACAATCTCGATAGGCTTCAAACTGTCAACAAACAGAAATGGAGGAGAGGCTTCTTGATTCTGACTTGTTCCTCCATAACCCCCGTGATATGGAGAAGGGCTGAAGGCTGTGGCCTTGCCTGGTGCAGGAGTGGTTGCTGTGACGGAAGATGCTGGTATAAGACCTGATTTCTTACCAACATGGCTGGTCATGGCAACGTTCTAATGAAACAACATAAGATGAGCTGTCAGGACACCACTTGTTTATGACCCGCACGGTCCTTGTATGATGAGTCTTCGAGAATCTTATGCACTTCTTACTATTGTGTCTCTGATTAACACCCCTAGGCAGTATACATTAAGTACCAACGGTATTATAGTGGCTCAAAGTTAACGTAAACATTTATGTTCAGCACTCATGGATAACTTAACAGCAGACCAAGTGTTGGGGAGGGTAACGGATCTAGCATTGAGGTGTTAAGACACCAACAACACATCTACAACTACGACACACCCACGACACGTTTGCCACGACAAAAGCAAAATAAAGGGCCTCCGATTTAGAGATTAAAAGTAGGAAGATGATAGCGTCAAAGTGGATTTTAAAACCATAAAATTTCATGTGGTTACGTGCAAAATGTGTTCTGACTCGTTTTTCTTATTTAACACCTAATGGTTTAAAGCTGCGTCTAGTTCAGTTTTATGTACACTCGTGCAAGTTTATCGATATAAAAGGTGAATTGTGATGGTTTTGGTGTTGATAACAACAGACTCACAGATGATAAAGACATTTCACTGTCCGATCTCTTAAGCTTACGACCCATTACAGAGGAGGACATCTTCCTCTCGCTCGCCGCGAAACCATTGCCACCATGCCCGCGATGAATAGTGATTGGAATGAAAACCCACCTCTGACAATTAATTATGGGTTAGTACATTAGAATATGACAATTACTTCCGACAGAATTCGTACAGCCAGTAGGGAAGATTCTAGCGCAATTTCGATTCTTAGCAACTCGGCACCAATACTGGTATTAAAATCGCAAAGAAACATCATCACTTGTAAATCGCGTTTGGAAAGTGCGTTAAAAGTTAAGTCAAGTTAATTGATTTGCCATAAGATGTACAAATAGAAGAAAATCTAAGGGTCTGTTTACATGGAGGTGGGGGACCCCAGGTAGGTGAGGTAACTCGCTTAGGTGGGGTAACCCGCCTGTCCATATAATCTCTCATTTTAATTTGATCCGTTTACATGATAGGTGGGGTGACCCGACGCGGGTTACCTCACCTACCTGGGGTCCCCCACCTCCATGTAAACAGGCCCTAACTATTCAAAAAGCTTATAGCGAGGAAGCCCAAGATAAACCACCGGGCTTATAAGGAATGGGCTCCCTCAGTTAAATTATTACAACAAAATATGAACAGAATTATACATGGAAAAGTCAATGGCAGAGCTACAGTAAATCTTAAAATATATTAGATAATTAAATAAATCATAGTTAGGCTAATAAAGCGAAAGGAAAAAAAAAACTGAGAAAAAAAATGAAAATAAAAGGATAGGTAAAGAAAAAAATAAATGAATATTTATGACAAGAGGAAACCCAAAATGTAAACCAGACTGGCTGTTCAAAACGTGACGTATAAGAAGACATGAATAACTTGTATGGTGAGTGAGATCTGAAGAGTGACTCAAGTAAAAAGTCGTTTTCATCACCTGTCTTGCCAAGGACCTGGAAAGACTGGTGTGACAGAGAGTGAATCTCAGGGAGTTGGCCAGGATATGCGAATTTTACTGAAGTTATCTCCAGAGGTTGTATCCAAATGCAAGTCTAATTCTTGGGATTCCCGCACATTTCAATAGATTGTTTGAAAAGTTATTAAGTCCACGCGAGAATGCCCTAAAGCAAACAATGCAGAATATTGTAATGGCGACTGTTTAACGATCTTTCTAACAACACCGTATAAAAGTTTGCGGACCTCTCCAGAAACCAACTTGTGATTAATATCAAGCGTTTTAATTGGTCTGAAAATAACTTTGGAGAAATTCACAAAATCCCAAGGGTTAGACTGGGCGTTTCCCACTTTGTTCCATTGTTCTCTCTTGTAAGGATATAAAAGCAAAATGTGGAAACGTACACTGCAAAACAGTCGTTTTTTTTCCCCTCAAAATCGGTTTAGTGTAGAGTAAGTGTCACGCGCGCGAGGCGCGCAGGCGTGTCAGACGAGAGAAAAAAACCAACTGTGACCAACTCGACAGGCCAAGCAGAACTCCAGGGACAGAATCCACGGAAATAAGAGAGGTTATGGAATCAATCGAGAACAACACATAGACCATAAAGACTTTCTCGAGATAAGAAAGTTTGAAGCTAAAGATCACAAGGGCTCCTGGCTCTGATTAGAATCTCTTGATAGCGAGAGCTGTGAAGATTACAAAGAGCAACAGCTTGCGAGTCACAATGTTATGTCTTGAGAGAAGAGAGTAGAGACAGTTTTAAAATACCTCTTCAGGACTTGAGCAGGTTACATCCTCTTTAGTCAGAGATTGCGATAGAGAAAGAAAGCACTTCAGAACATAAGAGAAGAATAAAACAAGATGAGAAATGAAGGTAACTGAACTAACTCAGTCATGAGAAGTACAGTCTAGAGGGCCGTCAGTTAGAAAACTGTAAAAGGTTATTAGCCAACTCACTTAAGAGCCATTTTCTGAGAAAATCGAGAATCGCAAGACACTCGTCAAAAAATCGAATTTTTTATTATTTTGCCAAAACATCCCTTTTAGTGACCTAATTTAAGGAAAAATAGTTTTGGGTTCAAACGATTCATTTTAAAGGAAAAATTTTAAAAAGTTTGAAAAATCGATTTTATTCCTGTTTTTCGAACAAATCACGGCAGGATGCAATGGCAACTTCGAGAGAAGGGTGAACGCGTAAGAAACATTCCCTGACACTGAAACTTCACCGAATTATTATTTTGTTCTTACTCCTGAAAACCTTAAAAGAAAATTTGAAAAACAATGTCTTGTATTTTTATAATCGACAAGTCTAAAGAGGTCATATTTGTGACGTTAGACATGCTAGAAAACGAAGGCCAACTTTGACTATTAAAAAAGGCCTCTGGTATATGACGTTTGCTCATAAAATCAATATAAAATGGAACCTTGGCGTTTGTACTAACTTACTGGAAAGTTTTAGCTCTGGAAATCAAATACCATCCTGACACCAAAGCAAGCGGTGAGAGCAATTGAATTGGGAAATTTATGCAAATTAGACGGCTTGCGGACGGTTGTCAAACTAAAAGAAAGGTTTTACATGAAAGGATTACTCACCATTACTTGTAACACGTTTTTACGGCAAGGAAAGTTATTTCCAACTTTTGTTGCGTCGGTTTGAGTCACAAAATCCATAATTTTAAGCCAAAAGGTCCAAAAGACAAACGTACGTTTGTTCAGCGACTGCGCCAGAATCCGGCCGTGAATCGAAATAAAGTCACAACACGTCACTGCGGTCCTTTAGAAGCAAGAGTTGCAAGAGTTTTTACTTCAGTCAGGAGGCCAAAAGATTGAAATTCATCGCAAACTAATGACTTCGATTTTGAAAACCTTTCATCACTTCAATCGTTCGTCGGCTGATGATAAACATCGCACAAGATCGTATGACCTTAGGCGTGGGACCGGAAATCGGTCACACGCTTAAGTCACGTTAGTATACTGTCACGAATTTTAATACGATTTTTCACGTTTGCTTTCGACAAAAAATAGACTCATCGAAATAAAATCAGGCTTGCTTTATTTTTTTTATTTTTTTAAAATTTCTTTTATAGCCTGCAGAACTTGTTTCCCATGCATCGCGCGTGTCTCGCGCCCCCAGTCAGCTTCGCAGTGCTAGCGTGAAAAGCGCAAAAGACTGAAATTGACTCCTGTTCTGCAGTTGATTTCTTTTATAGACACCTTCTAGGCAGTGACAGGCTGTGGAAAAAGTGTTTATTATTATTATTATTATTTTTTGAAGTGCTACATCATTTTCCTATAAATTTCAAACGTGACTGTTAAAAGACTGTTTGGAACCCATGGATGGAGAAAAGCTGTGCCGGAGAGAGGGTCAACCTCCCAGCCGAGCCAACGTTTGCGAGCGTTTATATGAGGAAAAAACTGACCACTTTGTCCGAGTCAACAGTGCTTGCGCATGCTGTCTTTGTCTAGCCTTGACCGTGTTGTCCCAGCTAGCTGGGCGAGCCAAAGTGGAGAAATATTAGCCGGGCTAGAAGGGTGAGGCCACCACTACCGGCTCAGTGGAGGGCTGACTTCCGGAAGCCTTCAACCCCGCCCACTACTGGTAGTAAGGCGTCTATCCGAACCAACCTTTTGTTTCTCATGTAAATGGTTTACCAAGTTTTGTAACGAAATGGAGGAAAAGTTGGCTCACCCAGGGTAGCTTGGGAGGTGAGTAAACACCAGAAAACCCCAATAATAAGCACAAACTTTGATTGTCAGTTAGATGTCCACTATTTTAAGTAAGCGACCTGGGATGTGATTGTCGCATCCATGCCCCCTTCCAGATCCCCTTTATTATCGGTAAGCCTCTGATAGGTCAAAGTAATACAGTCGTGTCTCCAGTAAGCGACCACCAAAAATGCAAAGACTTAGTGGTCTCTAACGGGAGGTGGCCGTTTAGAAGAATCGGACCACATGGGGTCTATTCCGAGAAGAGGTCCAGGCACATTCTATTAAATGGCGGTGTAACAAATTCCTGGCAAAATATTATCTTTTACCTCTTTTGTCAAATACAGCTTTTAAATCATGCTCAATTTAAAGAGGGATTCAGGTGAGTGAGATATAGAATAGTCTAGAATCACAACAGAATCTTCACTTTGTTGGCTACATCTACTAAGTTAGGATATGTGTAGTTCCACGATGTCACTAAAGGTCTTCATATTTTCTAAGGAACATAGTACACACAGCAAAAATAGAGAGCAGAGAATGCGTCAACTGGTCGCTTATGGAAAACAATTAACCGTGGCGCCCAAAAAGTGGTCGCAGTCACTTACAGAAGGTGGTCGTTTACTGGAGGTTCCAACTGTAAGGCTTTGACTGGGAAAATTTGGTCTTTTGGATTGGCGGTCGCACATGGAGGTTCGACTGTGTTAGGTCTATTAGAGTATAAGCCACCATCACCTCACTGTGAGTGACGAGAGCCAGGAAAGTATAGTATACACTCCCTTAGGATACACAGAATCGTTGTTTTGAGGTCCCGTTTAGCGAAATGGATCATTCAAGGGAGGTGCTGAAATCCCATAGTGAAATTTATAAGGTTTATGGGTTTTTCGTGCAAGGCGAAACACAATACTTAGGGCCCTGTTGTTCAAACGTTGAACAACAGGAAATCACTATCAAGCGAATAAGAAGAAGCAATTGCGTTACTTATTGGATATAGATTTATCCAGGGGAAAGCGTTAGTCCCGGGGGCGTTAGTCAACTTTTCGAACATACAGCCCCTCAGTCACTCTCCTCCGCAGACTTACCCTGGGTAGACTACGAGTAGTCCCCCATTTTTCCTCAGGGATAGTAGAGCGAGCGAAACGCGAGGGCGCGTGAAAATTACCCCACGCGAGAAAAGGCACGCGCACTCGCGTTTCGCTCGCTCTACTATCCCTGAGGAAAAATGGGGGACTACTCGTAGTCTATACCCTGGGCGACCAGGATAGGGGAATATAATACTCGACCTTCCTTGCATCATCGCGAGAGCCTGTAGCCTTCACTTTCTTTTGGCTCGTCCTACAATCCTACCTAACGTTCGTGGGACAGGAAAGTCTGCGTGCGAGGCTTGGGAATCTAGGGAGACTATGGTAGCATGGTGCAAATAGCCGGGATGAGCTACTTTGTCCACACGAACCAAGAGGATTGGGTCTGCTAGAAGAAATCAGTTGTAGCTTTCTGTGATAAGTAATATTCCAACAGTATAGATCATAGTTTGAAGCCATTTCACAATCACTAGTTTCCGCGCACCTCTACCGGCGAGTTGTGGACAAAAGCAGCTGATAGCTGTATGCGAACCTTTTTTCCACAAAATGGTTTCTGGGTTTTCGTATTCGACAGTGTCATGTATTGATTTTTTTTAATCTTAATCGAGGTCTTTTTATTATGTACTGTCTATCTGACTGACTGTTTCTTTGTTTTTTTTTTTTCTGGTAATAACAGGTTTCATAATTTGGTCGTGGCTGGGGTTATAGGCTCCTGATCGTGAGCAAATAGCGAGAAAATCAACAAGCAAAACCAAAGTGAACTATAGCGTTGAATCCGTTGGCCACGGAGAATTGGTATTATTCTCCAAGTTCTTTACTACAGCAATAGAGTATACTCCCTTGACTATGGGACATTGGGCCGGGGGAACTTAGTATTTTGACCCGGCATAGGGGAGGAGGGGAGGGGGAGGGGGTACTCTGGCCAGATTCCAAGTCACGGGGATGATCGAAGTATGTTTCTTTCTTGGTTTGAAAATATTTTGAACAATTTTTTTTTTTAGCTGTGGCTTTACTTAAGTATTCAAAATATTCGTTCTTTTTTGGTCTTAATTTTCGCTTCCACGGATCACTCACGACACTTGGAATCCGAGGTACCCCTCCTGTTTAGTACTTCGAAAGCAAAAAAGCTGTTTCAAAGCCTAGTAGGTAAATAAAAGAAAAATAAATATGCATGGCTGTTTCTACTGCGATGAGAGGATTTCTTGTCAAAAAATGTGAAAACTGTATTAAAATTGCTGACAACAGCTACGAAAATTTCGTGACAGCATGCTGACGTGACTAAAGCGTGTGACCAATTTCCGGTTACACGCCAAAGGTCATACGATCTTGTGCGATGTTTATTATCAGCCGACGAACGATTGAAGTGATGAAAGGTTTTCAAAATCGAAGTCATTAGTTTGCGATGAATTTTTATTCCTTTTGCCTCTTGACTGAAGTAAAAACTCTTGTAACTCTTGCTTCGTCGTGTTGTCACTTTATTCTATTCACGGCCGGATTCGGACGCAGTTGCTGAGCAAACGTACGTTTGTCTTTTGGCTAAAAATTATATATTTTGTGACTGAAAACGACGCAAAAGAAGTTGCAAATAACTTTCTTTGCCGTAAAAACGTGTTACAAGCAATGGTGAGTAATCCTTTCATGTAAAACCTTTCTTTTAGTTTGACAACCGTCCGCAAGCCGTCTAATTTGCATAAATTTCCCAATGCAATTGCTCTCACCGCTTGCTTTGGTGTCAGGATGGTATTTGATTTCCAGAGCTAAAACTTTCCAGTAAGTTAGTACAAACGCCAAGGTTCCATTTTATATTGATTTTATGATCAAGCGGCATATACCAGAGGTCTTTTTTAATAGTCAAAGTTGGCCTTCATTTTCTAGCACGTCTAACGTCACAAATATGACCTCTTTACACTTGTCGATTATAAAAATGTAAAGCATTGTTTTTCAAATTTTCTTTTAGGATTTTCAAGAGTAAGAACAAAATAATAATTTGGTGAAGTTTTAATGTCAGGGAATGTTTCTTACGCGTTCACCCTTCTCTCGAAGTTGCCATTGCATCCTGCCGTGTTTTGTGCGAAAAACGAGCATAAAATCGATTTTTCAAACTTTTCCTAATTTCTCCTTTAAAATGAATCGTTTGAACCCAAAACTATTTTTCCTTAAATTAGGTCACTAAAAGGGATGTTTTGGCAAAATAAAAAAAAATTCGAATTTTTGACGAGTGTCGTGCGATTTTCGATTTTCTCAGATAATAGCTCTTAAAGGTGATGTTACACGGAACGATTCGCAACGACGATTTTTAGCGCAACACAGCGTTACAACATTATTGTTACATTGTTCCGAATCGTCCCGTTTAACATCACAGGGGCGGATCTAGGGGGAGGGTGCAGGGGGTGCGCGCCCCCCGAGATGACCTGCGGTTTTCTAATATAACTGGTATTCTGCAAAAAAAAAAAAACATGTGGTTTATTGGTGTTGAAGTAGAGCAAGAGACGAGTGCACCCCCTCCTAAAAAAAATCCTGGATCCGCCCCTGCATCACCTTAAGGAAGACTCACTTACAAGGTTCGACAAAGTTCGTTGGAGAGAGGTGCATGCGTGACAGGCCAAGAGAACAGTTGCGTGACCGTTTGCACAGAAGTCTATAGGTTCGTATGATACATGCAACCGGCAAAGGTACCACCGGAATCAGTTCTGAATGTATTTTTTGTGTTGATAAAGAGGAGAAAAAGCTACATTTTCCTTGATGTGAAGTATATGAAATAATTCATTTTTGAACTACGGTTGTAGATGAAAGTGAAGAATGATCATCGCAGTAAATTTTCCAATTGAAGCAATTGGAAACAGGGCCTGATTTTTTTTTTCAGGCTTCTTCTTCCCAATTGCTTAAATTGGAAAATTTACTGCGATGATCATTCTTCACTTTCATACATTTTCCTTATTACACAAATGAGCATTAATTGCACATTTACTAGTATATAACAAGTTGTTTATTACCTTCAATTCGGAGTTTCCCTTCGAATAATTGTAAGTGTTGGGTTTGTGGAATATGTATAGATGTCTACAACAGGAAGAAAAGAGATACTTTAACTGACAATATAGGAGAACATACCATAAGAACTACTGAAGTGCAAGTTTCCTAACATTGACGTAGTCTACACGAGGTACATCTTTCCTTGACAAATATATTTGCTCGTTTGGAGGGGAACAAGAGGCACGCTCTTCTTTTAGAGTTCCCTTGATGCAAAAAATTTAGCATGCTAAGTGTGAGCAGGTAAACTTTTCACGGAAAAAGAAATGGTTACTCAGGAATGTCCGCTCCTGTGAACGACAATGATAGTTCCCATGAACTCTCGCTCCCAATTTTCCAGCACGTATTTGCACAGTTTATAAAACTACAGTCTCCAGAAATTGCCAATCATTTGAGAAACAATACAAACCAGTAGAAAAAGGTTGATCAGAAATCCAGTATCTCTACGTTGGTTTTAAAAGTCGGTTGTGCCTGCTTTTTGGCTGGATTTACGACACGAGAAGAACGAATAACCCACCAAAATCTCCATCTCACCTAAAGCATTTACAGAAATCACCATACTCTATCCAGATTTTCTTCTCTTTTTTACACTCCTCCTTAACTTTATCTCCATCCTCTGTTTTTTCGCCTTCAGTTTTGTCCTCATTAACTTCTCCATCCGCACCATCGCCTGGACTCTTATCCCCGTCTGTAGCATCAGTGGGCAGATCAAGAACTGGGATGTCATCTTCACGAATGGTGTCAACTTTATGAGAAGATTCTCTTTCCAGTTCAACCTTCACTCCTTTTTCCATTCGCGACATACGCCTTGATTCAGGAGGTGCTAGAAAGGGCCAAATATTGTTCGATCAATTTAAGTTTCTGGGAAACTGTCCACCTACCCCTCCCCTAACTCAACGTTAACATTTGTGTCCCACTTGGGGTAAAATGTTGGGTTAGGGGAGGGGTAGGTGGGCAGTTTTCCACAAAACTAAATTAATCCATATTGTCCATAACTGTTGGATTTTTTCAACAATTTGGTGTTGATGGGCTAATCACGAATTCAATTATCGTAAAACAGCATAGACCAAAACTTATGTTCTACGTCTATTTTCGCCCCCCACCCCCCCTTCCAGATAATCGTGAATATAGCCGTCTCTCCTCGATCCTCGCCGCTGGGGACGTTTCGCGGGAGACACGTCTGCACCTCAACGACAGAAATGCCCTACTGATGACGTAAATCAATGTTTACATAATTAATCTGGTAGTCACGGGAATCCAAATGTAAATTTTTTCGAGGTAATGCGAACGAGCGTAGACATTTCGGTGCCCCTCCATCAAGTCCAGTCCAGTCCAAGTCTCTCCCCATATAGACCGCTAGCCTGCGTGGCAGACGTTTGAAAGGGAAGGGAAAGGGAGTTTTAGGCGCGAGAGAAACGCGAGGGGCGCGCGAGGAAGGAGGGAGGGAAACTCCTTCCCTCCTCGCTCGTTTCTCGCGTTTTGCGTTTCGCGTTTCTCCCTTTCCCCTCCCTTTCAAACACCTACCAGGCAGGCTGATCGACTGCGAGCGGTCGTGCTCTAAATCTCTGTGACTCAAAACAAAAAATATGAGACTGCTCGCAGTCTACTCCCCAGAGAAAAGAAACGCCACTCACTTTTAGTCAACAAGTCAGCACCTGGCTTCTCCATTCTTGACATTCTTCTTCCTTTCGGTGACGCTCCACCAGACTTGTTCCTTTCCGGTTTATCCACCACACTCAACTTGCTTCCTGATCTGCTCTTCTCTCCTTTCTCAGCACTCTTAGGAAGCTTCACGTCCTTCTCTCCTCGATCACTCTTTGCAGACTTGACTCTTTCTTTTGTCTTCAGAGATTCTTTAGTGCTGGATCGAGTTTGAAGGCTTTCACGGCTGTCTTTACTCTCTCTTAAGGATTCTCGTTCTTTTTCTTGGTCTGGTGGTTTGGTTTCTTCCCCTTCTGGTCTCGGACTCGGGGTCTTGGCTTTCTCGTCCTGGCGACAAAAACAACAATGTATTAAGACCCGATAACTGACAGATGCTAGCTAAAAATACAATGAACCAGGTAAAGGAAATCTGCTGCAAAATACATTTACCCTGTAACCCCCAAGAGTGATCAACATCAAAGTAAAGCAATAAATAGACAATAAAGCAGTCTTTTTTTTTTCCGACTAAATCTTAATGATTTCTACACTTACGTGGATAGCAGAAAAGAGCTAGAGCGAGAAATAAAAAACAAAGGAGACGAATTTCGTTGGAAGAACAACATGAAAATTTCATAGCGGCGGTGAGAAAATGAGAAATACTAGCGACCAGCAAGATGAAAATGAGCGGCAGTGAAGAAAAAAGCGAACAGGAACAAGGAACACAAGCAACAAAATTTTTTTGTGAGCACGTACGACATTTCCTCCATTAAAGGTGTAACTAGGAAGTTTAACGCTGTAGTCGAGCAACAACAACGGTAAAGAACAGCACAAAAAAGTGTAAGGCACGAGCAAAGTTATTTTTATAATAAATTAGACCTTCTGTAACTCAGTTACGAACAGAAATCAGATAACAAACTTTATAGGGAAAAAGACAAGACAAAAATGGAACATTTTACGTCTTTCTCTCTTTCATTCAGTTATGAATAGCCAAAGAACAGTACAGTGCTGTGTGTTAACACTGTCTTTTGACTATGATAGTAGTTTTTATGATATTGATCAAACCTCTTTTACAGCTGTAGAGTCTTCATTGATTCTTGCAGCAGCGTCAGTCCTGTCAGCTCCCTCATCACCCTCAACACCTTCCTTCTTCTCTCCCTCATCTTTGTCTCCTTCTTCTTGTATTTCACCCATTGGTTTCTCAGGGCGGAATTTCAGCCACCTTACAGGAGTCCTACATAAGGTTAAAGGAGTATTCAAATAACGTTGATGTATTTTTCACGAGATTATTATACCTTAGCCCATTCACTCCCTGAAGAGTGAATCGTGGAGCCGGTATTTTAAGGTGGTTCTGTCTGTGGATGAAATCCAATGGTGTTACCATTCAAATGAAACCTCTTCAGAAGTACTTTCAGAGACGGTGAGGTAACTCTCTCTCCATTTTTTTTTTTCTTCTCTGCTTTTCATTTTGTGCTGCTACCCACTATCTCAGTAGACTGCAAAACAGTCCGTATTTTTGCGTATTCAAGTACGCGCGAGCATGTGGAACGAGGCTGAGAACAGAGAGCGAGACTGGGGAGAGACGGTAAAAATACTCTTTTCTCTCGCGCGCGCGGTTCGCGCGCGTAAGACTCTTACGCCACGTTTTATCGATTTCTTTACTGATTTTTAGGAAAAAACCGACTGTTTTGCAGTGTACTATCTCAGTCTATTAAACTGGCCTTACATACCTTGCTCTGCTAACAGGGATGGGACTGACTTTGTGGTTCAGAAATGGAGAAACTACTTCCAAGAACTGAGGATCTTTAGGTGGTTCAGGAGGACTCAGTGCTGGCTCAACAGGCTGCTTCTTCTTTTTCTGACGGATGAGTTTCCACCGAGGAATCTGAACAGGGGGCGGAGGAGGGACTAGGGGACAGTCTCTAACAGTCGTCAGCATCACAGGGTGGGGGTGAATATGAGACAGCCCAGACTGGCGGAGTTTTTCAGATGCATCTGCCTGGAGGGAACACAGCAAAGATTACAGTAGAACCTCGATAACTCGAACTCGAATAACTCGAACTAAATTTCCATTCCCTTGATCAAAACTTCACTGAAATTGATCCCCATAACTCGAATTCCCTGCTAACTCGAACTGTTTTTCGTTTCCCTTCAGAGTTCGAGTTACCGGGATCCTGTTTCCCTTCAGATTTCGAGTTACCGGGATTCTACTGGATTTCATAAGACATTCTAAAACGTTAATGCTTACTGCTAGAGACTTGAACTTCTCCTGCTTGTACTAATGGACGGCAATTACAGATAAACTACCACTTACTTACTTGTAAAAATACATCCTTCCTACTAACAACAGACAGACATGGTACTAGGAAAAATACCTTAATTTCATTTACTTAAGAGATGCTGCCATTTTGACCTTCACACCACTTTTCTTGAAGGTCTATCACATCACCAGGGATGAGTTTAATTTATACATTTGCAAATCCATACTTTTTTTTCAAACAGCAACACACAAGGGTAGGGGGAGGTCTTATTTGTAATCTTACGTAATCAATTGAAGTGATGCCGAGACTTAATAACAGGTACATGTAGCATAGTCTAACCAGTTTATTCAGGACCCCAAAAGGTGGTAAAGTTGTGATGTGGACCTGTGATAGCACACTTCTGCAGATTCATTTTATGCACTAAGAATAGAGATAATTATCCCAGATTTAGGGGGCAGAGATGCCCCAGCGGCGGTACAGGGATGTAGATACGGAAAAACTGAGCAGACTTTTTTATCAGTCACTCAACTGCATCCTCAAAACTTCTCCATGTCTTCCTTTTCCAGAGCAATTTGATCCAATGGTAAGCTCTTTTTTAGCCGGCAGAGAAATAAGCCGGCAGCCGGCTCTAAGGGACATCCTTGGCAGCATAGAGTATTCGGTTTATTAAGTCACTCTCCACTTACCATTTCTTTGAGAACAGAATGTCTCATTGGCATATTGGGTGGATGTGAGTAGCTCGCAAAAATGACAAACTCAGGCTCCTTTGGAATTTCCACAGGATTTATAGCTGGGGTTCCTTAAACAACAACAAATAAATACGGTGAAATACAAAATTTTGGACATTCTAGGGAATTTAGTTTGGAAATTTGGGTGGTGAATACATTTCACATATTGTAAAACCATTAGGCGTAGACGAGAATGACTATGAGTACGTGATTTTTTCAATACCAAGTAGTGCTCATACGTGAACCAGGGTCACTTTGGCGGGAAATCCTGATAGTCGTCGCCATTTTACTACGAGTTTTAGCAAGAATGTTGTGGCGGCGGAATCAAGTTGCAAAAATAAATGTTAGAAGTTTTATCATTTTGCGACTGGAAGACGGCTTAACCTCCTTCAATAAAGACAACAGTGCTAACTCTTCTGGTGAATGAAAAGTACAGTGAAGCTTACTGGAGTGTCTAGTTTTGGAGAATAAGCGAAAAAACGTTCAGTCAAATCTCTTAATCGTAGTTGTTTTCGTTATCGAACCTAAAGGCCTCTACTATGAAAGAGCATTTGTCACGCACCTACACTTCCAAATTGCACGCACGCTGTATCTTTTCTATTAGTAAAATCCAACTAGTGGTCTATTATCAATGCTGCGTTCTGATTGGTTGAGCTACTACTAGGCTATATGTTATAGTCCACTAGTAGCGAAAAGCGCGGGCTTTTTGGCGGCAAAAAAGGATTAAAGTCTAGCTTTAAATGGCTAAAATTTTTTTATTCTCGATATTTTTGACCAACTAGTTGGATTTTACTAAAACAATTATTCCTCGCGCCCTCATGGCCTCTGAGTCAATAGCCCATTCGGCCTTCGGCCTCATGGGCAATTGACTCAGAGCCCATTCGAGCTCGAGGAATAATTGGTAAATAGTATTCATGTACCTTTGTCACCACCCTTGTCTCTATCTTTATCTCTGGCCTTGTTATCCTTGTCAGCTTTGTCTTGGCCTTGTGCTTTGTCTGACTTGGTGGATTTACGTTCTTTGTCTTTGTCATCTTTTCTCTTGCATTCTGTGTTTGATGGTTTCTTCTCTTCTGGAGGTGGGGTGTTCTCTAGCTTCCAACGTGGCAGCGCTTGGAGAAGAAGTTTCCATATTTCACCAGTATGACCACATCTAAAATAGGAGTTGAGACAGAAATGTACATGTATGTGATGTTTTTGGTGTTCTTCAAAACTGGGCATAGCTGACTAGCGCAGGGGGTTCATTAAGGTTTTGAACAGGAGGGCAACTGAGTTTGACACCCGGGCAAAGAATTGGTAAGGCCCGGAGGGCCTTGCCCTCTAGGGGGGTCCGGGGGCATGCTCCCCCGGAAAATTTTGAAATTCTATAGTCGTAAGGATGTGTTTTCCTGCATTTTGAAGCTGCAGACAATGACCTTCAACAACCAAAAAAAGATAACTTTTCTAGAAAATTTAATCATGATTTGATACCAATACCCACCACACAAATTGGACTTTTTGGTTTTCTTTTAATAGCTCTGCTCATTATAATCTTTACTCAAACTCACCGTCAGCATCTGAGCCGTAATCAACTTATCTTTAAAATTTCAATGACTAGACGGGAGGAGCACTGTTTTAACGTGAACGCACCGAAAATTAATTCATTGGCATAAACCATAAGACGAATAAAAATCACGCTTCGCTTCGTTGAACATGATGATATATACAGGCAAGTAAAAGGTTAAATCACAAAGAAGTCTACTCATCTCTTGGTCTTTTCTCTACTGGAGGCCCTTTGGTTGAAGCCGAAAAATAATACGCTATCGAACACGTTCTTTTCTGGGCCGCCATGCTCATGTGCTCGCAACACTGATACATTTCAGGTGGTCGTTTATGAAGCACAGTTCTTTTCGCAATGTGTTATGGGGCGATTCTTGTTTTTAACACACAAAGAACGAGGGGATTTCATGCCGCGTGTAATAAAGTGGAAATTGCACGGCAAAGTATGTTTTACACTCGATAAGACTCATCAAGAAATGGGCATGATTGTAACTTAAAACTGTTTTCGATCGTTCCTTGTATTAAAAAGAAGTTCTTTGAGATGTAAAGCAGCCGGGCAAAGTCGTGTTCACAGCCGGTCAATTTGCCCGGTGCCCGGCCCTTAATGAACCCCCTGCAGTAGCGGCATGTAAGTGCAGTGCTTACTTAGTGTGTCAATGCATGTGAATGCTACAGCTAACTCTCTCTAAGATGACACCTTTGGGACCGGCAGTAAGTTTCGTATAAAATTCAAATGAAAGGAGTAAACTAACTGGGCAATGCTGACAAGAGGCATGTACATTTAAGGGCAGAGCTCACTAACTGTACCTGTACGAATGCTACATACTGTACTTCTATCAAATTCAACAAAAAAAGTCCATTAAGAGGAGTACTAAAGAAAGGCAAGGATCAACTCTAGGATTCTGTGTTAAGGAGGTGTTTGTCTTATAAGAAGTCCATTAAAAGGAGTAAAGAAAGGCAGGGATCAACTCTAGTTTTCTGTGTTCCTGAGGTGTCCATCTTGTCCTTTAAGAGAGAGTTGACAGCATCAATTTTGGGAAAATAGAAATTGTGCCCACCTCGAAGGCAGTTAATAGTGCTTCCTCATTACGAAAAAAATAATATTAGAACGTCATCATTAGGGCCGTTTAAACGAGGAAAAATAAGACGCGTCTTACATAGGACGCGTCTTACATAGGATGCGTCCTAAGACTCAAACTATCCCATATAAACAGCACATTTCGCTTGAAATTTAGCTAAGATGCGTCTTATCCAAGAACAGCCCTAACACCTGTCCTCCAATAAGATGCAACTTTGCTAAGTCGCATCTTAATGTACCGTTTATACGGGATAGTTTGCGTCTTATTTGGGACGCGTCTAATGAGAGACGCGTCTTATTTTCCTCGTATAATGGCCCTATTGTTAATGCATTTTAGGGTCTAAGTTATCTTTCGGTTAGTCAGTACTTATAGTGTACAATAAAAGATTGTACAAGTATTAATTTTGCTGTATTGCATGACCCAATTTACCTTAGAGGGATAACTTCTGGTAACCATCCAGTTAGAGCATGTACAACAGTAAAGTCTCCAAACTCACAAGCATTATATCCACCAGCATAACTATAAAACGGAAGGAAAAAAGCATGAAGTAGTTTAATGGTGATAGAACAAGTACGGGGGACATCCATGGTTAGGTCTAAATATAACTACCGGTATGTAAAATTACAAAAATCTTGTTTGTTGTGTTTCATGTGAGAGCAAATCTGGTTAATGGTCCATAGACATTCTTGATGATTATCACGGTCAGATACTGGCTGAAGGGTTATAGCAAACAATAATGAAATGTACAGGAAACAACTGTTTATCAAGACTAATTACATATTGTTATGGAAGTGCCAACTCAAATGCATGCATGTATATGTTACAGGTCAAATTTGACTTCAGGTTAATTTTGATTTAACCCAGGTTGATTCTCAATTTCCTTTGTCTCCTAGCCCTAAGAGAAAAAGAAAATTGAGAATCAAACTAGGTTGAAAAAATCTTACCTAAAATCAAATTTGACCTGTAACATAATATCTATATAAGCCACGCATGCATGCATGCCCTTTTTTAGGTCTTCGTTTTCTAGACACCCGCCATGCACATATTATTTCATTATTGTGATTCTACCAAGCTAGCGCATGTCTTCCCAACAAATAAAACATTTCTCGCTTATAATTACATTGGTATGGTCTAAGCAATCAAGACCATGACCACAAAACCTCAAAAGAGTTCTGTATATTAGTGAGACTAAAAATCTGCTGATAGTTTAACTTCAAGGATAAGTATTAGCATTAAACTTACTCTAAAGAAGCTACTTTTATAAGAGCCTTTGAGAGAAGCATGGGCCAGAGTTCATGTTCATTTGGTGTGGCTGGTAACAAAAGATTTCCTTCGTCATCAAATGGCATCCAGTCATCAACTGTTACTTTCCGCCAGGTACCCTAATATTAAAAGAGAATTAACAAATAACAACAATTTCAAACATCTTGCACTTAACGCCTTTTCAGCTTTCCTTTGCCTTTTCAGTTAAGACTTTATAATCTTTTCTAACACTTTATTTATTTCTGCTCTCATAATTTTCTCACCATCCAAAAGATCCTGACACAATATTTTCCTCCTGGATTATAAACAGGAAGAGGAGATCCTTTTGTTTTCTCTTTAGGCCATATGTGACCCCATGGTTTCCACGTGTTGTCTTCGACCAGAGCATCTTTATCCTTGTCCTTGTCTTTGTCCTTATCTTTTTCTTTATCTTTATCTCCTTTGTTGCTCTCCTTTGCATCTTTAGTATTTTTTACTTCCATGGGTTCCACTTTGAAGTGTTGTTTCCAAAGACAAGTAACCTGGCCAATAATCCATCGGAGTAGCTGCCACAACAACAGTAAAATAATTAATTCATCGCAATGTGAGGTTTACAATATTGGATTGCACATGGACCCTGTTGGCCTGCAAACTTGTTGGATGGCCCATAAATATTTCTATGCATTTAAATAAATATGTTGATTTCCACTAAAACAACAACCAGCAACAAACTTGGCATGACGTTTTTTCTAAGTAACAGAATCAAATTATTTTTGGAAATCTGCATACATATACATGTAGTTATACTTTTGTGGGCATTTTGAAGCATAAGCCAAAATTAATAAGTATATGCACACAACATGCATAGATTTAAAATGCTATTGGCAATTGTACACAATAAATGGTTTTGACTAGTATTAAAATGATTGAACCAAAAACTATTTTAATATTATTTCTTGTGTTTTTCAGATTGGAGAATTCTGTTATACCGATAGTTATGATTAATTGGTAACACAACTTCATGTTGTCTAATTCTGTCTGTAATCACATGTAATTTTAACAAATTCAACTCTGCTGATTACTGATAATTTTATTCTTAATGACATGTATTCAGCGTACATATGATTATGGGCCAAAGTGAAATTCACTTGTTCAGATTAATAATTATTGTCTAAATTGTTACAAGAAAGGTACTAACCTCACTGTGTGTCAGGTGATCATTTGCAGAAAGTAGATCTATTCCTTCACTCAAGCTTTTTGGATCAACTACCACTGGAGCCTCCATGAAAAGAAAAGCACAAAATAACACTGACCATAAAAATAATTATAAAAGTGTCACTAACCCTTTCTTTCCTAATAATAAGGCTCAGTGTAATTTTTAGGTGACATTTAAGACTCGTCTAAGCTCAAGGTACAAAGAAAGTCAGTTTTACAGCCTGCCATGTAGGCAAGCTGTAGCTAGCATGTACTATAGCCCACAAGTCATTTCAACCAGCCCTCAAAGCCCTTTTTGATTAGCAGAATTGATTACAATCCTTTTGTAGTTTGAATTTGCCCAAAAACAGTACTTGCCCGTCGGGCAAGTTAAGAACAAAAATCACCAGCCCAATAGCAAAATCCACTAGCCCTGGGCTATTGGACACGACTTTCTTTGTACACCGTAAGCTGTGTTGGGCTGATTTCTTTCCCATCCCTCCCTCCCTCTTAGTTAAGTGCATGTACTGTGTTTTATTTCTACTGATCTATTTGATCTAATATCTCTCGAAATAAATACTGCAGTGCAATAAAAAGGGGAATTCATTTATAAGGCTACACCATAGGATTTCACCTGGACACTAATATTTTCTACATTGGATACCAGTTCAGGGAGCTGCTTTTAAAGTTTAAGCCAGTAAGTTTATCAGAGTGCCGAAAAGCATATCTTTTCATAAAGTGTAGTATGCAAATACAGTACAGCGGTTCTGTAAAATGGCAGCAGCACCTAATTCAAATTGTACCTTTTCATATATAAACTCAACAGGCCTCTTCCAGTGATCCACTTGGGATCTGAATGAAGCTGGTAAATCTATCCTCCCTTCAGGGTCTTCATAAGGATGCTGTAGAAAACAACGTATCTTTGATGTAACACTCTCTACACAGTAAAAGACTTACATATGTCGGTCAGTTTAAAACATTGAGCTCCTTGGTAATTTTGTTGGTGTCTTTGAGGCCTACATGTAAAAACATGTAGATGTATGACTCCAAGTGTAACTAAGTGTTTAACCTGATAGTGGACATCCTTATGGATAGCCATGTTATGGTAAATTGACAGCTGTCAAAAAGAGTATCCGCTGACCAGTGTCACCTCACTGCATCACAGGCTCAAGTGCACAACTCCCTGAGGTGATGTTCTTTTAAAGGTATCTGCTGACTAGTTGCTGGTTTTAATTTATCACATGCCCAGGTCCATAATGAAATGACCATATAATAAACAACCTTTTAAACTCATCCATTCGGTCATTAAAGAGAAATCTCAGACCTCGGCCTTGATGTATTCAACAAGGCCTTGGTCTGAGATTTCCCTGTAATGACCTCACTCTTGGTTAATAAGTAGTATGTAATAACTGAAATGTACTCACCGGGTTTGGACTTTTACCCTTTTCTTTTT
The DNA here is from genome assembly GCA_942486035.1 of Porites lobata. Classification (NCBI taxonomy): domain Eukaryota; kingdom Metazoa; phylum Cnidaria; class Anthozoa; order Scleractinia; family Poritidae; genus Porites; species Porites lobata. The sequence goes on along the minus strand of CALNXK010000001.1, from coordinate 4,304,043 downwards.
CTTTGGCTTTGTGTGTTGTGTCCTACCAAAACACAAAATTGTCAACATTCAAATGTAATCTAATGTATCGTATCACAAATAGCTCTTTTTAAAAACATTTTCCAAGCTGCTGGAGGTTTGTAGATAATTCCAGTCTTGATATTCTACTTTGGTATATGCAAAGTTAAATATTTGTCAGAGTTCTTAGTATTTATGGGTATTTTTGTGAAGAACTCCTCACAACTGTCTGTTGGTTATCATACAGTCGGTGACAGCTAATATAACACATTTTACCTCGTGCACTCAGTAGACATCAAAGACATTTGGCTCTCACAATCAGCCATGAGTTGTAATCTTCACAAAAAATTACTTAAATTAGCAGTAAGCATTGTGCAGGAAGGTGGGGGGAGTCTTACCCATTTTTCCTGTGCTATATCCTGCTCTGTCCACTCAGGCCATATGACAATTGGCTGTTTTGCTTTCTTGGCCTTATCATCTTTTTCATTTAATGATCCCACAACACTGGGTGCCACAGACTGCCTGTAAAAATAGTAATAATTCAATGAATAAGTTCAAACTACCCATATTTTGTTGCAAGATGCCAGAGAGAAATATTAAATATCATTTTTCATTTGACCATGGTCCCAGTTATAATGGCATAGCATCATCTTTAGATGCATTTTACTTGCATGAAACACACATCTGCAACTTGCTGACTGTGAAGCAAACCAAACACGCATATTTTCTTTCATAGAACTACCTTGTACATATACATACAGATGTGGTGTATACAATACATACTTTATCTCTATTGGGGATGTTATTTTGCTTCTAGCTAGCTAACATCAAATTTTACAATTTTGTTGGAGACTGATACAGAATAAAATTGATTAAGTTTTTCGGTCAACAGGACAGAATTTAACAAAAAGATAACTTTTAACTCACTTTCTTGTTCTAGTATTGCTAGGACTAAGAAGACTACTCATTCTGCAACTGAAGAAATTCTGGCAACATTTAGTCTTGCCTAATGTGCATCAAACCTTGTACAAATCTATATAGCAGCTGATACAACAGGAACACTTGATCAACTGAATATTTATTTGATTTACAAAAGAATATCTTAGCAACTCAAGCATCCAAATATTAATTTTAATAAAATGTTTGCAGACAGTCTGAAGATCAATTTGCATATGACAGTACAAAATCTTAATAGCAGAACAAGTATATGAACATCAACAAAGAAACAGAAAAGAGGCCATCGACTTATCAACGAATGAACAATACTTTGTTTGCTACTGCTTAGCATATAGCATGCTTATAAACAGGGGTAAGACTGTATCTGCATTATTGTTTTTTCTAGTTATTTGAAAGAGATATAGTGGCACACAATGAACACTGTACTGTGATCAGATTAACAGAAATGAACATGTCAGAATCCTGTGTAGCTAAGATAGGACCAGATTATTGTATGACATGAAAATATTAGCAAACTACCCGGCAAATCTACAGAGAAAGAAGCAGTGTCGCAACAAAGCAATAATTGGCAAAAAAAAAACTAAGTTAACCTTAGGTTCATTTATTAAAGTGAGGGTGAATAAAAAACGTGGCCACAAAAAATGAATGGATCAACACCTTCACAAAAACATGGACTGCTTAAACTGCTTGAATTAAGAGCAATCAAATTGATGCCATCATACATATAACAGATGCAGCTGATAAATGGAGGTTTTAACAAGCATACATATGGGCTGGTATACCCACAGTAGGAAAACATTTTGTGCTTATTGTGTGACAAGGTGTCGTGGCCACTATACTGTACATGTATAAAAAGGTATGGCTGACTCTATTTTTAATTTTATTGGCAGATTCCTGTAGATTATTATTAGCTAGACTGTTGAGTCAGTACATGTGTATCAGTCTAGTGTGTAGAAGCCAGTAAAAGTAACATATTTTTCATTTCTAACTTTCAGCTGGGGTCATAACCTTAAAAGGTTTTCATTTTAATAACTCATGTCTCTGACATTTTGAGGGTTGAAGGCCCAGATGCACAAGTTCACAAGTTTGAGCAATGTTAGATAATTTTTGAGAATCAAGCTGTAACTTACATTTGTAAAGCAGGTTTGATTTGTGTTATGCACTTCAGATTATTTTTCTACCTTAAATACACGTTTCTTTCTGCTGGATTTGATATTATGACCAGAATCCTCTTGGTCAATTTAGGCTATTAAGGAGAGAAATAATATTGCCATATAACTAGTTTAATTAAAAGTTATTGTTTAACTCTGCATGGGTCCCGGGATTATAACTTTTGTTTGGAAAAAGTGATACAAGAATAGTACGCAAAAATATCACCAGGAGATTGCATCACCTTCAAAAAAAGATCAAATTATTATGTCAGTCACAACGAACATACTTATAAGGAAAACAATGTTGCACACATGTACATGTACCTATTTTCTATGGGAATAACATTTGCAAGTTATTAAACAAGTGATTGGAACATTAACATCATGAGAATAACCTACACACCCTAAAAGGGATAATGTGTTATGTGTACAGATCAAAGTCATGCAGATTTTGGACCCGGGCAGATGCACTCGCTTAAAATATGAAACTTCGGTAGTAATTTTACAAGGGCTCTATATATGACTATTATTCTTTTCACATATTTTGGAAGTTTTATCTGTTTTATGAGAGGTACAGCTGTATATCAACTATATTATGAATTAGTCTTATTTTGCACACACATTGACTGCAGGAGTGTTATTGAAAACAATATACCAAAATTGACTTGTCAACTTGTCCAAAAAATAAATAGTCAGTAAATAACAATAATAAATACAACATGTAAATAGATCATGTTTTCCATGCATCTGGTTGTTCTACTAATTTCTTCCTTTTTGAATTTTGTCATTAAATAATACTGAATAAAAGATACTACGGGTGACCGCACAATAACAAATATGGTAAATTCACTTCCTTGATATGAGCAACACTAGAAATTTCTATAGCACAGGTATTTGAGTCATCTTCATGTATCTGACCTTGTGGCCTCTATTTTCGGGGCAATACACTGAAAAGGTGGCTGGTATTTGTATACATGTATATGGCTTAAATTTAATTTTTGAAACTTATGAAAATTATACTAGCTCAGGTACACATATTTACATAAAAATTATTGTTTCTGCTCTGCATTGCAACTAATCCTAGGGTAAACAATACTGGCATTGATATGACTAATCCATTGTATTCTCAGAAAGCAAGATAGCTCGTGGAAATAAATTAGCTGTCAGTTTTGACATGAAAGCTAAATTGAAATATTTCAAGCAAATATTTTATATAATTCCATCAGGAATTCAAAGCCTGGTGCAAGCAGGCCTGTCAAATAGATATTTTTCAGTATGTTAATAATATCTGGCAGATGGAATGTTTCGTTTTAAATTTGTAGTAACATTTTCTGTACCATAATGTTGCATGTTAAGGAGAGGGTGTTAATATTGACATGTATATAAATTATTGCATACAATAACACTCTTTTCTCTGTCTCTCTCCCCTTCTTTCTAATTGTATTAGAAATTTGAAAACTTATCATAGGGTTTAGGGAATTAAACCAAGGCTATCAGTGCCCTAGGGTAACCTTTACAAAGATTACTTATAAACACACAAATTAAGGTCCAAACTCAAGGATTAATCCACCTAAATAACCAGAGATAATATTTTCATCAATAAACACGAAATGAATTTACCTTTCGCACGTGAAACTGTATTAGAATTTACATCATTAGATACAAACTGAAAATTAAAGCAACTTGCCTAAATTTGGCGGAAGACACGGTTGCAAGACGGAGGTCTTTCCAAGCTCCCTGTTTGGACATCGTACCCGCGGTTTTGGCGATTGAGTGAAATATTAACTTTTGTTGATTAAAGCGTAGCTCCAATGCACATTATACTCACGTTACCGTTTGTTTGCAAGCCCAATCACTAAATTGTCATCTCTTGGCAGAACACAAGTGTCAAATTCACTTAGGGTCATTAAAAAATAAACTGTGGTCCTTTTGTGTAATATCATTTTAGATTATTGTTATGGAAACCGGCTCGCTTGGAGAACTTTATACCTTATCCACTCAGTAAATGGGAATCTCGACCGCAACCTATAATTAGTAGAGAACGTCACAAAACGATGAAAGACTATTGTATGGTCTGATATTCCATGAAAGACTTATGAAAGATACCATACACTAAACCTGTGAGTGCTTTCTCCTTGATGAGAAATAACTGTTCGATCTTTACTGGAAGCGCTGGTTAAATTTCTGTTGCAATGATCAAGCATGGTGGAGTGCTGGCAGCAAACTACACTTGAGCATAATTTGTCGTCCTTAATTTAAAATGTTATCAAAACATAATAAATAAGGCCATCGCGTTTTTCATCTATTGTAGTAAAATGAGAGCTCATAATGAACTTTAAAAGCTTAAGAAGCTATCAAGGATCTCTATACTTTTAGCTGCCTCTTAAACAATTTTGACTGTCTGATCAGTGAGCTGGCCAGAGGATCATGTCGCAGATAGTGCAAAGGTTTTTCACTCAACTAAGACTTCCTCATTTCTTAAAAATATCTACGGCATATCAGCCGATTTATCAATTTGGAAATAATCGTTTTTCATCGACATAAAATGGACACCATCGAATTTCCTTCATGGCTGCTAGTTGTCTGCAGTCTACAAGTAAGCCTGTTTGTGCGCGAATTTCCTTATTATGGATATGAATGAAATTTAACTTCACTCACTCTGGTATAGTTCTAGCTGCGGAAGCAACCCTTTCTTTAGATTCTTTCTTCTTCATCGCCTTGGAAGCCATATTTGTCAAATTTCAAAGATTTTCAAGACAAAGCTCGATCGCTAATCTTTGACAAAGCAAAGCAAAGTGTGTTGTCACGTCAACCAAGTTGCTCGTGCCAGTACTCCACGGGTAGGTTCCCCCGCGAAAATCAATTCCAAGCCCGGGAAATGGAACAACCAGGGACATTAGAGAATTTAACAAACATTAGATTCAAGTTAAGAATTTCTCAGAACAGGAAATAAGCAGATAAAAACAGCTCAAAACAATTCTTATGGATAAAAAATTGCGTGAAACTTCTAATTTATGTTGGACTCCTGGTTGAAATAATGAACTGTAAACGACAAGTAATGGGGAAACTTGGTCACGTGGTACAAATTCGCGTTTGCCCTTTGACGTAAACTTGATGCCCTCTCTATTGCTCGATTGACGTAACCAACCAGCATTCCATTTTAAAACGCTTCGACCGAAATTTTTATTTCTCCTCAGCGAAGTGGAACTGATTGGTGGATTGGTCGGGCGAAGGCAAGCAGGTTCATACAAAAACCTGCAAATGCCACACACCGGGAACAAAACAATAATCATACTTTCTAACAAATTATCAGAACATTGTTAACCTCACAAATGAAACTCAACGGGAAGAGAATGAAAGAAGAATAAAAATAAATTTCATTATAATATACATTTATTACTTACAGTAATTTCCAAGTGGGCGATAGGCCACCAGATCCTACAGATGAGCTGTGTTTTTTCCATTGCGTTAAACGACTTTTTAAGAGGTTCTTCCTTGAAAGTTCAGATTGCAAGTTACTCAACGAGGGAGTCGCTCTTGGTGACACGGACGCGCGAGGGCTGGACGGAGCTACCGGCCACTCCATGCTGATTACAGTTAACTACTCATGGAAAGTAAAACCATACGGACGGTTTATTCCTGTTTGTCTCTTTTAAGAAGCATTAGAAGAGACACTCCGCATTACAGCAACTAAAAGAACACAAAAGCAGCATGCATTTACAATTAATACAACCTCATAGCCAACCTCGGGCGCGTCCCCAGAGCTTCTCCGGAAAAGCAGTTCAGCAGTTCAGTACCATGCATACAAGTGTATGGAGGTCCCCTTATTAACCTGAGAAGCAGGCGCATGAAAGTAATATGGGCGCAAACAACGAGACACGCGAGGTATACACGCGTGTCTCCCTCGCACGCCCCGTTCTTTCTTGCGCCTAGGTATCACAATTACCTTCATGCACCTGCTACGCAGGTAACCCCTTACCTAAATGATGTAGGTAATACCATGTACTCACGTGGGAATACTAAAATAAAGTTGTTGTTGTTGTTGTATCACCAATTAGTACTTTCGTGCTAAATACATGGACACTCTAATAAAGAGCATTTTCTTTTTTTTTTTTGAACAGAGAGTCGCGGTGTAAACAGAGGACTAGCTGGCCGTGACCAAACTCAAAACTGACGCGTTCCGAACTAAAATGTGTTTTTCCAAACTGCAAAATTCTATCAAAAAAGCATAATTTCACCCGGTATAAAACGTAATTTTCGTCAGAAACTTGTATTGGTCGTCTGAGACGTTAAAGTCGTCTTAAGACGGCTTTAACGTCTACAATATAAAAACGTTAAATAAGACAGACTGCAGTTAAGTGCGTTCGAACGACGCACTTAACAGACGACTTTAACGTCTCAGACGTTAAAAGAGTCTAGACGACTTTAACGTCTCTAGCATAAAAACGGCCATTCTTATCCTTTCTTAACAGCTTCATAAAAACTCCAGTAAAGTAATTCCAACGGAAATTCTGTATCTTGCTTCAATGTCTTGAAATCGGAACTTCGATGCTAAAATTTAAAATTCTGCACAGCCTTAATTTCCGTAAATCCTGGACTACAACAAATAAATAATCTATGTCTGCATCTACTGCTATGGACTGTATACCGGAGCACCTGATATTGCCATGAACCAGTTTTCGGAAGACAAGGTTGATTGACACGTTATCTGAGTTAAAATTGTCTTTAGAATAATTATTTTCGAGCTGAGCAACAGAGACTTCCGGAGCCGTTTATTGTTTTAGTTAAAAACCAGGCAGTCGCTTCCATTAACTCTAAGCTACATGCATGAACAATACTTATCGTATTTCAGTGAAGAGAATTTCTTTCTTACCTTGATTTTTAGCTTCTTTTGGATAGCCTGTAGGACTGACATGAAATATACAGACATCAACGCACTTCAAACCTGCTTTGCAGCTAATTAAAATTCAACTTTGAAGAAGATTTTGTTTGTGCTAACGTTTCTTTCCAGATGTCGGATCTGACATACTGACACCTGCTATAGGATGGATATGTAAATTAATCAGATGAATCCCAGGATGAACGAAAGAGGCAAATGTGGGCATTTTGTTCCTTTCTTTTATAAGTGGAGAAAATTAAAGAACAAAGGAAATCAGTTCCATTATTTCCTCGTTAATTAGCAGAGGATCTGAATAGGGTTTTGTTTTAAGCGATATTTGCCCGTGCCCATAATATTTAGTGTTTGCTGTTAAATTGGCTTATTTTTTAAATATTTACTGTTCCGAGGAAAACACGGGTGGGTTTAAAGGGTTTTTCGTGAAAACTCATAGTCTTAGGATCGTCAATTCTTATCTGCTCTTGGTAAAAGTCGACAATAAAATCACTCATGACTTTGAGCCTGTGCTCAAAAGTGCTAGGGCCGAGCAGTCTTTGGACATCTTCGGTAGTGTTCGGAAATCTTTTGAAATAATTGGGAATTGTCGGAAAATGGCCGAAACTCCTTGAACTCCTTGATATACAATAATAGTAATAATCTGGACTTTTTGGAGCCGTTTTTGTTTCTTTCTGGAAAAAAAAATACTGTTAGAGTGAAATTTTTACTGTCAGTGTTAAAATGCCCAAAATTAAACGGTTTCATGTTGAAAGCCAAAACAAGTGTTAAGTATTATCAAGAAGGTACCCCAATTCAGACCCTCTCAGCACTTTGTGTACCAGTTAGTGTCCTCCGTAGCGATAATCCGCTGTAATAGCGGAAGTTTATGTCAGTCAAACATCTGTAATTTGTTTTTCCCTGGGATTTAGCTCCTGTCCATATTATCGGGGTGTCTGTTATAGCGGGGTGTCCTTAAGGCTAGAGTTGGCTGTAATGTGAACTCAGCCCTTTTTTAGGTACCCAAGCTAGAATTCCGGAAATGTGCTGGCCTGTTCCAGGTGTTCAGATCGTGGGGACTGCGCAAAGAGATGTGAGCAGAAGAAAGAAAAAAAAAGCGATGGGGTGAGACAGGGGGTGAAAACAAAGGAACGCCGCTCCCTCCTCTCTCCCTCTCCCTCTCTTCCTTCTTATTTTTTCCTCGCTCTCTGACCGAGCCTGACGTCGCGCCGCGCTCCACTATCTGAACGCCTGGAACAGGTTACAACGGTGCCTGTGCCTGAATCAAGGTCGAGACTTGTTCTCGCGCACAATAGTGAGGCACCAGGTCCCTGTGTACATACCGTTTTTGTTAGTTCTGTGGCATTCCACTGCTTTGTGCTCGCTACTAACCTCATGTTTCAAACGGCATCTGACAGGGCTACATGGAGTAACTATGTACAGACAGTACACAGTCACCTGTCGGGTACTCAAGGTGTGAATTAAACACAATTTTATACTAATACCCAGGCACTGATTCCCGAGCACCGAGTGTGGACAGAGCGTGAAAATGAATACCGGGGTCAGGGAACCTAGTAGACCTAGTAATCTCGTACCCAGATCTCCCACGGCCAAGGGAAAAAAAACAGAGTGAGATCTGGGTATGAGATTAGGAACCTAGTGCCCGCTTTAGTGCCCACTACTGTTCCTGAGTACAAGTTTTCCTTGAACTCAAGCACCGTCCCCGCGGCTGAATTCTGGCTTTGGGACTAGAAAAGAGTTTATTGTCCTCACAACTCTCAAAACAGCGACAAGCGCAGAGTATTGTTAGCTATACCGTATTCATTCGAATAAGCGCCCAACCTCGAATTAGCGCCCACCTCGAATAAGCGCCCATCCTAAACGTAGAAAGAGTTAATAAGCGCGCAGCCTCGAATAAGCGCCCGCCCTCTCCCCCTTCCACTCAAACTCAAATAAGCGCCCACAACCAAAACCTGCCCCCCTTCCCCCTCCCACCCAGCAAAACTGAATAAGTACTAAAAAGAGACTTCCCCGAAGACGGAGTTTTCTTGAGAGAATTTTACAGCAACCTTGCTTTGTTACATCTTCGCGTTTTGGTATTACCATTTACTGATTTGTTGCAAAATAAACATACTACACTTGCTGAAAACAGTGAAAATTTGATAAGCGCCTACTCTCAAGGTCCAAAAAATTTAATAAGCGCCCAGGGCGGTTAATCGAATAAATACGGTACTCGGGTACTTTGCCGGGGCTCCAAGCGAGAACATAGCTTTAGATGCTATTCTCAGTACCGGAAAAAAGGAAAAACTACTTTTGAAGAAAATTTTAGGGCAAAGAGTCAGCAAGTTAAATTAACGAAATGCAGACAAGTCAGAGAGAAAAGGGCATGTATCAAACGCATATTGTGACTTGTAAATTGAAATACTTTAAAGTGATACGTGTTTTTCCTTTATGTTTTGTCGCCTTTGTTTCATTTGTAACAATAAAAAATAACACAAATAATGAAAAATACATTTAAAAAAAATTGGGGGGTCACATCGGAGTTTGGTGGGAAAACAGAGTTAAGAGGTCTAATTTTAAATTTTGAGTTTCCAAACCTACCAGGGTAATCTAATTTAATCTAATTTTTTGGTGTAATAATGAGCCTATTAACTCGATATACGATACTTAACAATTATTCCTCGAGCCCGAATGGGCTCTGAGCCAATAGCCCATGAGGCCGAAGGCCAAAGGCTGAATGGGCTATTGACTCAGAGGCCATGAGGGCGAGAGGGATAATTGTTTTAGTAAAATCCAACTAGTTGGTCAAAACTATCGAGATATAAAAAAAAGTTTAGCTAGTTAAAGCTAGACTTTAATCTTTTTTTGCCGCCAAAAAGCCCGCGCTTTTCGCTACTAGTGGGCTATATAAACATCTAGCCTAGTAGTAGCTCAACCAATCAGAACGCAGCATTGATAATAGACCACTAGTTGGATTTTACTAAAAGAGGATATTTGTCGTTCCATTTCCCGATTTGCAGGTATTTTTTTTCTGTAATCACCAAACAACGCTTCGGCTACCACTTGAACGTTAAATGGGCGATCCATTATCAGCCATTATGGCTTCAGTTAGCCTGTAGTGCAGGCGTATTCTGGGTAGGCGAAAGCTTGTTCATGTTGGCATTGTTGTAGCCCCGTCTTTGATTTTTTGACAGAGGAAGATTGGGGAGAGTAGAAAAGGTAATCCTTAGGGTAGGTTCGAGGGCGAGAAAAGGAAACGGGGGAGGGGGAGGGTCCCTTTGACTCGCCCCATTTCCTCCTCTCTTCAGGAGTTTCATCGCGAGCAAAAACATTCGCGCGCCCGAAGAAAACGCCTGCAGTGCAGGCTAGGCTTCAGTAAAACAACCGCTCAGGGGTAGAGGTTAATTGCTTTTTTTGTTTCCGGCTTTCTGTTGTTTTCGTTCGATAAGAAAAAATAAGTGAAAATTAAAGAAAGCAAAACAAAAGGAAATTGGACCCCTACCTAGTTTTTTCGCTGTTATAGTTGTTATGATAAAATTAAAGCAGATGCATTTTCCGTGAATGAGAATAATCTTTTAAACTATATCAGGCTCCTTGCTCTTTTCCATGTGTCACCGTCGTGTGATTTAAGTTACATATTTTTTCTATATTTTGTTACGAATGTAACAAATTAAATTGAAATTTCCGAAAGAGTAAAGATCAAACGAAATGGAAACGCTATAAATCTTTCTTCCACCCACCAGAAGCTAGATGAATGAAGTTGTGTTGTTATTGGTAATTTTACCATTCCGTACATGGCAATGAATCATTTTGTGCTCTATAGGAAGATATTGGAAACCATTTGGAGTTATGGATTATTTCGAGAGCCGAACGGATACCATGGTTACCAGCCTGAAAAATCAATTGATTTACGATCAGGGGTGTGTCTTCCGTGCCAATTATGCAACTTTGTGTGGCTGCAGTCACGTTATTAGAGGCCGTGTCACCCCTTGTCAGGGTCGCTGCTTAACCCCTAGAGCCCTTGACATTACGGAGGCTGTAACAATGGTCAAAGCAATCACTCTCGTGTTATTTTCTGTATCTGTATTATCTTTGGCCCAAGGATTTTCGCTCACTATTTTACACACTAACGATAACCACGCGCGGTTTGAAGAAACAAACGTCCGCGGCTTCCTATGCAATCCCAGCGACGCTCAAGCGGGCGAGTGTTATGGAGGAATGGCTCGCAAAGCAACGATGATCAAAAAAATTCGATCAGAGACGAAAAATGTGCTGCTAATTTCTGGCGGAGATGTTTTAACCGGAACAATATGGTACCGAGTTTACCGCGGTAATGCTACGAGATTTTTCATGAACGAACTTGGGTATGATATCATGGTGAGTAAATCGAGTACCTCAGCTTAACAAGGGATATGTTTTTATCCCTTGGTAGAAAAACGGTAACTTGTAGTTCAGGTTTTTCAGCTAATGCAGAGAGTTTGCTCCTCTACAGGAAATAGTTTATTGTTCAGCTAGTGAAGACCGTCTACTTCTTTACAGGATAAAGGTTTTTTTTTTATATTCAGGTTTTGGCTGCCTAAACTTCACATAAAGCGCACTGTGGTACAACGCCCGACATTCGAGCTTAAAGAATCGTTAGTACATCGGCTCTCCTTGATGTTACGAAATTCAATCGTGATCGCGTGATGTCGTGAATCGTTTCTCTCCTGATCGTGTATGTAAACCATGTATACTGTCAGTCGAAGTAACACTCGATTTCAATCATATTACAAGTATCCAACAGAGAATTTAGATTCGAGACAAACAAGTGCGAGAGCCTTTGCGTGTCACCAGCTAATATTGATAAGAATAGATATGTCAGATATTCACGTCAGATATTGTTTCCTTCGTTTTAACTCCGTGAAGTAAAGTTGTAATGAATTTGTAGCATTGGGAAAGTTACCTCTGTAAATGTAAACTTTTCATACCTTCCCAAGAGAATTGCTGTGCCATGTATTGGAGTAAATCTACAAAATATTCGCAGACTCCTTACCACGAAATAAGGGCTCAGTACGCAGAACCTTCACACTTGATTTTTTTGTCGGAGTTGATGTAAAAGATTCTTCACAATCAGTCGGACCAACAACGGGTCCCGCGAGGGGAGGGGGGTACTTAGCAGAATTTTATACAGGGAGGCTCCGCACCGAGGTCTGACCCCTTATACCCTTTATATGCCATTTTTGACAGAAGAGTACCCCTGTTGACAAAAGGTGTCCCTTTCACATACCTAGTTTAGAATTTTACATTCCTCTTAACTGCTGTAAATGCACTATTTTTTAAACAGAATATGAATAAATTACAAAAACAGAACGTTTTTTCCACTTTTTCATAACCACAAAATGCATAGCCCCGGCCCTTTAGGCCTTTTAACCGACCGAAATGATAGATTTCCTTACCCTTTCATACACTTCATCAAGTGAAATCCCTACCCCTTTCGGGCGGACCCTCCCTCCCCTCCGGCAACGAGTCACTGCTGTACTTTTTCACAGTTTGTTGCATAAATAATTTATTTACATAGCTTTCGTCAATCACCACTGCACTCTTACTGATTTCACAATTACGTAAACAACTGCTTTGAATTCCCTCCGTGACATAAATTGTCAACATTCAAGAGGCCAGAAAAACATGAACACAAACACAAACACAGCCCTGACGATAACGTATTACGTTCAGCTGTACGTTTATACGTTAATACGGGCTTATTCTATTCTGCGAAACGGAACGAAACGAAATGAAAGATATGGTGGATAGAGAAAAAATGCTTATTATCCTAAACAAAGTTTAAGACAACATTGACAACGTGTTTGGAAGTAATCGTTCACGAATAATGACGGATTTTTACCTTTTTCGCAAAGTAAAAATTTCACTAGAATTACTATCTTGATAAATGGCGTTTTTTTACCGGAATTGACAGCGTGGAATCCAAAATCCAAGACCCTGAAGACCGTCTTGAATAACCCTACATGGGGCGATAGAATTAACAGCTGTCTCAGTTTTTAATTCTTTTCTCGACAGACCCTTGGAAATCACGAGTTTGATGACGGCGTTCAGAACTTGGTGTCCTTCATCAGCCATCTGAATTTCCCAGTTGTGGCCTCAAATCTTAACTTCACCCAGGAACCATTGTTGTCCAGCACACCTCCCCTGATAGTCACTTCCAAAGTTCTTAATGTTAGCGGCGAGAGAATTGGCTTTGTGGGATATGTAAAAAGGGGATCGACACTGTAAGTTAATAAGGCACCACACTTTTGCTTGTTTTTAAGAAATGGACAACAACTTTAAGTTTAAAACAAGACATGTTTCGATCGTTCAACGATCACCTTCAGTTGTGAATTCGTTTGCAATTAATACAAGTAATGACGTATGAGTTAAAACGTGATACAATTCAAAATTTCGAAAAAATTAACGTACAGTTTTAAGATGCGCGAGACATGGAATAACACTTGCGCGAGCACTACACTTAATACAAGGAAGAAAATTGTAAAAATTGAAATAATTACAATGGTTATAACACAAAATGTTATGAGAACAAAAATATATATATACATATATATAAAATAAACTTAAAGAATAATATCAGAACGAGAGAGTTAAGTCAGCATGTTTCAGCTGTTTATTTAAAGTGGGATTCTCCCATTTGATGTGCATTGCCTCCTTCAACATAAGTTGTAGTTTGTTGGGTGCACAATCCACGATGGAAAAGCAGTTCTTATTAGCTAGACAACGACATGCCTGGGATTGCTGCAAATGCTGATAAACGTATGAGTTCCTATCCCTGCTTAGATGCTCACGAACGCACGTCTTTTGCTTGTGTTTTCACATACATTTTGAGCTAAAAAATTCCCTCTTCCTTCAATGTTGGTTATTTAGACCTGGTCCTGGACCTAATATCAAATTCCTGAATGAGGTAGAGTCAGTGAGGAAAGCTGTAGAAGAACTCAAGCGACAGAACATCAACAAGATTATTGCCATCGGTCACTCAGGCATCGACATCGACCAAAAAGTAGCCAAAGAAGTTGATGGAGTGGATATCGTGGTAGGAGGTCACGAACACGCCTTACTTTACACAGGTAAACAACTGTCCTTAACCATGCTTTACCTGTATCCCTAAGTTTACGGTAATCCTGCCCCTGCTCCTACCTTAGGGATAAGGGGAAAGGAGATTTTAGAAGGGGAAAAGGAAGAGGCTGGAAGAGAGTCTCCCATTTTCGCTTCTCTCATCTCCCTTTCCCCCAGGAAACGCCTTATAAGCAGGCTAAAGAAGCACTCGCGTTGCTTATCTGCTACCTAACCAGTACGCATGCGCACGGCATAACCCTCTACTTTTTGCGCTTCACTAACTCACCAAAAACAAAAGATTATAAGAACTCTGGGTTAATAGTAAAGGCATGAAACAGAATGCTATTAACAGATCAACCTAAGCTCTGAAGTATTTTTCATAGAGTTCTTGCAATTTTCTCGTTTAGTTAACGACAAAGTGTTTGAATAAGACTGAAGTTCTCTCTCCTCTCTCGACAAATGACTTCATTAACCATACGCTTTTAACCACTTACAAACTGATCTTTTACGTAAATGTCCAAAAAAACGTAGGAAAAACCAACAAGTAACCGGTAAAGCATAAATAAACTATCTTCAACCTGAGCTCTGAAGTACTTTCATAGAGTTCGTCCAATTTTTCTCCTTGGACCTACAATCATGTACAAAAGTCTTGGGACACTTTTGCGTTTCTGAGGCGTTTTCCAATTCACACAGGTCCAACCCCCCTCACCCCACAAACAATGTTGGACGCGTGTATCCAGAATTTTTTCCGAGTTTCAACTTTGTATAGAGTGGGGGAGGGAGAACTGCAAGAAAATTTCGAAAATGATGCGCTGTTTTAAGAGGGAACTGAGAAATGACAGAAAAATATGAATATTGCAGTACTGTCCCAAGGACGTTTGTCCAGGATTGTGGGTCTATCAACTTCGTCACTTTGTGGCAGATGATCATCGTCTCTAAATGACCTTTGCATATAAAATCTTCTAGAGTTTTCAGCCCAGCCCTTCCTGATGGCCATTGGACTCTTTCTTACTTAGGTTGATCTTATTTTGGCATTTTGTTTTGGCTTGATCTAAGCTGTACGGTACATTAAAAAATAATCACCAACAACTACAACTTAAAAATCCACAACCCTGGTCAAAACGTCTTGGGACACTTGAGGAAATTAGGCACAAAGACGCACTTTGCTAAATTAACTCATATTCTACCTCTTAAAAAAGCTTGGGGATGTTGTTATAAGGCGCTATTTCTGCTGCCCCCCTCTCCCCCAAGCAGTGTTGATTGTGTTGAATTAAAACTTGAATGCATAACGTCAACACTGCACCGAGGGGGAAGGGGGGGAGGGAAGATGCCTCAATTTGACGAGCTATTGCGTTAGTGTCCCAAGAGTTTTGACCAGGGTTTTAGCTTTAATTTGTGCAAGCTTTACCGTGCGTAAAAATTATGGCTAATCGTTGGGTTTTAACCCTGCTTTATCCAGGAAAACCCCCATCAATAGAGACGCCTTACGGTCCATACCCTATGGTGATTACACCCAACAGCAAACCAGAGGGAAAAGTACTTGTGGTTCAGGCGTATGCTTTCAGCAAATACCTAGGGAATTTAAAGGTTGATTTTGATGACAATGGCGATTTGACCTCTTGGTCTGGTAATCCAATACTGCTGGACAATTCTGTAGCCGAAGACCCAACGGTTCTGAGACAGGTTCAGGATTGGAAAGCTGAGGTGGCTAAAGTTTCAGAGGTAAGATTTTTTTGAAACTTTTTAATTTTTGTCCTTAATCAGCCTGTGCAAAACATAGCGGAGATACAACAGGCTGTGACGTCAACTTCTTGAGTTTAAGGCTGAGGAACGAACATCAGTTTTTCTCTTTTGTCGGAATCGTTCATACTCGTGGAAGCATTAAGGCGCAAGAAAAAGAATCATTAAGATTATTCAAAAATTCTATCGTATCGCCTGAGGATTTTTCGTATATACTAATTTTGACAGGAATGGGTTGCCCGCGGGCCCGCACCTATATCCTCTCTCTTGTTTTCAAGTCAAAATTCGTTATTTTCCCGCTAATTTTCAAGACGAACCTCTTAACCATCGTTTATCAGAAAAACTTTTCGCTTTTTACTTGCTGTTTTGACCCCGAAATGATTCCCAAGTAACTTTGGAATGACAACTGAAACAACTGAAACAGGGGATTTTGGAAGTTGCAAAAATGTTTTTAATAGTACAATTTGGTACAATCCCCTGGCGTACTTCCCTATGAAAGTGACGGTGATGCTTCTCGGAAAATTCATATTAAACCCCCAAGGGAGACCAATGTAGGTGTGGCTCAAACTTAAACTGACCCCTGAGGTAGATTTTTGTGTAGTCAGTGTCAGGGCATTTTTTGTAAATTTCTTTATACGCAATACCAGGCGATACCTGAATTGGCAAATATAGTAACTTTCCATCCCAAACACCTTAAGTGAGACCAAAATCTGCAATTTACACTCTGAAGCGAGACGACGGAAATCCCGATCGTTTTTACAATCTAACCTCCATATGTGACCACCTGTCGTAAGCGACCAACTTCCATAACCGACATCCTATCCAAAACACCAAAATTATCCAGTTAAAATTCTCTCCTTCGAAACTCTCGTAAATAACCATTTCTGATAAGCGAGCGCGATCACTATTTGGGTTGACAGTTTTGAACTTTTTCATTGTTTTTAACCCTTTAAGTCCCAATATAGTGACCAACATCAATTTTCTCCTAATGATATCCATACAATGTCAAGAGATTAGGTTATGAGAATTAATATAATGATCACCAAAGAGAAAATGCTTTGATCTTTTATCAAACTCTCTCAACTTATTCTTTAAAGAAATGTATGGAGATCAGTTTGGAGAATTTGCTTGTGGCTATTGGGGCTTAAAGGGTTAAATTTCTTGTAAGCGACCTTTTGACTACAACGATGCTTTTGACTACAACGATGCTTGTTTACGTTCTCCATAAAACGCGAAATTAGGCATTTTCACGTCGCAGTCGTGCAAAAACGGGTAAGAAATGTACAAAAAAGTGTGATGCACGTGCAAAGTTGTTGTTTTGCTTATCAAACCTATTATTTTTATGACGTTCTCGTTGCCGTCCGCGTGGTTGGCTCTTAAAGTCCCTATTTTGCCCGCGTCGCAGACGCTCTAGACCTTCTGTCCCGGGGGGGGGTACTGCCATATATGGGCTCTATAGGTATGTGCCGCTGTGAAGGGTATGGTTTTCAAACAGTTTACTCTCGGATAGGGTATATAAATCAGAGCGTTTGGGTCTAGAATAGGGTATCATTTTTCAGGAAACTGATCACTTGGTTGAAGATTTATCTAGACTAGGGAAACAGCTACTCTAGGATAGGGGGGATTTGGGGAGTTTACTCTAGTATAGGGTAGCAAAATTCAGCTGAACTAGCTCTGGTATAGGTTAAGGGTTCCAGGGTCCCAGCGGCACATCCCCACCCAGAAATTCCCCCCCCCCCGGGCCTTCTGTATAGAGCAAATAGTTTAGAGAAGTGCGTGGGCCGGCTGTAACACGAGCTAATGGTTCATGACAAGATTGGAATCCTTTATTTTTCAGGTCAAAGTGGGGTCCAGCTTTGTTTTCCTGTACGGAGACAAATCAGTTTGCATGCTCAAAGAATGCAATTTACCAAATGTTGTTACAGACGCTATGGTATTTCATTACACCAACACGAACAACTCACACACTGATGCACAGTGGACTAATACAAGTATTGCAATTCAAAACTCCAACAGTATTCCTGCCTCTATTTATCCAACTGAAGAAGGTATTTCAACAGGACGGTGCTTCAATACATGGAAGCAATGCTCTTTGTTTGTCATTTGCCCTATAGGTGCTTGGAACGTTCCTCGTTACACACAGTAATTTTTTAAGGAGTTACTATAACTCCATTAAATGGAGTAAACATTTTAGGTACAGGATAACCCCTTTTATTGGGTTACTTTAACTCCTAATTTAACTCCAAATTTGGGGTCATTTTTACTCCTAAAAGAGAGCTCTTTTTAATCCCAGTCTGGAGTTAAAATAACTCCGAAAATGGGGTTATTTTTACTCCTTACATGGGTTGTTTTTACTATTTTTGGAGTTACTTTAACTCTGAAAGTGGAGTAAAAAGTTTAGGTACAGGATAACTCCTTTTTGGGGATTATTTTAACTCCTCAATATCTGGGGTCATTTTTACTCCTGAAAAAGAGTTCTTTAAACTCCTTTTTGGAGTTAAAATAACTCCCAAAAAAATAACTCCACTGTACGGAGTTAAATTAACCCCACTAGAGGAGTTATAATAACTCCTTGAAAATTACTGTGCAGTCAACTCCCTTTAAAGAGGACACTATAGGGACCGCGAGTTGGTGTTCTCATTAGCGAGTGTCCTTTATAGCGGAAGTTTATTTCAGTCAAACATCAGTAATTCACACAATAATTTTCAAGAGTTATAACATGCGGAAAATGTCTGTTCAAACCGTTACTATCATTACTATCGGTAATGATCTTGGGCATAGCTTCAAAGATATTTGGTCGCCAACAAATAGCGCATAACTGCGCAAAATATCGTTCGCGCCTCGCCTTCTTCATCGTTTGTCTGAAACTCTCGGTTATCTCGTTACCTCGATTGCCTTTCACAACGTCCCCTTTAAAGGAGTTGATCTGACGAAATTGTTTCCCCTCCTGTAGCTATTACAGTCTTTAAAGCTTCACTTTTTTTCAGGTGCTATTACATACGGTCATATTGTGAATAGCTTCCCGTACAGAAACATAGTGGATCTTGTAGAACTGAAAGGAGAGGACCTTGCCCAGGTTTTTGAACAAGTGGCGTCTTTGTATGATAAAGATAAACCAGACATATCATTCCTACAAGTGTCAGGTATCTTTATTCTCTGTTTCAAATATCACACAAAAATATTGAAGGACAAAGAAACAAACAACAACAGAAACAACAAAACAATGCCAAGGCATGGAAAAACTTCTGAAAAATGACGATTTATACCTTAAGACACATACACTTTTACACTGTTTACAGGTAGCCATTACGACACCTGAAGGAGGATCATGAGGTTATTCGGCCCTATATTAAGATCCCTCCTTACAGATAACCCACACAGCCCAGGAAAGGTTACGTTGGCCACACTACCACTGTCTACGTTCCCTACTAGGGAGCTTAAGCAAAGACGTTTTTGAGCGACGCACGTCAACCGGAAGTGAGGCCTTCTCCCTTTTTATATGCCTTGACGCTAACAAATTTGTATTGCTGAGTTTCTTTACTCTTTTAAAGAACATTTACCCGAGAGTTTCAACCAAAACACTCCCCAATGATACAAAAAGTCCACTTCCGGTTGACGTCCGTCGCTCAACAACGCCGTTGCTTAAGCTCCCTACTCTTTTCGAACAGTGGTCTGGGTTCTTTTACGTCCCACATGAACTAGATCAGTGAAAGTGCTGTGAGCCTAGACCTACGGCTTTTCGTCCTTATCCGAGAAGACTAGAAAGTCTAACCGTTTGCATTACAAGGCAGCACTTTCTTCTCAGTTATTTAAAGACCCTGAGTGTTGGTCCGGCGGGGATTTGAACCCGCGACCTCCCACTCAGCAGAGCGGCGCTCTCCCAACTGAGATAACCGGTCGGCGAAAGACAAAACATGTATACTTCAGCTGCTAATCTCTTTTATCATAAACGATTTTCATTTGGCTTACTCTTAACGGTTAGCAAAAACCTTTAATCATTTCGAAATGACATCTTAACATCTACTGTTTCAAAACACATTAGTTAATTCAAATAAGCGACCTCTGACCTATCGCGTTTTAAAGCGTAATGAACTCGTGTGGACCGTCATTCGCAATTCCTCATTTGTCTTGTTTTTCAGGACTCCAGATAAACTACGATATGTCAAAGCCAAAAGGAAGCAGGGTGGTCGATATCCAAGTACGCTGCGCAAAATGCAAATTCCCAGTTTATGAACCACTCGATAAATCTGCTGTGTACAAAGTGGCCATGACCGACTACATAGCTGCCGGTGGAGCAGGGCTGACTGTCATTAGGGATAAGAAACTCTCCCACCAATTTGGCAGCATAGTCGACCAGCAAATGATGATGAACTATTTCAAGGCCAAGTCTCCCATAATGACTGGAGAAGAAAATAGGATCACCTTTGTGGAGGGATCGGACGAAAAACCTACGATATGCGGAGGCGGAGGAAACTTACAGGCTGTGAATATGCTTTTAGCCCCTCTCGCTGCTTTTGCATCGTTAGTTGTAAAACACGTAATCTAGAGACCAGGTTTGACAGCTACTGCAACTCGTAAGCATTGCTTGAAGCGAATGTGGTTCGACTATGGCAGACGTAATCAGTATAGTTAGATAGTAATGTTTCCAGCTTATAAGTTGCGATGCCATAAGCAACTTCATCTATGCGTGCCTTAATTGTAGAGCCAGAGTGATGATATATAAGCAGACGAGAATTTAAATTTGCACGAAAAAAAAATTGCTTGCAGATGCACGATTTACTGTCGAGTGCGTTATTTCTGTCAATTCCTCGCAGTAGTCTCAGTTTCTCGTCTGCTCTCGCAATTCTAGTTGGAGTCTAGTTTCGAGCAACCTTATTAATCAGCTTGCGTAGATTATTTACTACCCTTAAGCCAGGTTCAGACGCCCAACTTTCATGAGCCGAACCTGATTCGAATTAAGGCCGATCCAAATTATTTCGTTTGGCCGAATTGATTCAGACGCCGATCTTAATTCCAGCCAAAGTAAATTCAAAAGGGGAAAAATGCTCATTTTGGTCAAACTGCTTACAAAAAACGTTATATTTTATAACGCATTGAAACTTTCGCCATCGAATCGAAGCCGTTCCAATGTCGATCCAAAGTTAACCTGCGATCAGGCGGTCCTTCTTCTCCCTTTTTTGGGAGACGAGGGGTCAGGGTACCCGTCCACCCACTTTCGCACTTTCCCCGAAAAAAAACACGGCCCGGCTAGGCGAGAAGAACGGTCGAGCCGTTCCAAATTGAAACAGTAGCCGAAGTTTTCATGTACTTAATTCAATGTATAAGGGTCGGCTCATGAAAAGTTCGGCGTTTGAACGCGCCTTAAATGAAGTGTACCATAAGGGGCATGTATTTGTGATGATGAAAAAGGCCGCGTTTTTTTCAGGACATAAGGAACTCGTTTTTCCAATCATAGTGCGCGCTAATTTTAATGTCTGTTCGGAGTACATGTATATATCTTAAGACTATCTTACATAGTGGTTGTTTTAGTGAATTATTATCACCACGAATATTATTATGGCTTTTTATGCCAGATTGTACTTGGCTTTTATATAACATTCCCATTTTCATCTAAAAACCAATAAAGTTGTTGAAAAAAATGTTTTATTCGTCAATAATAACACGAACTTAGTGACACGAAATGCCTGAACCCATGGAACCCTACAAAGTCTCTTAGACGCCCTCACCTCTGAGCAAGGTCAAGCTCAGTGTAACTGGGCCATTAATTGGCTTTGTAATTGATGACATGCCTCCTGCATCACAAAATTCAGTACATTGTCGTTACTAAGGCCCGCCTACACAGATCCGGACGCTTTTGAAAACGCACTGACAGTCACGGTACCTCTGGCCTTGCGGACACCCCGATAATACGGAAAGCAGCTTCAAAGCAAAAAAGAGTTGTAGATATTTGACTGAAATAAACTTTCGCTACAGTCAACTCCCTTTGTAACGGAAACTATAAGGACCTCGAGCTAGTGTCCCCTTTAGCGAGAGTCCGTAAAAGGGCAAAAAGCGTCAGATATTTTGCTATCTGTACGATTGCCTAAGAAAACAGTCGACATTTCTCGACGCCATCACTAGCTTCTCAGCGAAATGACGTCCTACAAACAAGCGCGGAAATTTCATATCGATGACTCGCCACTACCCAGATCTGGATTGTGCTTCTGATTGGTTGAGGCAAATTTCCCGCGCGTCACGACCAATCAAAAGCACTTACCAGATCTCGGTAATGGCACGTCATTAGTTTAAAATTTCTGCGCCTGTTTCACAGTCGTCATTTCGCGGGTAATAAAGACGATTATTCGATTCGGCTCATGTTGGTATGATCTGAAGAATTCTGCAGATCGAGGAGGGTGGATAATATCCTCGCTCCGAGATCTGCGTGATTCTCTAGATCCCTCGACTCTTTCCCGATATATCTAGGAAATATTGAAGCGACTCTGCTAGGAGAGTAATAAGTGTGAAAACGGGACGGATTTCATTATAGACGAATAATCCGTCTGACTTTAAATTTATTCGTCTGTCTATCCGTTTAAAAAGAAGAATTTTGAAGACGTTTTGTTGGCAAGAGACGGATAATCCATCTCATGTATGAAAACGGCCAATGACTGACGAGAACTATTCAGGGACCCGGACAATAATTATGCCAAAAGATAAAGCCTTTTGTCACGCTTGTAATTGCATATCATTTACTTCATTGTCTTTATTCTTTTTCTTGTCGTTGTTGTGCAACTTTTGACACTTTTTCAGACTTTTATCTTAACTGAAGGAGAGACAGACATCTCTGACTGACATTACATAACCTTGTGAACTTGCATGTATTAAATTGCAACGTGTTTAAGTGTCGCGGAGCTTCTGGTTCAGTACAACATGGAGGCTTTAGCACTATTCAAATCAATCACCCTTGTGCTTTTGACATTGTCTATATCCTCTCTGGCGCAAGGATTTTCACTCACTCTTCTGCATACAAACGATAATCATGCGCGGTTTGAAGAAACAGACACCTACGGTTTCCTATGCTATCCTAAAGACGCTCAAGCGGGCAAATGTTTCGGAGGAATGGCTCGCAAAGCAACGATGATAAAAAAAATTCGATCCCAATCGAAGAATGTACTTCTCGTTTCCGGCGGCGATGTCTTCACTGGAACTGTGTGGTATCAAGTTTATCGGGGAAATGCTACCAGAACGTTCATGAACGAGCTTGGATATGATATCATGGTAAGTTTAGAATGACCTAGTTTAGCTTCATTTGCTAAGCGGACCACGTTTATATAAGTAGAGAACGATTACATTGCAATTAAGAATGTTCATTTAGAAAAGAAAGTGCAAATATATTTCACGGTGGAATAAATAATTTTTCACAGTTTTTCAAAGTTTACGCTCGTGAACTTCAGTTTTTGTATTGAAGCGTTCTTGGTATTCCTTACTGATGAATTCTAACCGCGGAAAGAAACAGCTGTATAAACACTCAGTGTTTCACCTGTTAAAAAAGGTTGAGCTCTCTTACAAAGCTAGCTTTGGTACGTTATATTATTATGTTAGACATTGTTGTTAGCCATGCTTCGCTTCGCCTCAAATGCATATTCTTCGACATAATTACCGTTGTCATTACTGTAAGAAATCAGGCTACCATTAACAATATTTAAAGAAAACTGAAAAACAAAACCGTAAATCCACACGGGAAAAATTTCTTCTTCCTAAACAGAACTTGAAATCAAAATTCCCATAGATATCTGGCAAGATAGCCTTTTCTTCAAATGGTAGGTTTTCAATGTTAAACAACGTTTCGTACGTAAAAAAACAGACGAGAAAAAATTGCATGCAATTAATGTCTTGCCTTCACACTGCCAATATCTAAGTGGAACAAATTCTCTGATGCCCTTTTCGTGCTATGTCATAATTAACGACTCAATTCTTTCTTCAACAGACCCTTGGAAATCACGAGTTTGATGACGGCGTTGACAACTTGGTGTCCTTCCTCAGCCAGCTGAATTTTACAGTTGTGGTCTCAAATCTAAACGTCACTCAGGAGCCAAAGTGGCCCAGCACACCTCCTCTGATAGTCAAGTCTAAAGTTGTTAATGTTGGCAGTGAGAGGATTGGGTTTGTGGGATATGTACTGAAAGACACGCCACAGTAAGTTTTGTTAATGAGCTGGTTGCGAAAGGGTGGACTTGAACAAAATGTCGAGGCCAACTTAGGTATAAATCATCTCAAAATTTAAGAGCAGGGATGGGGTTTTTGATAAGCAACAGTTTTGGTAGCAGGAAACGCTTGTAAACTGTAGTTATCATGGCGAGCATTTACGACAATTTTCTCTCAGCTCCACCAATGTCTCTGCAGAACTGACGGTAGATTCGTATCCTAAGCCCCCTTTATTAGAGAAACTTGATTTTATATAACGTTTACTTAGCAAAGCTCAAGTGCTTCTAAAAACGCCAAAACAGCTAGAAATTTACTTAAGGTGGCTCGATACAGTTTTTCAGGGTGAATACCTCCCAAGTGTGAGCGTGAACTACGTCGCCATTTACAAAGATTTGGAGAAATTAACAGCACAGTTGTCTTAGATAAAGATGAAACTTTGTTATGATCAGGGTTGCAATGACATCGGAGTTGACATAGCAACGAAATGACGCCATTACCTATTTTACTTACAGCAGTATTTTTCGGCACTGGGAACTGTTCTTCCAAAATCGTTCACTGGAGCTTTTTCTTCCAATAGCCGCCTCGATGTTCGTGAAGTTTAAGCGAAATCTGTAAGAGCGTTATCGTGATATTTTGGGAAGAAGTTTTTATGGTTAGAAATAAGGTAAAAAATTGATAATCTTGATGTTCGACTGTTATATGTACTAAACGAAGCGCTTTTAACATGCAATTTCACCTCATACTAGTTTAAATCTTTTTAAAAACGTGTGTGAAAGATCATGGAGATACCTCCAGCCGATTGCTAGAAAGAAGGATTTGATTGGTATGTATCGGGGCGTTCTTGTTAGCGGTAATGTAAAAATTTCAGTCTACTTTTTAAATAAGCGAATAATTTTTAAACCGCTCGATAAATTTTTTAGAAAATTTAAGAATCTTGAGATTAACCGTCCTTTTATATGACCTCTTAGTTTCAAGACTATTGATATATTGTAAGGCGGTAAAATAAGGGCTACAATACGCTAATATTTTGTCAGAAATTTTGTGTTTACAAGTGTGAGTCTCTCATTATTCAGGGGTATTGTCTCCAAGTTTCATATTTTCGTGCACAACAATAGCTAGCAGTTTTGCATATGTCAAATGCATTGTTATTTACTGCTGTTCACGTGAAAATGAAACTTTGAGACAATACCCCTGAATAATAAGAGACCCTCACTTGTAAACACAAAATTTCTGACAAACTATTAGTGAATTATAGCCGTTATTTTACTACCTTACAATATATCAATAATCTTGAAACTAAGAGGTCATATAAAAGGACGGTTTATCTCAAGACTCTAAAATTTTTGAAACAATCTATCGAGCGGTTTTAAAATTATTCGCTAATTTGTTGAAGTGGACCGAAATGTTTACCTTACCGCTAACAAGAGCGCCCCGATACATACTAATCAAGTCGTTCTTTCTAGCAATCGTCTGGAGGTATCTCCATGGTCTTTCACACACGTTTTTAAAAAGATTTAAACTACTATGACGTGAAATTGCATGTCAAAAGCGCTTCGTTTAGTACAGATAATCATCAAACACCAAGATTCTACATTTTTTACCGTATTTCTAACCATAAAAACTTCGCCCCAAAATATCTCGATAACGCTCTTACAGATTTCGCTTAAACTTCACGAACATCGAGGCAGCTATTGGAGGAAAAATCTCCAGTAAACGATTTTGGAAGAACAGTTCCCAGTGCCGAGAAATACTGCTGCAAGTAAAATAGGTAATGGCGTCATTTCGTTGCTATGACAACTCCGATGTCATTGCAACCCTAATCATAACAAAGTTTCATCTTTATCTAATACAACTGTGGTGTCAATTTTTCCAAATCTTTGTTTATGGCGACGTAGTTTACGCTCAAACTTGGGAGGTATTGACCCTGAAAAACTGTATCGAGCCACCTTAATAACACTTAATCACTTCTAGTGTTACAAACTGTACTTAGTGCAGCTGAAAATGCTGGAAATCAATAGCAAGCTTTTGTGATTCGAGGGCTTTTCCACTTCTCGCGCTCTACAAGAATAGGCCCTATGCAGCTAGCCATTCATGTGGTAGAAAACCGCCACGCTGGAGAGAAAAAGTTGCTCTGGGACAAGACCAACAAAAGGCACACATAATTTTGAATGGTAACTTCCTTCGTTTGTCTTGTCCCAGTGAGACTTTTGCTCTCCAGCATGGCGGTTTTGTATCACGTGAATGGCTAGCTGCAAAGGGCCTATTGCTAGCGATATGTTTGATTTCTCACCCATTCCCCGAGATCATGTAAGGGAGTCCTAAATCTGGGGCATATGCGAAATTCGGAAACTTGCGACTTTGGAAGCCGGAATACAGCTCAAGGAATCCGGACTCCTACTAACGATGGCAGAATCCAAGACTGTCTTGGATAATTGCCTGACATTGGGCGACATTTCTCATGAAGAATTTGTAGCACAGGCTTCGAACAGGCTCTATGCTTTCAGATCTTGAGCAAAAATCCAAATTCCAACTGAAAGATGCATTCTTCCTCTGCAATATAGGTTGTCAAAACCTGGCCCAGGGCCCAATATTAAATTCTTACCTGAGGTGGAGTCAGTGAGGAAAGCTGTGGAAGAACTGAAGCAACAGAACATCAATAAAATCATCGCCGTTGGTCACGCGGGTATAGAAATGGATAAACGAATAGCCAATGAGGTTGATGGAGTGGATATCGTGGTAGGAGGTCACACAAACACCTTTTTGTACACAGGTACTAAAGCTACACTAAAACGTACAAAAAAGGCGCAACATTGCTGCCGCACGAGCTGAAAAGCAAGTTGCCGGGGCGCTAAAACGCGCAACATGTACAGATTTTGTTGCAAAAAGTAGAACTACCCTCTACTTTCGTCAAATAACAACTTTTTGCAACGTTGCAATTCCTAGCAAATTTCACGTCGTAGTGGGTAGTGACGGCTTAGAAATGTACCGAAAAGTGTGACGAATGTGCAAAGTCGTTGCGGTTATCTGTTTTTGTTTTTATCAAACTTATTGCTTTTCTGACGTTCCCGTTCCATAACCATCGTCCTTGCTTCTGGACCTTTTTTATCCAAACAGGGGCAGCCATTTACAGCGTTTCCTTCACAACAGTGTTCAGTGGTTAAGACAATTATCTGCGAGTGACGCTTTGCATAGCTGAGTCGATCCACTAAAGAATCCAACCAGTTTTATTCGGACCATCAGCAACAACAGTTTCTTATAACATGCTCATGAGATGTTTAGTGTCATACGAATTTTTATTACTCCAGATTTATGTTAGTAAATTGTTTTTTATATAATGGCTGTCTTTCGGAAGGGTTTTCCGCCATATACCGGGACACGGGACACGGGACACGGGATTTGACTGCTACCGGGAAGCCGGGCTGGCGAAAATTTCGGCATAGGATGGGTAATTGGGATAGTAAACGATATTCCGGATAGCGATGACACAAGATTGAGATGCAGGATTCTCGTGAAAAAGTAGAATTTGGAATCAGAAACGCCCTTACTAGTCACTTTACAATGTAAGCCCGCCCTAAGCGTTAATGTGTCAAGAGTGTCTAATTGCAAGCTTCTTCCTTTGTTTCAATCAGGAGAGCCACCCTCAACAGAAATACCTTACGGTAAATACCCCCTGGAGATAAGGCCAAAGAGCAACCCACTGTCCAAGAAGGTACTGGTGGTTCAGGCGTTTGCTTACGGAAAATATCTTGGGAATCTGACGGTTGATTTTGACGACAATGGCGATTTGACCTCGTGGTCTGGTAATCCAATACTGTTGGACAATTCTGTAGCCAAAGACCCAGCGGTTCTGAGACAGGTTGAGCAGTGGAAGACTGAGGTGGCTAAAGTTTCAGAGGTAAGGACTGATATTATTTTAAATTCTTTTCTGGTGATCTTTGCCAGCTTAGACCGACCGATACCTCAGAATGATATCACTATAATGCAATTCTAGAGCTCTGATTAGCTTAGCCATCTTGGTATGAGCCATTATACCACGCTCTCCAAATATGGTAACTGTACGCGTTTGTTCAAAATTAAAAACAAGCTGAAAATCTGTTGTTTTTACAAATAAAGTCGGGAAGAATTCTCTATATTTTGTGGGCGTTTTTAATAAAACAATATTATTTCACTCGCGCTTGCTGAATATGAGATGATTATAACCAAATCGGCGTTACGCGCCTGGTTTACTACTACCATCTCATATCCAAGCAAAATAATTCAATAATTGTTAAATATAACTGGCGCCGTGACTGAGTTTAAGACAGTTAAGAACTGAGGAAGTCCACTTTTATAATTTTCAGTATCTCAAAATCGGGCGCTCTGTAGATAATAAAGTTCTTTTGTCCTGTTCTATTGTGTTTGCAAACCAGACTACGAAACCTAAAGCATATATCCGTGTCTTACGCGATAAAGTATGATATCGAACGATGGAATATTGGTGTAGCCTGTTCCAGGCGCTCATATGATAAGGAGAGAGCAAAAAACGAAGAGGAGGCGGGGGGGGATGTAGGGAGAGGGGGCGAAAGACAAGCCTAAGTGGAGGAGATATTTATGGAGAGAATCAGTATGGATCAACAAATTGTTTTGTATTGCAGGTCCCAGTGGGTTCAAGCTTTGTTTTCCTGAATGCATCGAAACCAGGTTGCATGCTCAAAGAATGCAATTTAGGAAACGTTGTCACAGATGCCATGGTCTTCCATTACGCTAATCTATCAGCCAATGAAGAACAGTGGACGGGTGCTAGTATTGCACTTCAAAACAGCGGGAGTATTACTACATCTATTGCCGTCAATGCACAAGGTACGGCAACAGGTATCCTTATGAACACAAGCTATGCGCTTCGATTTAATCGTCATTTTTTGACGCTGGCTGGGATGTAACCTGCGAACGGAAGACGTTTCTCCCTGCTCATCGCCTTTAAGGGGCGTTTCGCAAAACGTCACTCAGCGGCGATGAGCGAGGAGAAACGTTTGCCGTTCGCAGGCTGGCTGGGATGAGAACTCAACGGATGTCAAGAGAAAAGGCGGACTACAATAATAATAATAATAACATTTATTTATACCGCGCAAATTCAACTATACAGTTTTCAAATGCGCCTTACAATTAAAGATCTAAAAATATACCTTACAATTAAAGATCTAAAAATATACCGTAAAACAAACAACAAAAAAAACAAAAAAAAAATTACAACATTAAATTACAACATTATATCAGAAAAGGCTTTTTTAAAAAGGTGAGTCTTCAAATTACGTTTAAAAACTTGAAAATCGGAGGTGCATCTAAGATCTAACGGAAGATTATTCCATAGTTTTGGTGCGGCGGCTACAAAGGCTCGGTCACCAAGAGTAGGGAGAGTCCTAAAGTTAGGATTTGAAAGCAGATATTTGTTATTTGATCTGAGGCTGTAGGAAGAATTAGGTTTAAAATTAACGAGAGATGATGCAAGCAGTCTATTTAATGTGATCAATGACTAAGGAAAGTAAGGTTGCTCAGTATACACGTGCGCGATTTTAGTCTTCTTCTTTGCCAAGGAGACAATCAAACAAACTAGTTAAATCTTGAAGCTTGTAGATGTCGCCCTGCCTCGTCCCCAGAAGTCCTTCTTTGCCCTCGTATTGCACACTTGGTGTCTTACGACTGATGCACCGCCAGCCTTACTTATTATATCCATCCCATCACCCATGACCCTCGAACATTCTCCCATCCACGCGATGGTAGCGTCTGGTGACATTGCACCAGATCGCTGCAGTAACCAACTTCAAGCGCCGGAAAATGCTGTGAACAAGTTGTTGGTTAACTTCTGATTGGCTGAGAAAGTCGCACGATATTCTTTAGACAATCACAAATCGTGGCGATGCAAAATTAGTCTGAAATGTCTCACGTCTCCCACCCTCCCACCCCCCCCACGGGTTACGGAATGGAGACGTATGACATTTTATAGCCTGCGAAAACATCCGTTTCTCCTCGCTCTTCGCTGCCGGGGACGTTTCGTGCGAAACGCAGGCTAGACATTTTAGACTAATTCAAAATCTAAAAAATCATTGGTTTTCTTTAACTCCTCATTGAAAACAGGTCATATCCTCGAGTCAGCGCATTTAAACTCTGCGGCTTCTTTAAACACCCAACTTGCTGTAATTGTTTTAAAGGGAACCTCCACTTCAACAAAAAGATAACTTTAAATCACAGGAAATAACTGTTACAGTCAAGTCAATCTAAAATATTTTTAAAGAAAGCGTTTGTATCCGAAAGAAATAACTTTTAGATTCGCCTATTTTTGTTTTCAAATTTTGCGGGCGTCGCCATCTTGAATAATTGTGACGTGTAATGGTTGCCCTATTGTTCTTAAACAAAAGCTCTTTGTGTCAGAACAATAGAGCAACCGTAACACGTCACAATTATTCAAGATGGCGGCGCCCGCGAAATTTGAAAGTGAAAATAAGCGATTTTAAAATCCACTTTTCCTGATATAAACACTTTTTTTAAGACAAATTTCGAACAAATTTGTTTATCAACATAATTTTATTCGATTTAAACTTATTCTGTAGTAAGAGTGGAGGTTCCCTTTAATTCGAAAGAAAATCTCTCTGAAGTTATCACCAACTTGCTTCGACCACAAAATATACATTTTTTTCTCTCTAATTTATTTAGATACGATAACGTATGGGCACATTTTAAACAGCTTCCCTTACAAGAACACGGTAGATCTGGTGGAATTAAAAGGAACGGACCTGCTCAAGGTTTTTGAGCAAGTTGCATCTATGTACAGTAAAAGAAAGCCTAGTGTATCGTTCCTACAAGTTTCAGGTATACTATTATTTATTCACCACTCTGATAGAAATAGGGTTTGCTTAAATTGAGGCTTTAAAAGCAACCACGCAGCAATAGCAGGGAAAACGTCATTTTAAAAAGTGAATTGGGGCTGTTTCAAACTTCATCGCGATTATTCCATTCCGTTCAATTTGTCAAATTAGGCGAACGTTTCTGGATTTGAATTCTTAAGGCCGTATGCAACTGGAAAGGGAGAAAAAAAGAAATGGTCGTCTTTTGCTAACGCCCCATTTATAATGGAGAAATCTTATCCCGTGAATTATCCCGGTAGAAGGCCCTTACTCGTCCCCAGTCGTCTTCGCTAACACGCGCGGCGGGAACACGGAGAGATACCCGAGCTTCTATGAGCGAGCCACCTTTCAATACATTTCCTTACAAAATTCGGCGAACCGTTTACATGAGAAACAAAAAGTTGGCTCAGTTAAAACTGGGCTTGTTTGACAGTAGGCAGGGTCAGTCAACTCGGTCAAGGCGAGACAATCCCGCAGAGTGTGCGCGAGCACTGTTTCATCATATAAGCGCTCCGCCCCGTAAGTTGACTTCGCTGGGTGATGACCCTTCTTTCTCGATATGAAGAGGGTGTAACTTCCTTCGTAAACGTGAAATTAGCAAATTTCACCTTCTATTCGTACGGTGACGAAATAGAAATGTACTAAAAAGCATAATGCACGTGCAAAGTTTCTTGTTGCCCAACCATAAACGTCTGCACCTCCAGTAAATAAGCCCGCTTGTAAGAAAGGGGTTCGATGTTCCAAGGACAGTTGTTGACGCATACTTTACTTACCAGGCCTCCAAATAAAGTACGATATGACAAAGCCGAAAGGAAGCAAAGTAGTGGATATCCAAGTACGCTGCGCCAAATGCCAAGTCCCAGTTTATGAACCACTCAATCTTTTCGCTGTTTACAAAGTAATTCTGTCGTCCTACATGGCAAGGGGTGGAGCCGGGCTAAGTGTTATCAATGAAAAGAAAGTCTCCCATCAAGTGGGCAACATAACGGACGATGTTCTTATGATGAACTATTTCAAGGCCAAGTCCCCCATTATGACTGGAGAAGAGAATAGGATCACCTTTGTGAAGGAAGACGAGAAAAAGCCCTCGGTATGTGGTGGCGGCGGAAGCTTACAGGCTGTAAAAATACTTTTAGCTCTCGCTGTTTTTGTATGTTCAGTTGTAAAACATATTATTTAGTAAGTTGGCTCGACTGCTAGTCCGCGCCATGAACAATGCACTGTTGAAAACTAAAACAAGGACAGTTAAAGTGACAGCAATAGTACAATTGCATGATGACATCATTTTACAACAACTCCCAGCATCTTTCAGTTTGTTGTATTCTTGTGCAAATTAGGACTATTGTTTCCTTAAACCTCAGCAGGATTGAGAAATTTAAATAAGAAAAGGTAATCAAAGAAAGACTATCGTCAACTCGTAAGAACGTTGTTTAGAAAATAATCACATGGTTATCAACTCTGATTTCCCCACATTAAATTGTAGGAAATGATAGAAATTCAGATTGTTTATCCATATATTTAATATGAGGGTGTGAATTGGGTTAACCGACTAGCGACAAAGGGCGAAAAATATCACTGACCAGCGACAAAACGAGAACGGGGAAAAATTACCGACTACCCAGAGGAGAAATATTGACCGACTAACGACATGAACTGACATTATCGATATTTGTTTTTTGGGACTTATCAGATGGTCCAACGGAAATAACTTCCTCCTTTGTTGATTCGTTTACATCAGTTGCTACAACTTACCAATATCAAAATCACGGAAGTCATAGTTTACCTTAAAGATAATATATACCGACTTTATAAATTACATTTTTAAAAAAGGTGAAAAACCGAACATTTCTTGTTTTGGTGGACGTCACAAGTCTTGGCAAATACAACACAAAACGAGAGTATTGAAATAATTTGCAGAAGGTATGAAAATTTCTAAAAAGACAACTCTCCTATTCCTACACATTACCTGGCGATGCTTAGATTAATCCTCAAAGAAAATTCTCTCCAGTTAATGGAAAGCACCACCTACAAACCCACAGTACCGCGATGAGCACAAAGACAGCAGTTTCCTTTGCCAACATTTTCATGGCATATATTGATTCTAGCAAAACCGTCTTTAAGCCAACAGTTGGAACCACTATATAGACGTTTCTTCTATATTGGACATAAGTAAATCAGACGTCGTAGCCGAGTTTCTTCGAACAAGCAAACTACCCGACTATTAAATCCACGGCCGAAATATCTGACACTGAGACTCTGTTTTTAGACACGGTTGTATATTCAAGGGCACAAGATTCAACGAAAAAGCTATCCTTGATGTGAAGACACATTTTAAACAAACGGAAACCTTCCAGTAGACACATTTAACCCAGGGACCGCGGAGACCATTTTAAAGTGGTAGGGCTACAAAATCTGGCCAATACAAAGAAACATTCAGGTCGGTGTTTCGCCATTTCTCTCGCATTTGCGCCCCATCTTATTTACCACCTCAACAAATATAACATAAACGTCCACATGTGTTATACGTATACTATCCAATATAGCCAATATTTAACCGCGGCAGGATTAGCTTGGTCGGTAGAGCGCTTGACTGCAGAGCCGAAGGTCGCTGGTTCGATCCCCGGGACCGGACCAACACTCAGGGTCTTAAAATGACTGGGAAATGAAGATACTGCCTCTGCCCTGCAAATCAGGGCGTAATAAGCTAGGGCGTTGAAACGCTCATACGCGCTCTCTGGTTCAGTTGTGATGCGGAGTAGGACTGGAACAAGTCCGCTTTCCGCTCTCGATCCGCTGTCAGGGCAAGAAAAATGGCGTCGTCTAGCTGAAGGGAGGTTCGGATTTATTGCTTTTTATTATATAGACACGAGTGTTTTACTGGAAAATATACCACTCGTAAAATTCATAAAAACTACATACGGGACCCGAGTGGTTTATTTTCCATAATCTCACACGTGAGTTTATCGATGACGTAATTTCGGTAATTTCCCTCCAAAATTGTTGGCGTCTTGCTTCCTTTGAATTTTAATTACACATTTTTCAAAGCTTTGCTTATATTTTGTCAATGTAGAGCCCTATTCAGCTCGGTGTTATTTCTCCAGTTAATTGTAAACAATGTCTTACATTGCTGTACTGTAAATTTGAGCCGTCACAATTACTTTTTGGCGAATAAAAATCTAATATTTTATCGATGTCTTTTTGTCTATACAATAAAAAGAACATTACACGGCGGCTTGAAGATATGAATTTTATTTTCGAGTGGCAAAAATGAGTGGTAAAATATTGTTTTGCCACTCGAAAATAAAGTTCATATCTTCGCGCCACCGTGTAATATCCTCTATATATCTTTAGATCGCTGCAATCTATAATTTGATTTGATATTTGGCGTATCTCTATGCGATATACAGAAAATATTTAGGTGATATTTTATAGTTAGTCTTGTAAGTTAATTAAGGTGTTTTTTCGCCTTTTATGTTTATGTAGTGTCAAAATGGCCTATCGAATATTACAGGTTGAAGGTCGCGTTTTATCATGCCAGTCAAAACCAAATGATAATAAACGGCTACTTAACAATTAGGGACCTTAAGATACCCTGGACGCGGCGGTAAAGAGAACGGAGAAAGCCTGGAGCGAGGACGCCGCCACCTTCGCGGGAAAAACAAATTAAGATTGAGCAGGTTGGGTTGAGTGCTCGCCTGACGAGAGAGGATAAAGTAATGCTTTCGTGTTTTAATTCCATAAGTCGTGAAGTCTTGCTTGATTGATACCTCAACGATCTTTTATTGGAAGAAAAATTTGTGCTGCCGGCTATTACTCCAGTTTCTCTAAAAAAAACAACCGAATTTCTTCGAGGGAAACTTGAGGGTATGATCGGAGTTCAGTTTATCAGCTATTTGTTGCCAGACTTTTTCGCTTTTCGTTGTTCTAGATCTTGCTTTAAAACGATATGATACCGCTCCATCGCTGAACTGACAGTGAACAAAATAAAATTATAAAAGTGAAGTTAGAACCATGGCGTCTTGTTCAAGATCTCAATTTTCTCCGAAATGTTCAAGTTTGTTACGAGCCTAGATTTTTTGTTTTTCAACAATTTTTATTCGACTTCTTGTCTCTTAAAGTTTTCAAATACTATCCCAAAGCGAGAACGTTGTCCCCTTAAAAACAAGCAGTTATAGTGTTACATTTGTGTCGAAAGACTCAGCACTTTCATTCTCAGTTGCCGCCAAAACAATGAACCCAAAAGGCTTGATAGCAAAATAATAAGAGGCAATCTTGAGAGAACACCTCACTAAAAACACTTAAATGTGTCTCATTAAGTAAAACGGATCGAAAATCCTGTACGAAAAGCAATTTCTGCACTGAAAATAAGAAAACCAACTCACCGTTTTACGAGGCGGCCAAACTTCTAGTTTTCACCGTCGCGACTTCAGGTCGACGCTGTGGCATTATGCTAATTAGTTCCAAGAATTGAACATTTCACTTCCGGTTGACGTCCTCCTCGGCCGCGTCCATAGTATCTTAAGGTCCCTAATATTCCACGAGGGCGCGTTGGATATGAGATGATAGATGCCAACGAGGCGCTTAGCGCCGAGTTGGCTATAATCATTTCATATCCAACAAGCCCGAGTGGAATAATTGTTTTATTAAAAACGCCCACAAAATCTCGTTGAATCGCCCCGACTAGAACAAACCGGAAAAGACAAGGGACTTCCGCTATTGACATGTCACACGTCTATCAAAACTGTCAACGCGCGAACGGGCTCGCCTAGACTGCATGAATGAAAAATCAAAACATTGTGCGATGAACATTAGTTTTTTAAAAACTCATCGTGATTCTAGGATTTTACACAGCAGAACAGCTTAAAAAACCTGGCAGATAATGTGAAGGAAAGGAATTTTTAAGTGACAGCCGTCGAAATTACTATGATTTGGATTTTCGGTGCAGTTATAAAAGTAAGAACAACGGAGAAAAACTACCGGTATTACGTCTTCGCTTGTTATGAAGTTGTTTGAAGCCACAAGCTGGTTTTGCTGAACGAGAAAAGAAGCTATACTGCCGCCTCGATTGCTCTAGTGAATGGCTGCATAACCTGTATTTGTAGCTGGTTACTTGTGATTTATATTCTTGATGTTGGATAAACAAGCTGCAGTTATCTATCGGCGAGTGACTCGATCGGCGAATGGCTTCGCGATCATGAAGAAACAACACTTGTCTTCTTTCGTAGCTGGTCAAGGTACTTTAGTTCCATGTGTTTTTCGACAAACTTTCAAACAAGCTCTTGTGGCTTTTTTGTTTGTTTTTGTCTTTTTTCTTTCGTTGAAATTGCATTTCTAGTATTCTAAGAAATGAATTAAAACGATTTGCTTCGGGCGCCGTTCTATCCTTCGCGAAAAAAAATCTCAGCTAGCTTCCAATTTTAAACTGACGCGTACACCGACCATATATGGAGAACATGGTATATTTAAGCAATAGACCACACTTTCTATGGGTTTACCGGCGTGATAACCCACGCGGAATGTTGGGAGAACACGAGAAAAGCTTGTAAATCACGAGCCGAAGGCGAGTGATTTACAAGCTTTTTGAGTGTTCTCCCAACATCCCAAGTGGGTTATCACGCCGGTAAACCCATAGAAAGTGTGGTCTATTGCTTTTATAAAATAACGTTTAGTAGAGTGGAGTCTTTTTAGGTAAAAAATATGGTTTTGGTACCGTGATCGATTTATGTCTTCTCTCTAAAGTCATCATAAGCCAATCATGACTCACGATTTAATAGCGCAGAACTTTCTCAAGACTCAGTTCAGTCAAACAACAAACAGCAGCACTTCAAAACACGAGTTTTTGCACTCGTTACATGATAACTTATGAAAGCTGTTTTACAGGAAAAGTCAACACATATTCATGCGAACGTACAATAAAACAATACGTTCATGGTTTGTTTACTAAAGAAGTAGAAAATTGAACATCAGACTGTACGCAGCTGTATTTTGTTGAGTCGATCCGTAAGAATTTCATGCTTACAGACGGAACTGGCAGCTATTGTAATGGAGGACTTCATTCACTTTTTTACAAGCCGCAGTGGTTTAAGATCTGTTTTCTGGGCTTTATCATGATCAAGAAACGCTGCGACGTGGCTGCATTTGCGAAGTTGTCGCATGTAACTTTACATGCACGAACAGTCACCGATGGAAATCTGTCAGTGGTGGAGAAAGGCCGGTTTTTTTGCCGTAGCCACATATTGGCGTTAATATTTGTCGATTTGTGAAGTCAGGTGGTTTGAGGTAGGTTATGGCATCGATATCACCGAATAATTTCTACAAATGTTGGAAAAAACCAGCCCGAAACTCTGACATCTTTCATCATCGTTGGCAGCTTGTTTACAACCTACAGCGGCCGATTTTGTACCATATCTTGATCAGAGATCTCTTTTTGGAACAATTTCTTTCATTAAGGAATTTAATTTTGACATAAAATAAATCAAGACTGCTAAAACTATCCGTTTTGTTGCTGGTTGGCATATGGTTAAGTTTTCCTAGAGACTTTCTACACGAGAAATTCACACAGTTGTTGTCTTTCTCTGCGATTTGGCATCGTCGTGAAATGTAAACTGCTTTCCAGCTTTGTACTTTATAACTTCTAAAGCTATGGCAGTAGCGAATTGTGACGCTCAGTAATAAAATGTGGAACCAACGCTTTTAATATTTAGAAGGGCTGGGTAAGTAACTTGTTCTGTTTTTTAGCCCTTCTAAAATCGTTGTTTGCAGATCAATAGCCAGTTTTGTTTATGGCTCGTGGTCCGGATGCCTTTTTCTATGGGTTTACCGGTATAATAAACCAT
This sequence comes from Porites lobata, assembly GCA_942486035.1. Taxonomy (NCBI): domain Eukaryota; kingdom Metazoa; phylum Cnidaria; class Anthozoa; order Scleractinia; family Poritidae; genus Porites; species Porites lobata. Next base: position 4,266,332 of record CALNXK010000001.1, on the reverse strand, counting down.
AGGTTTTTGACCAATCAGATCACGCGTACTATCTCAGTTATTTTATAATAGCTCATATACCATAACGGCTAAGCCAATCAAAATGCTAGAATTGCATTATCCAATGATTCAGTTTTTAATAAAAAAAAATATTTAATGGTTTATAAATTTTGTTTGTGCATACAAATTTTTAGAGTGAACTTTTATGAACCTTTAAGGTTTTTTTACAACTGAAGTGATGACTTCATAATGGCGATAGCAAGGTTTTTGTTTGCACGTTGGCGTTTAGCTTGTTAGTAAAATAAAAGATTTCAGTTGCCCAATTTAGCGATTTTTCTTTTTTTTTAATATACACTAAGATGGTAAATTTTTTTTTAGTTACGGAACCGCGATCCAAGAAGGTTCTGACTATTTTAAAAGTTCTACTGGAAAATTACATTCGAATGATATCGTGTAACAGTCTTTACATAAACAACAACAAATTTTGCTTTACTGCGGTATAAAGCTAAAGGTTGTATTGCACAGAAACAGAATGACGCCTATGGAGAAATTTGCTTTCAAATCCCCACAAAGATTCCACTGTAAAAGTAAATCATAGAATGTGTTGGTTATTATGATTTTTTGCAGGACAACAGTGAGTGCTCGGCCTGAAAAGACTACTGAAACACACACTGAAAAATAAACGCGTTCATAATACTGTGAATATGAAGAAGAACATGAAGAGGTCTTAATTTGATTGCAAGTAGAATAAATTAAGACTGTGTAGCATTGTATTTTTGTCATCAGAGGCTTAAGTGTGGTGTTGCACAAACTACAATCAGCTCTCAGATGGAAACTATTGGGACTGGCACAAATTTAATGTCTGTATTAATGGACAGGTGTAACTCTTACAGAGAGTAAAAGAAAATGAATAAAGAATAGTAGGGACCAACTCGATTTCCTGGAGGTGCCTTATCTTTTGAAAGTTTTACTACTGTATAATATTGCTAGCATTATATCCTCTCTCTTAATATTATATATTGTAGTTACAAGGAAACAGGAAAGTATTTTTCGAATCAAGTTTGATTAAGCCTGGCTGCAACTAATAAATTTAACCAACAATGAAATTGAATCATCAATCATACTAGACATGAAGTATACAAGTGTGCTCGGTTTGCTGGTCACACTAAAAAGTTTGGTTTTCAATGGTTTAATAGCTGTTACAGGCCATTTGTATTTCATTTGTGCAAAATTCTGTATAATTTTCTTGTTTGCAATGTACTCAGTTTGAATTTGTATGTTATATAGATGTTTTATGTTGTGTCTGTAAAATATATATGTAGCTATGTCTGGTTTCAATGTAACACTAGTGAGTGTTTAGTTTTTTTTAGGTTCCTTAGTATGTCTTGCATGGGTAGTTTTCAGTGACCATTTCGTTACTAAAAGCTGTTATTATCAAAGAAAAATATTTGCTGGGCTACTTATTTGTGTCCTTGCGACCTCTTTGTTATTTTTTCAAGGGCAGTGAGTTATATTTTTTTTTCGCATACTTATTTTTCATTGCACAGTAGTATTAGTGTACAAGATAAAAAATAATGATGATTTTGTTATATTTTAAATTTACCCGGACTTAATTAGCTTTCACTGTCCAACTGTAATGCTCAATGTTGGAGATAGCTCTATAGGCTGGTTAGAGAAGAATACTGATGTACACCAACAAATCCAAACTTTAATAGTGAAAACAGATCATCTGGCCTTGAAACTGGGCAGCAAAAAATAAATGCCATAGCAGATGATAAATTACACAACTTGATATTAAACTGAAGTAGAGAACCGATAATATTAGTCTACAAATGATGTCAGTGCTATCATCTAAGTTGTGATGCCATTTTCTTACCAAGTCACGAAATTTTAATACAGGTCACGGAGGTGGAACTATATTCAATACAGATATTTGTTCGCGGGGGAAAAATTGAACAAAACAGAAAACGAACGTGACAAAAAATAGTCTGTTCCTTCGCTATTGCTTGCAGCAAATGAATATTACGGGATAATGGCTAACGCTCGCTGTAGCGACCGCTTTGGGTGAAGGCGGCGCGAGGGCAACATGCGTTGCAGAAATTCTGAAAGGTTCACTCCACAATGACCAAAACGTCTAACAAGATCCTTAGTTCCGTTTAATGCTGGTTCACAAGATGTTAACGGACCGAAGGGACCGTCAAAGACTGTAATGGCTATTACAACATGCTTCGTGCGAAGCCTAAAGAACTGCGTTGGGCGACGTTGCCAAAAACACTCCGCTCTCTCGTCGAGCTTACAAAAAACTGAAAACCCGGATGCGCGTGACCGGGTCACGTGTTAAACAAAACAACTGGGAAGGCGTTACATGGCTCCCCATACATTGTGAAATGTATGACTTAACAATAAAATAAATGTCAAAATAAACTTAGTGTTCTTAGTGTTCAAGAGGGTAATTCTTTCTGCTGGCTCCCCGACGGGGTCGTACTCCGGTCTATCGAAGTTTCCTTCTGTAACTTGCATCAGTCGTCTCTTCCTTCGGACGATGAACAAGGATTAACTTGTGTACGGGTCTATCCAGAAGCTTCTTATTTCCGGATTCAGTATAGAAGAGGGAGACTTTGCGAACGAGTCCGTCATCACTGGGATAGACTTGGGTGACTCTGGCGAGAGGCCATTCATTTCTTGGGGAAGAATCTTCGCAAATCAGAACAATATCATCAACTTGGACGTTAGGGACGGTCTTGTTCCACTTCTGACGCTTTTGCTGCTGTAGACAATATTCTCTTTGCCATCGGAGCCAGAATTGGTCAGCCAAGAATTGAACTCTGCGCCATCTCTTTCTGGTGTACAGATCTGGTCGAGAGAAGTTGCCAGGCGGAGGTAGTACTGCCTTCGTCTTCAGAGTGAGCAAGTGATTTGGTGTGATCGGCTCAGGTGCTTGTGGGTCTGACAAGCTGTCGGTGGTCAGCGGGCGGCTTTTCACGAGGTTTTCGGCTTCAGTGAAGAGAGTACGTAACCCTTCGTCGTCTAGCTGCGTTGACTGATCTTCGAGGAGGCCAGATAGAGAGGAGCGTACTGTTCGTATCATGCGTTCCCACACACCTCCCATGTGTGAGGAGCTGGGGAAATTCATCTTGAACTCGATGAAGTCGCATTCTTGTGTTAATAGGAAGTTCTTCACTGTGTCAGTGTTCACCTCTGCATTGAGCTCGTTTCTTCCTCCGATGAAGTTGCTTCCTTGATCTGATCTTAGTTGGCGCACTTTGCCTCTTCTGTTGATGAATCTTCTGAGCGCGTTAATGAATGAACTTGTTTCCATAGTGTTCAAGGTTTCAAGGTGTATCGCCCGGGATGAGAGGCACGTGAAGACGATGCCCCAACGTTTCAATTCCTTTCGGCCTTCCTTAATATACCATGGGCCGAAAACGTCCATACCCGTGTAGGTAAAGGGCGGTGCTTGTGTCACACGTTCTTCAGGAAGATTTGCCATCTTTTGGACTTGTGCTCGTCCGCGCAATTTGTGGCAAATGGCACAGCTTGACAGGAGATGGGAGACAACAGAACGACCGTTCACAATCCAATAACCTGCTTGCCTGATGGAGTTGTGGGTCATCCCATAACCTGGGTGGTGCTCTTTGCTGTGAAAGTGTCGGATGAGGAGATTCGTCACGTGACTCTTCTTTGGACATATGATCGGATGTTTTATGCCATAATCTAATTCGGCTTTTAGGAGTCGTCCGCCAATTCTGAGGATTCCCTTGCTGTCTAAGAAGGGGTCCAGTTTGTAGAGAGAACTTGTCTTCTTGATCGTTTCGTTCCTGGTATGAGCACTGTGGCGATCCTGGAACATACCATCTTGGTGGTTGGCATTTTGAAGGATTTGGATCTCCTTGCCGAAGTGCTCGAACTGAACTGACTTGAGAATTACTTCTTCTGCTAAGCGTAATTCTTCGACTGAAGGGGGGCCGGTGTTGGGCCTTGTGTTGAACTGCCTGTTAGGGCGTCTCTGTTCTATCATTCTCTGGATGCGCACAATGCTCCTCTTTAGGCGAATGAGGGAAGATGAATGGCGAAAGCGTTCTGGTTCTAGAATACTGTGAGAGCTCTCCTTCTCCTCGCTTTTGGTTTCTTCATGGCTTGAAATGCAGACGGTGGACTTAGGTTTCTTCACTTCAACGTCTTCGTGTTGTAGATCCGCAACTTGGTCTAGGCTGATCACCGGTACTTCGCTTTCCCATAGGAATTCAGGGCCATTGAACCATAGTTCGTGTTCAGAAAGCTCTTTGGTGGTGGCACCTCTTGACGCGATATCAGCTGGGTTGTTCGGACTGCTAACGTAATGCCACTGCTGTGGGTTTGATCTGTCGCGGATGTGTTGAACACGATTTCCGACGTACGTATGGAAGCGTCTCGCGTCATTTCGAATGTACCCTAGAACGACGGAAGAGTCCGTGTAAAACAATTTCACTGGGTTACTGTAGTTAAGCTCTTGGCTGAGCATGGAGGCTACGTTAGTAGCAACCACGGCGGCGGTCAGTTCAAGGCGTGGAATTGACATTGGCTTTAGTGGCGCGACCCTAGCTTTGCCCATCAGGAAGCTGACATGTACTTGGCCTGAACTGTTTACAAGACGTAGGTAGGTTACCTGGCCGAGGCCTGTGTTGCTGGCATCGGAGAAGCTGTGTAACTCCACGGCAACTGGTTCGCCGAAATCAGGTGGCTTGAGACACCTTGCTATCTTGATCGTCTCCACAAGAGGTAGTTCGGATCTCCATTTTTCCCATTGTGAACGGATGTGGGCAGGAACTGGGTCGTCCCAGTCGATGCCTTCGCGGCACAGTTCTTGGAGCAACTGTTTTCCGACTAAGATGACAGGTGCAATGACACCAAGCGGATCATAAACTGAACTCACAGTTGATAGAATTCCGCGACGGGTGAGAGGTTTGTCCTTGAGCTCAATTCGAAATCCAATGGTATCAGACTGGATGCACCAATAGGTACCTAAGGATCGTTGGACAGGTAAGACATCGTGACGTAGATCGAGGTCCTTCAAGTCCTTGGAACGATCTTCAGCAGGTAAGGCTTCCAGCACAGTCTCGCTGTTGCTGGCAAACTTGTGCAGGCGTAGGTTGACTGCTGCGCACATGGCTTGGGTATTCTTGATGACATTGATTGCTTTAGCTGGTGTGGCGAAAGATTTCAACCCGTCATCTACGTAGAAGTCGTTCTTCAAGAAGTCTGCGGCCTCATTGCCAAACTGTTCTCTGCCGGCTTCTGCTGTCATTCTGAGACCGAAATTAGCAACTCCTGGGGAGGAGACTGCCCCGAAAAGGTGGACGTTCATGCTGTACTCTACGATTTGACTCTCTAAGTTGTTATCCTTGAACCACAGAAATCGTAGAAAGTCTCTGTGTTCCGGGCTGACGTGAAAACTATGAAACATCTGTTCAATGTCGCATGTCACTGCTGTCTCTTCCTTTCGAAACCGCGAGAGCACACCAACGAGGGCATTCATCATGTCAGGGCCCTGTAGCAGATGTTTGTTAAGAGACTCGTTGTGGAAGATGGCACTGCAGTCGAAAACGATTCTAATTTGGTCAGGTTTCTTGGGGTGATAAATGTCAAAATGAGGCAAGTACCACACCTTTCCTGTGGCAGTCTTGAGTTGATCTGATGGGACGAGACTGGCGTGGTTCTTGTTAAACATTTTCTGCATGAACTCAGTATATTGCTTCAAAACCTTGCCATTCTTGAGAAGTTTTCTTTTTATGCCTAGTAGCCTGTTTAGGCATTGTTCTCGGTTGTTCGGCAGACTCAACTTGTCTGTCCTCAGTGGTAGCGGCATTTCCCAATTGCCCAGTTCATTTGTATGGATGCTTGTGGTAAGAAGATCATTGAAACGTCTGTCCTCGACAGACTCGGTGTTCTCAGTGCCTCGGATGGTTCGGCTATGATGTAGTTCACTGTAATCCAATTGCATCATTTCTCTTATCTGCTGGGGCGTAGTGACATCCTTAGATTGATGTTTGGAAGCGAAAGAGGCTACGGCTTCTTCTCTGGAACTGTTGCTCGTTGGAACATTGAAGAGGTTGTGAGAATCTTCTCGTCGTACGGTGATGCGGTTAACTGTTGCACAAGCCGTACTGTCTTGTTGGTTGTCTAGACAAACTGGACCGATGATCGTCCAGCCGAACTTGTACTCTTCAGCCCACGGCTCATTGTCTTTGCCGTATATAACGTGTAATGGCTGAAAGGCAGATGGGATGTTACGACCGATTAACAATCCTATTTCTACTCCGGGATGATAGTGGATGTGGTGGGCGATCTCCTTAAGGTGCGGCCAGAGTTGGGCAATGTTAGGCGTGGCGATGTCCTGATGGCTAGCTGGAATTTTCTCTTGTGAGTATGCAAACGGAATCCTAATAGAATTGTGTCGACTGTCTGTGTCCTTGATGTGCAATCCGTTTACTTTCTGAGTACGCACAGTGTTCACGCCCGCAATCGTACTGATATTGAGGTTAACTTCCTGGCCTTTGACCTGCAACTGGTCGAGAAGAGTGTCTGTGATGAAGACATCTGTTGACTGGTCATCCAGAACTGCATAGGTCAACATCCTTGCTGAAGGGTTGTCTTGATGGAAGACTTCGACGAGAACTATTCTAGCGCATGAACGAGCAGAATGCCCTTGATTGCAGACTCGTGAGCAAGCAGACCTCGCTTCACTGGCATTAATCACTTTGTGCCTGGATGGGTCATGCAGTACAGTGGCATGTTTCTGTCGACATATCTTGCAATCTAGCCTGTCTTGTTCGCAGTCTCTGGCAACATGTTTGTTGGAATTAACACACTTGAGACAGACTTTGTTTTTCATTAGAAATCTCTGCGTTCTTCGTATCCTAATTTCTGAAACTGTTCGCAATCGTTCATGCTATGAGACTTCATCTTGTGATAGAAGCAATACGTGTTAGCCGCAGTAGCTTTGGTAGTGTCCGGTTGCTGAGCATGGGTTGAAAGCACATTGGAGATTTCTATTGGTTCTTCGTGATTAGCATTTGTCTCGCCATTGTTACTGGGGGGCGAAGTGGAGGTCAGATTAACAGCTGGAGGACGCAGGCGGGGTTGGCGGTTCAAAGGTTTGAAACGGTCTGTCTGTGGTGTACCACTTGAACCTGAAGCTTGAACAATTTGAGGTATGTTGACACGCTCAGCGTGGTAACGCACTTCTTGAGCGAAGTCTGCAAATGAAGGGAATGTGTCCTTGCCTTCTTTCTTCTGAAGTTTCAGCACTTTATCAGACCATTTGGGCTTGAACCACGATGGCAGCTTTTCGACAAGACTTTGAATCTGTGACGGGTAATTAAGGACTTGGAGACTCAAAATGTGTTCGCTTGCAATCTTCACCTGTTGAAGGAAGTCACTGAATTCTTCTAAGGCTGCTGCATCGTTCGGTCCCACCTTTGGCCAGGTTGTTAATTTCTTCTGAAAACTGGTACTGATTATTGCTGGGTGGCCAAAACGTTCCTTGAGGATTGTGCGGGCTTGTTGATACGCACTTTCAGGGTTCTGCACTAAGTACTGAAGCTGCTCTACCACTTTTTGGCTTTGCCATCCAAATATTGGTACAAGAAGTGTAGTTTCTGTTGGGCTGTCACTGGTGCTGAATCAATCAGACTATCAAAAGAATTCTCCCACAGGAAGAATTTAGTCTTGTCAGTCTCATCACCCTTAAAAACATCTGGCGTGGCTTGAGGGAGGCGTTGTAGCTGACTGATCTTGGCTAGGGTGTCAGTTAGTTGCACTGAATAATCTTGGGGTGCAGGGGAGTAGGCTGTATATGACGATGGTACAAACGCTGGAAAATTTCCGCAAAAACCTCTTGGAGGTGTGAGTCCAATTTGGGACATAGTACACGCAGGCGATGTGTAAACTGGAGGAGCTTGTCCTCTTAAGCTGAAGGTGGTTGCAGTGGTAGAGTGTGAGATTCGATTGGTTGATCCTTGAGGGCCTTGATTCAAAGATACAGATACAACGTCAAGTGGTGTGGACGATGACGTCACTGTCACTTTAGTCACTGGTGTTCTAGTGTCAAAGAGCGTTGTAGCAGGCGCACCCGGTGTAGACGTATATTCGTCAGCATTATTGCTGGCAATAAAGGTGGAAATTGATCATAGGTTTCTGTCGGCAGTGCAGGCGACTGCAGACAGTTTTCTTCTTGCATTGCTTTTTGGTAGACTTGCTCTTGTGCAGTGACTTCTCCAAGTTCTTTTTGTATTTTCAACTGTTCCAGTTTCTGTTTTTGTTCGGCAATAACTGCTGAAAACTTCAACGTTTCTTCTAGGGCTGCTCTCTTAGCTCGAAATTCAAGCAGGATCTCCTTGCAAGAACTTCTACTTGATCCCGACCCTTTCGAGACTCGTGAACGGTGGGACCTTTGAGATGTGATAGAGGCTGCATCATTTTGTAATTTGTCAATTTCTTTCACGGCTGTATCATGAACTGCTTTCCATGTGTCAAGCAGATAAGCTTGTTTACTTGTGGCCTGATGAGTTTCATCCGAATCATCTGATAGCTCTATCCATTGGTCAAAACTTTGTAAGACAATGTCTAACTCCTTGATCAAAGCTGAAATATCTTCCTTAATTTCCTTAGGATCTTTGCCTGAGAGGATTTGCTCTTTAAAAGTGTCTAATTTAGAGCGAAACTGACGGTCGTTATCTATCGCAGCGCTTCTCTTCAAGCCACATTTGTATTCCCGCCCTTTGGCCGTGAGGGTCCTGGGCCTAGTGTTACTCGAATCGACAATAATGTCGGCATTTGTAATCGATGAAATTTCCTCTATTTTTGGACGTAAAGACACATTATCCGGTAAAATAACAGATGAGCTAACCTCAGTCTTTGTTGAGTCGACGATTTCTTCGTGAGCTGGGCTTGAGGTGTGTTTTTTGCGCTCTTCTCGATGAGAAATTCCTCTGGTCTCGACACGAAGGTTAGCCCGAGTCCGGTATCCTCGTGTTTATCATCGAATTTTGCTGAATCCATGGTAAAGTTCCTCGGCGTAAATACAATTCGTTGGAGTTCCTCAGATTAAACAGGAGTCTTCAAAGTTCCTTGAGGTAAATACGAGTCTTTGACTGTAGCGACCGCTTTGGGTGAAGGCGGCGCGAGGGCAACATGCGTTGCAGAAATTCTGAAAGGTTCACTCCACAATGACCAAAACGTCTAACAAGATCCTTAGTTCCGTTTAATGCTGGTTCACAAGATGTTAACGGACCGAAGGGACCGTCAAAGACTGTAATGGCTATTACAACATGCTTCGTGCGAAGCCTAAAGAACTGCGTTGGGCGACGTTGCCAAAAACACTCCGCTCTCTCGTCGAGCTTACAAAAAACTGAAAACCCGGATGCGCGTGACCGGGTCACGTGTTAAACAAAACAACTGGGAAGGCGTTACACTCGCTGGATAATCTCCCTGACGATCCAGTATAATGTCCGCCATCTTGTTTTGTCTCTTTGGTAGTACCCAGACCCTTGTATCACAGCTAGATCGTTCGACCCCGCTCGTTTCAACGCCCTAGCTTATTACGCCCTGCTGCAAATGGTCAGAACTTCGCGTGGCTCGGATTACCACGTAAAATGGCGGTCCCGTCTCAGTAGGAGACGTAACAATAGTGTCCCCAATTAGTACTTTCGTGCTAAATACATTCACACTCAAATGAAGTGCATTTTTTTATAGCTAATATGTTAAATAAACCTTCCTAAGGTTGCTACTTTTTGAAGTTGCCCGCAGTGCCGAAGCTTCTCTTGCGATTCTCATTGCGGGAAAGAAACTCCTGTGTGACGTCAGCTATAGAGACTGATCTCCGCTTGTAACCATTCAGCACTGCTAGGTCTGGATAGAAGCCACGTCTTCAGACGCCGTGCAGATGAGAATGAACGCTCGCCAGCAGCACTGGTAGCAGGATTTACAACAGGCAGCTTACAGATAGTTTGGGCTTCCTGAGTCAGCTTCTTTTCTGGTTCTGGAAACTTTGACACCGCCAACAGGATTCCTCAAAACATGATATCTTCTCCTTTAACAGAACTTTCAAAATACTTAGTTGCATGCCTAGGTAGCGCCCCTGTATCAACATCTCCGCTGTATGATGCTTCAAGAAACTTGAACTCTGCCTCATAGTCGTCATCATTAGTAGCTCTAACCAAGAGAGGTCTCCATCTGGGCGTAGCTAGGAGCTGAAGCTTTCCGTGATAGATAGCACTGACGATAAGATCAATAGCCTCATAATAGACCTTCTGGATCCTTCTAAAGTGATCTTTGGCAGTTTGGAGGTAGCTTGGTACACCAGCACCAACCTCCAGTCTGGTCGAGGTGCATCGCTTTCTTGGAAGCGATGGTTCACCAAGCAGCCCTTAACTCTTGTGGGAAACATTAGCATAGAAATGGTCGAAGCTCTGATTACTGGACATTTTTATGAGCGTCTTCTTTGTTAGATTTGCCAGGCGTTGTCCACTGACAGCAGCCACCTTAGTACCCTGAAAATCCTTAGATAGATTATCGGCGTGAGAACAAAGCCACTCTCCAAGATGCAAACCAAAGAAAAAGCCAAATCGTTCCATTGAGGCCTTACATCCTATTATCCCTTCACGTACATCGGGTTGTAATCATTCGGACAAGCAAATATCCCACTAACATAACAACTGCATAGTTTTGAAGAATTCGTCGAAAACAACTGGCTCTTATCGTCCACCTTTTAGGGCAAAGTCCAATAAGAGGAGTGCAGTGGAGTCGTGTGCAGCGCGGTCTTCTTTGTGGAGAACTGATCCCAGTGGCATTCTGTTACAACTTGTGTATGGGATCTTGGGAAACAGAAGGATTCCCTTGCCAGCATGTGCGTACACTGCCATAAGGCAACAATTTCCAGTCAGTACAGGTGAACGTTTCACAGGATTCGACCTTGATGAGGAAGAAAACCTGGACCTTGATGAGGAAGAAACCTTGGTCATGTAGATGATGAAAATTTACCAGAACAAATAGACTCTCACTTTTTAAATGTAATTTCTATTTTCTAACTCAAATCATACAAACGCACGCCCCAAGTACGTAATTTAGTTTTCATCAATTGTTTATTGCTTGTAGGAATTGATTGTGTGACTGATAAATTGAAAGCCACATTTTCTTGAATGAAAAACACGCTCTTTTGTCCTCAAATTTATTCCCCAGAACGCTGAAAATCGCATTTAAGGGCTTTGAAATTTTAAAATTTTCTGGGCTAGAACGCGCCCAGACCCCCTAACCCCCTTGAAAAAGAGGATCGAGGTTATCATTAGATCCCATCGACCGTAGCCCTTTCGGACACCTCACGAAATTTACACAACGTGGTTTCCCCCTTTACTAATTAGGGTTAAGCACTGCCTTTTACAGATTAGGGTTAAGCATTGCCTTTTCTGATTAAGGTTAAGCACTGCCTTTACTGATTAGGGTTAAGCATTGCTTTTTCTGATTAAGGTTAAGCACTGCCTTTACTGATTAGGGTTAAGCATTGCTTTTACTGATTAAGGTTAAGCACTGCCTTTACTGATTAGGGTTAAGCAATGCCTTTACAGTTTAAGATTCAGCACTATTTCTAAACAGGTTAGGTTTTTTTGGATTGGGGTTGATGTAATACGTACTTAAATTATTTCCCTTTCCTCCAACAAATCCTTAGTGGTATAGTGGTCAGCGCGGTGTACTTGTACCTCTGGTCGGGGGGTTCGAATCCTGCTACCTATCATTACAAAAATTTTTTTCTTTCAAATTGAAGAGACTTGCACTTTCATGAACATTTCCAGCTTGAAATATAATCTAAGTGTGATATAAAAGCAGAAAACAGTTGTTCCTTGTGTCAATTTCATAAGGGGAGAAAGGGGCTACGGCCGATGGGATCTAATGCTGACCGGAGAACATCGGCCTCTTGTTGATACAGTCGGTTACTCTATTCACAATACTCAAAATCGAAGCGCGAAGCCAAAAGATTAAAGTCTCATGCACAAGGGTATGCAGGTGCACGGGGCCCTGAATCCCAAGGGGCAATAATAAATGCCGTTGAATACTCCCTCTCCGCTCAGTCTCGGATCAGCGCCAAGGAGGAAGGTGGAACTTCCAATTTTTTCCCACGAATTTTCAGCAAAGAACACTTCGGTTTTCTATTGTATATGCGTATTATAAGTTTTATACTTTATTTTATTTATATTTAGAATGCCTCAACCGGACGGTGAAGTTCAAATACCAAGACCTTTCGTTCCAGACCCAGCGCCGGGGAATGATGCGCCCGAACCACCAACGGGACAACAAGCTCGTCAATTGACGGCGGAAGAAAAACTTGAGGTAAACGTTTGAGTCGTGTCTACTCGTATTATTCGCATGGTTTCTATAGTGTTTTTTCTTTTCTTTTTTTTTTGGGTGGGGGTGGTGTTTTCTTTTCATGTCCCTCTTCTGGTATTTTCTTGCTCCAGTTTGGTTTACGATGTATTTGATATCTTGCACGTTTCTGGGTTATGTAATGTAATTATGTACCAACGCTTATCCTTCGGGGCGTCCGGAGTTTGTTTGCCGGTTTTGCTCAACTTGTGAGTAAGTCCAGTCCTTTGGGGTTCCTTGTTGTTACTTCCCTCGTAGTTGGGTTTTTGGGTTATACATTAGAATTATTCTGTACTGTTTGTAACCTGCTTGTTATTGTAAATAGAGTAAATTACTTTTATGTATACACGGTAGTGTTGTTTGGATAGGATTGTTGTGGCCAGTGAGGCAAATTGTGATTTGCCTGCTATTGTCATGGCGTGATTCTCTCAGCAAGGTGTCTGTTTGATGATCATGACTGTGGAATGCTGTATGGCCAGTGAAGAATGTAATTTACTTGTTATTGTCATGACGGAGTTGTTTGGATAGAATTGCTATGGCCAGTGAGGCAATTGTGATTTGCCTGCTATTGTCATGGCGTGATTCTCTCAGCAAGGTGTCTGTTTGATGATCATGACTGTGGAATGCTGTATGGCCAGTGGAGAATGTAATTTACTTGTTATTGTCATGACGGAGTTGGGAAATTATTATGAGGCAATTATGATTGGCTTGCTACTGTCGTGGCGTGATTCTCGCAGCAAGTTGTCTGTTTGATATCATGATTGTGAAATGTCAAAATCAGTAGAGATTTCGGTAAACTGTGGCGTACGAGTCTTACGCGCGCGAGGTGCGTCCTTAGGGCGTGTGAGCATTTTTAGCGTCTCTCCCCAATCTCGCTCTCTGTTTTTCAGCCTCCCTCCAGACCTTTTGTTTCACTGCTCGCGCGTACTTGGATCAGCAAAATTCGGACTGTTTTGCAGTCTAAGTGAGGCGCGTAATTTTATTGTTACTGTTATCACAGGTAGCCCAAGCTCGAAATTTGAGCATCGGCGAGCATCGGCATTGTTGCGTAACATTCAAAATATAAGGATTTGTATGGGAAAAAACCTATCGTTTCCGTAACCTACGAAAATGAAAGGATTTCAATAAAAAACAGCCTACCTTACTTAAAATGTGTGTTACGTCTCTCCTGTGTGGTCCACGAGCCGATTTATGGCCGTTTTATGGGTTTTTATGGAAACGGTTTTCTCCCTATATAAAGGTTTACCAAGGTTGGGCACTCCAGCGAAGCAGCTCGACTTTTATATAGAGAGAAAACCGTTTACATAAAAACCCATAAAACGGCCATGAATCGGCCCGTGGACCACACAGGAGAGACGTAACACACATTTTAAGTAAGGTAAGCTGTTTTTTATTGAAATCCTTTCATTTTCGTAGGTTACGGAAACGATAGGTTTTTTTCTCATACAAATCCTTATATTTTAAATGTTACGCAACAATGCCGATGCTCGCCGATGCTCATATTTCGAGCTTGGGCTGCCTGTGCTGTTATTTGTCTGATATTGTCTTGAACATGTCCAACCCAGATTAGCGAGTTAACGATTGTGACGGTTGTTCTTGTGTAGCTTGAAATTTGCTTGTTGTTATGACGCAATCGCTGAATATTGCCTAGAATTGATAATCAACTTGTGCAGGAGCCGATTGAGCGATTTCTTTGTTTTTAAATTACGTCATAACACTTTGGCACAATGAACGTTTATTTGGTCAGTGAGATTTGAGGCCTGTTTGCTAAGGCCGTTGTTAACGCCTGAAACTGAAAGGGAAACTTTTTTGTGGTTTTTATAATAAGTTCTGTATAGAATTTGTCTCGGCTTATTGCTCTCCATAGGCGTTGCAGCTTAAGTATGAGGAGTTAAAGAAGTCCATGGACGCCCTCACCAAGTCCTCGGTGGATAACCTTCTGGAGAAGATTCGTCACCTGGCCTCTCCCCTGTTCCGGAATTCAATAGGTTTGAGACCTTAGACCTCTTAGAAGCTTAAAAGAATGCGGCTCAAGATACAAAGCACGAGAAGGCGGGTTATTTTCGCCTCGCGTTTGAGACTCTACGTGGGAAAGCTGATGAGCCCAACGACCAGTTTCGCAATTTTCTCCTTCCTTTGCTTGGTGATAAGGACCAGGAGAAGGTGTTAGAGGTGGTGGCGAAGGTTCAGAAGAATAATCGTCGAAAGTCAGTGAGGCAGAATTCCGGACCTGGTAGAAAAGCCATAGCAGCCCCTTACATGGGAGTTCGTTGCTACTATTGTAATCGCCCTGGGCATATTCAAATAAATTGTTTCAAATGGAAAAGAGATTTGGGCGGCCTTCTGGTTTTTCCCGTGGGGCTCCTCAACCAAATGTTAACACAAATCAGAATAAATAGAGAGATAACTGTGTAAAGTTTGAGCAGTTTATAATCTCACCGCAGTTTCTTTGTATTACCTATGACGGGTTGTTGGTAATAATGATAAGGATGTTGGAAATAAATGATTTTCTCTGTATTGAGCATCCTATTAATGTTCTTGGACTCTTTCCCTTGTATAGATAATAAGTTTTCAAGGGTTTGCATGGAGTGACAGTTGTGAAAAAGAGCATCTAAACAAACTCCCCCGGTCATGCTGGTTCATGACTGTCACCTCTTGCTGGCCCCGTGGGTTCCCCACCGACGTTCTGTTACATTTATTCGTGTTTATAATCAGAATATTTTTGCCCTTCCCTTCTCAGAATTCTTGTCATTTGACTTGGGATTGGGAGTGCGACTCGGAATTTGAAGGAAAACTTTACGCTCATACTCAGTATTCTCCAAAGTCAATCAATTGGGTTGATTGGTTGGGGAACTCAGTTGGGGTTGGCACTGCCGGGGTGGCAGTCTTAGAGCTTTCGAGAGAAGAAATTGACCAGATTTGCCATGGTGATAAACTTGGAGACCCTGCGACATTGCGGTTTAGAGACCCTGCTACTTTTCGCGCTGGAGAAGTTCACAATTACTACCATCAATGGCAGGATATAATTGGCGGTTCTCCATCCGCTCAACAAGTTCAGGTTTTGAAATGGATAAAAGATAAAGTCTCCATTTTTGAATACTTTCAACCCTTCTCTGGTAGTTTCAAGGGGAAACAGTACTGTTCGGATTATCCACCTTCTGAACTTTCCAGGAATAATATGTCGTGTAAGCCCCTCGCGGATTTTGTGAGAAGCACACTGCTTGATCGCTTAGCCTCGGGGGCAGTTTCTCTGAAGGGAAAGGTGGGGGAAGTTGATCCACCCCATCTGGTCCTTCCTCTGACTGTGGAGCCCACCAAGCCGAGATTATGCCATGGCGCTCGTTTTTGAAATCTATGGATGAGGGACATGCCTTTCAAGTTAGATACCCTTTTGGATTTACCAAGATATGTGGCCCGTGATACCTATCAAACAATCCTTGATGACAAGTCGGGGTATGACCATCTCCTCTTGTCCGTGGAAAGTAGAACCTTTTTTGGTATGCAGTGGGGTGGGTGGCTGGAAGATATCTCCTTTTGTATACCACTCCACTGGTTTAGTAGTATCTAATTTCTTCCGATCAATAGGGATACCTTGTTCATTGTACATTGATGACCGGCACAATGGCCAACTTCAGATCCCACCCAACCAAGGAGCCTATGCGAACCTTGCAAATCTCGATGAGCATAATTTAGCAGCTGCGAAATCGGCTATCTTTTTGGTAACTTATTTTCTGATCAAGCTAGGATATTTTCTTGGGTTACCCAAATCTATTCTGATGCCTCGTAAGATTGTCCCATATTTGGGTTTCCTGTCCGACTCCTCTCGAGAGGTATTCCATCTTATTCCTGAAAAGAAGGAGAAGTTTCTTCCTCTTATTGAACAAACCCTGGCATGTTCAATAGTCTCAGTCAAAAGCCTCCAGCGTTTGGTGGGCAAATGTGTGTCATTTTCACTGGTCGTTCCGGGAGCGCTTCTGTTTACCAGGGAGATGAATAATGCTATTTCCAAGGCTTTACGCACATCCAGACCTATCAAGTTACATGAGGCACTGAGGGAGGAAATCTCACATTGGCTTTTTTTGCGTACGTGGGACGACCCCCTCCGCTGGAGAGATGAACGTCATATCCGCATATCCTTAGCAACAGATGCCTCAGCCTCGAGTTGGGGTGGTTCAGTAACCTTGGGTGATCGTATACGGTTGAGGCCTCTGACTACTGGACGAAGGAGGAGCAGGAGCTTGATATCTCCGCAAAGGAGGCACTGGCGCTTGACAAGGTCCTTCTTTCCTTCTTCGACTCTTTAAGGAATGCGTAGGTAGATGGCCTGGTTGACAATCAGGCAGTTGTCTACTCCTGGCAAAGGCAAGGGGGTAGGAGCATGTCCTTGAACAGGGCGATCAAGAAGTTATTTTTCACAACTTCAAAGTTAAATATGACCCTCCATCTGACGTATATCACATCAAAAGAAAATGAAGCGGACGTACCCTCTCGCTGTCTCACAACCCTTGATTGCAAACTTCATCCGAAGTTATGGCAAAGAGTACAACAAGAGTTTGGTGGTCCAAAGGGGCACACGTGTGACTTGATGGCACTTGATTCAAACGCAATGACAGACCAGGATGGTTCGCTGTTACCGCATTTTACGCCCCACCCGTCGCCGCAATCCTGTGGTGTCAATTTCTTTGCGCAAGATCTATCAAGTGGAACCCCGTTTCTGGAGTACCCTTACGTTTTCCCGCCTCTCTCTCTGATGGGTCCTGTTCTGCGTTTTCTGAGATCCCACGGGCGGTCGTGCTCGGTCATAGCCTTTGATGTTTATCCGAAGAGGTATTGGTGGCCTCTTCTCCAAAGTTGTGCCAGTAAATCGTGTAGATTGGCAGTAAAGGGGGAGGCTGGGGCACTTCTGTTACCTTCCAAACAAGGATGGATTCCCCATCCTGGGATCCCTGGGCTTTTGGTGTACGATACTAGGGTATATCTTGTAATTGACTTTGAACAGTAACTATAAACGCATTTGCAATTGCTTTATAAATTTCATCTTGTCTCGTGGAAAGTGTACTTTTTGCTACCGTTGTATACTTTTGATAGAATAAAATTTCAATGTCTCTTATATAAACGTTTCCTCTTCTTCCTTTTACTAGGATTTACCTGTGGTCGCAAAGCTGTTCACTCCTTCTGTGAGGTGTCCAAATTGTAGTTTTACCAATGATTCCGATTTCCGCTTTTGCCAACGATGCGGCTATAAAAGGAAAATCTTACAGAACAAAAGTAGTATGCCTTTCGATGTGGATGTGAACGCTATTGATGATCGTCTTCGACAATTGGCCTTGTTTGATCAAGCAACTTGTTACTCTAAACAAAAAGCTTCGCCTCAAAGGGAATTAGAAAATTTTCTTTCCTCTCTACCAGGCTCTATTACAGTTTCAACTGTTACACCGCGTGATATTTGCCGTTTCTTGGTGCATAAAGACAAGAATGGGAAAACCCAGGTCCATGGTAACGGATGCCCTCATCTGGGGAAGAGAGGCACATTTGATTGTGCTTGCGCGTTAAGACTTTCCTATAAAACTGTAGACTCGTATATTGGTAAACTACGGGCAATCTTCCACGCTATTGGGAGTGACGGGGAATGGGATAGACGCCTTGGCCTTAGAAACCCGGCTGCAGATAAATCTGTTAAGGACTATCTCCGTTTAGTCACGGCTGAGCAGCTACAGGCAAGAGTAACGCCGAAACAAGCTTTCCCATTTTTTGTGGACAAACTTGCTCAATTATCTGATTACATCGATAGAAATTTGCAGTCTCCCAATATCACTCCAACACAGCGTTTTATTCTCGCGAGGGACCAGGCGTATTTTAAGGCGGTATGTTTTAGTGGTGATAGGCCTGGAGATATTGGCCTGGTGAAGGTACCAGAAATTTTGAGATTCCCAAATGATGATGGTTTCCTGTTTAACCACGAGTGGGGCAAAACCTTGAGGGACGGTGATGATAATGTCTTTGGGATCAAACGAAACCCACAAAGATCTGTCCTGTTCAGGGAATAGAACATTATATGGCAGTGGCTCAGCAACTAAGGATCGATTTAACAAGGGGTTATCTTTTTCGCCCAACTACTCCTCAAGGGGGCATACTCGATGCACCATTTAGCTCAACTGCGGCGGAGGCTCGTTTAAAGGGATACCTAAGGGAGATGGGGTCAGACGATGGGGAAACTCTTCATGGCTTTAGAGCCGGATGTGCTATAACCCTGGCATTGTCAGGAGCTGAGTTGTCGGAAATCATGGATCATGTGGGGTGGACACGACGACATACTGCTTTACATTACTTGCAATGAATGATTTTCCAGTAATCGGATACTCATGTTTTGCGCACCGGATTTTGGGATCGCCAGGGGGCAAACATTGCGAGCCGCTACAAAGAATTGTATGGCGTGGAGTTGTTTCTCCGTTAAAAGCAGAGTCTTTGGGCATAGAATGCCGCACTTTGCCGTGATTTTATGAGAAACGGAGGTGACTAATGTTGGTGCGTTGAAATTTCAAGTTTCTGTGTGATTAATGCGATAAATTCTATCGATAAACACTCCTTGCGTGAGGTTGAGTGTGAAATTTATGTTTACTGAACTTACACAGTGATCTACATGAAGAAAAGGTCTCGAAATATATAGTGCAAATTTAGGTATACATGTAGGGGGATTGGCTCATTTAAGATTTTTAGTTTTTAGTGGGGTGATATTTACAAGTGTAACTACGCTCGGCCGCGATCAGCTCTGTGCGGGTTGACGCTGAACAATCGTAGGACGTGGCCATAAAAATAAAAAATCCTCCTTTACTTTGGTATAAACAAAGTAACATTTACGAAATATTTCATGGAAAGTACATGGCATTTAACCATTAGTAGACGGGGCAGAAATCGTACGAACGAGTAAGATTTCCGATACAAAAGCAGTGAGTGTGTAAATAAATACCAAGTTGATGTGCGAAATTCAGAGATTCTATATCTTCCCTCAAAATTATCGGAAAAGGCATTAGAATTCATTGGTGCTCTGGATCATGACAAAACATTCCCTTGTGTTTTTTTGGCTAGAAGGAATCAATATACCAATGTGGGGAAGATGTTTTTCTTTTAAAGTTAATACATATCAAATTCGACAATACATAAGCTTACCTTCGATCGTTGTCACAAACTGGCATAGCGTTGTGATCGCCGCCTAGACGAACGTAATTACACTCGTTGTAAATATCAGCACATGTACTTACAACTGGAAAGGCTTAATAAATGAGTCCACATTCCCCGCTCATTTATACCTGGTAAGTTAGTACTATATATTTCGAGACCATTCAGTAAATTTCACAGTCGACCTTTCGCAAGAAGGAGTGTTTATCGATAGATTTCATCGCATTGATCCCACAAAAACTTACAATCAACGCACCAACATTAGTCACCTCCGCTTCTCATAAAATCACGGCAAAATGCGGCATTCTCTGTCCAAAGACACTGCTTTTAAACGGAGAAACAGCTCCACGCCATACATTTCTTTGTAGCGACTTGCAATGTTTTCCTCCTGGCGATCCGATAATCCTGTGCGCATAACTATGTCTCCGATTACTGGAAAATCATTCATTGGCCAAATTTCTCAACCCGGCGGGTGCATCTGCTCGATTATCGACAGTAGACATTCCTACTGTCACGTCTGAGTGGACTGACGTCAATGTTTTGAAACGTTTCGTCTGTGCCTTCCCTTGACCCACAACCGCGACAAGGTCGTTTCCGGAAAAGTGAATCTTTTCATTAAAATAAAATCTTCTTTGCTATTCACAATACTCAAAATCGAAGCGCGAAGCCAAAACATTAAAATAACAAGTCTTATGCACAAGGGTATGCAGGTGCACGGGGCCCTGAATCCCAAGGGGCAATAATAAATCCCGTTGAACACTCCCTCTCCGCTCAGTCTCTGATCAGCGCCAAGGAGGAAGGTGGAACGGCCCACCCTCCCCAACTCTTTCTTTGCTGAAAATTCGTGTTTGGATAGGGAATCGATTACAGTTTCCACCTCCTCAAGGGTGCTCGATCAATTTTCCCATATCTTAATAACAATGAGCGCGAGTAATTGAGTGTTGTGAAATGGGATAATATTCAAACCTCCTGGCTACTTCAATTTTTATGGAAACCCCTGCAAATGTTAAAGGAAAAGCCATAGGAACGCCGATCAGGTTAGAGTGGGAGAGTATACTGTGGTTACTCCCCAGTTTCTTTAGAACCTCATCCCTCCATCCACTTGTTGATTGATAAGTGAGTTGAACGAGAACCTTCGGTTTTTCGAAATCGGTTCTGAGAATTCAAACTCAGTTCACATTTCTGCTCATTACTCCTAACAAAGCCACCGTAGAAAATAAACCGCTCCTTGGCCGGCGAAGTACAATCTTGCTTCTGTTCTTTGGTCCTGCTTGTAATCTGGGCGAATTAAAAACACAACACGCCCGATCGTTTTTTTAAAAATTGCATTTTAAAGTTACAGTTAGTATGTGTGTTAAATCGAGATGTTAAAACAGAAGAGCCATTGGTTTTTGTGAATGACAAGGGCCACACAGCTTCCTTTGGCTGTTCTCCTATGTACAGGCAGGCAGCAGTGAAATGTCCCCTGCAACTCGGCGCTGGGTTAGTAATCATCGCCACTGTCGTTAAAATCGTTAT
Organism: Porites lobata; assembly: GCA_942486035.1. Classification (NCBI taxonomy): domain Eukaryota; kingdom Metazoa; phylum Cnidaria; class Anthozoa; order Scleractinia; family Poritidae; genus Porites; species Porites lobata. The sequence continues at coordinate 4,245,266 of CALNXK010000001.1, read as the reverse complement.
CCTACTCGTCAAGTTCCATGGACTGGAAATCTACTCGATACCTCAAAATACCTGCAATAACAGCACAAAAAAGAAAATGCCTTAGTAAGCGAAACTTAAGTGATACATACTTACAGATGAAGTGTGTAGCGTGTGTTTGTATATGAACGAAACACTTTCAGCTGTTATTGGTACAGAGGGGGCGGAGTGGGAAAGGTTTCCTTTTCTCCCAAAAAATGAAAAAGAAAAATGCCTCCTTCGTGATCGCAAACGAACGTTTGCCAGAAAGGCCAAATAAAATAAGTAAATAGTTGACTTTATTCAGGTCCAACAGATTAATCCTTGGAAATTGCGCCCAGAAATTAATGAGACACTGTTGGCACGAATTTCTTTATTAAGATCGTCCAGAAAAGAAACGTACAGTGGAACCCCGCCTTACGGCCACCTCGGTGATACGGTCACATCGTTATTACCGCCAATTTTTGGGGGCCGCCCGGCAAAACGGCCATACACTTTCTTGTAAAAAAAACCCTCGTTAATACAGCCCAATTTTTATTGCCCACTGTATTTAAGGAAATATAAACCGTTTTAATCTCTGAATAACATGCTTCAGTGTCAAATTATCGGCGCACTGTACAGCGCATAGTTGTGCTGGGCCTGCAGTACAAGCAGGCATTCATGTCTACTGCTTTAACTCGTTGAAGCCTCTTTAAAGGGTCTTCCAAAGAAGTGATCAAAATTTCTAAAAACTGTTTACACGGTAAGAGAATTGCTAGTTACCTCCTACTCCTCCAAAACCTTTGCAGAACTGTGCTCCTTCTTGGGATTTGTCTGTTATAATTTCAAGCGTTGCACCTAAAAACAGTGTAATAATCGTTGACATTTATAAGACTTCAGTCTCACGACCAAGGGTTGTAGCATGTTTTTCAGTAGCATTTGGAAGTTCCCGATGCAGAGGTTTAGCTGGCGGACTTGCAACGTTCGTGCCGCCCGTACAAACCTTGAGTGCCGGAGGCACGAACTCCTAGGGAGGTCCGGGGGAAAAACAAAATTTCCCCCCAAGAAATTTCTAAAATTGGACTCTCCAAAATGCAATTTCCTGTGTTCCATGGACCAGGCCCCAGTTGTTCAAAAGGTGGATGACACTATAGCGCAATTGGTTTCCCTAACACTTATCCGTTGACCGATGGATAGCGCTATCCAACTTGAGGCATTAAGAAAAAATAATACTCACAAAAAATGAAATATTTGATTTGCCAACTAAAATTATCAGTTTGCAGTTTTTCGTTTTTTAGTTGATTCCAAAATAAATTCCAATCGGAAACAGTGTCCATTGTCTATTCCAGTTGTTGCATCGACTCATCAGAATAATCAGTTTACTGAAGCTATATCAGTGACCTATAATTTCGTGTGTGAGCTACCAGACGCTACCTGTCAAACAACCGGACGTTGCGTCCAGAGTCCGGCCTGAAACGAAACCCCTGGTTCTGGGGAGTACAAAACAAGGTGTTTTATATAAGTCTGTTTTGACTCAACCAAGTGGTGACTGGATATCTAAATTTTAACACTTACCAAAGGTTTTATAATTGTTTGCAAGCCACTCCAGTAGGGGCATCTTCTCAACAAGTTCCAATTCAACTCCAGTCTACACAGGCAAAGAAAACGGTCAGCAGAAACTACAAATGGGCTTCAAAAGTAAAACATAACGTCAATAAATTATTGATTACAAACCTCATTGTCAATAGAGTAAGTCTTGTCTTTCTCTTGTTTGGAATTAAGATGAAGGATCTTTTCCTCTGAGGAGAAAAGTTAATTTCACATTTTTAGATGCTACTACTTAAACACTCACACTTCAACTGCTCCTACACTACTTGAGAATGGTGTTTTCCGCTACACTCTGGGATGAATAGGTTAAGGTTTAACTGTTGGGACATCATGAATTGAGATGGAAAGGAACGCAAACAATGTACAAGAACTGAGAAAATGTCTCTCGCAACTATCTTTAAATTATCTATCTTTAAACTTCTCTTGGAACGGCTGTAATACCCAGGAGACATGAAAAACAAAGGTTGTGCAAAATTTTGGGGGGCAGACAAGGTGTATTATGAGAGACGTGCAAATGGCGAATAGGAATTAACAAGGCTAATAAGCCTTGTGAATTTATTTGCAGCATCCGCACGTGGACGTTGTATTTGCCTGTTGGAACTTGCTATTGTTTTAAAGCTGAAAAACAATTTTAAAAAATCCAGCGGGGAAATGCAACGGCTGCAAATGAATCCACTCTGAGAATGTGGCTTGATTAGCCTCATTGATTCCTATTTAGCGTTATCCTGTACTATTTTTTCAGGACAACGTTATTGAAATTAGGTGTATCTAAAAATGTAAAAATAATGGTTTTGAGCATTCACCTACCATCTGTTTGGTGATTTTTCAGAACAAGTCGACTGATTTCAACATTCTCCCACACAATAAGTATGTCCACTGCTCTCATTTCTAATCCCTAAAAATAAAACATGTCATTTCCAAATCATTACTGCAAAAATTGTAAAATTTAGCACTCTTTCAGTGCTTTTCTCTTTAACTTAACAAAAGAGAGAATTAACATGTCGTTTTATTCTCTTGGAACTGCTCAAATGATTTCTTTCAATCCTTGAATCTTTAACATTGACGCAAAATACCCTTCACAAAATATTCCCTTTTGAGTAAGGAAACTGACGAAAACAATGCCTTTCCACATGTACTTGGAAAAAATGCCCTAGTTCTTTTAATATTCCTCCTTGTTAAAAGATGCTATGCCAAAGGTTCAAGTACATGATTTGGTAAATATTCAAAACACAACTCTAAGGGTGTTTGTTGAGGGCTTTTTGGCTCTCAGTCGTTTTGTCCTTGCAGTAATGATGACCCGTAACTTACTTTGTCGTGCATGAGGCACATACGTGTACCCAAAATAAACAATCAATCTCATCTATAGAGACCAATTATTGCAAACAATATTCCTCACACAAACCTAGGGCTGCAAATATTTTTTTTTCGCTTGAAAGGACATACGTCCTACTAAGACACCATCTTAGTCGGACATTACCAAAAAAGGTTGAACATTATGTCCTTAAAATTACTGAGCTATTACATCTTCACGATCGGACCAATCAGTTTGTGTTTCTATTACTTATTATTATTAATAGTAAAATATACCACTTCACGTCTACTTAGGTGGAGTAAGGAGAAAAAAGCGCCATGACAAAAGAGATTTTGATTTCGTGTGTTGTTTTTGTAATGAGAAACGAGAAAGCCATTGCAAAGTGTCGTGCTGGCCCAGCCATGCAGTCTTGTCATGTTTGACTTATGTAAATAAATAATTATCTTTACTTACATTTGCAAAATTATTTGCTCATATCCGGAGCTTGTACAGATAAACTAATGAATGACAGTGTAAACCTTATTCAAGAAAATGCTACTTTTCGGGTAAAACAAAGGACACAATACGTGTTAAAAAGATTCAGCTTAATTCACTTGAATTTTCAATAAACAAGATTCATTGGAGCCGAATTGCTCAGAATTTTAATTTAATAATTTCATAATTATGTAACGGAAACATGTGAGAAAGAAATCAGGGTATTTCAACAAACCTTCAAGGTATCTTCCACACCAAAACAGAATTTTCCAGTATCTTGAGAGATTTCATCAAAGTATCTCCCTACGCAAAAATAAGAAGGACTAAGAAACACCACAAGAGAGTTCAACAAGTATCACTACAAACTCACTAAAAACTTAATTGCCTTAATTTGACTCAGACCAATTTTGAAATTTCCCACTTTCAAATGTATGCAAGTCATGACCACACCCACTCTAAATAATATTTTTGGATTGAACAAAACACGCAGGGATCAATTTAATAAAACTTTTACAAGTGTATTCCACAAACGAATCTACAAGTGTAGCCATTTTTTTAGGGTCTGAAAACAATAACTACACTGAAAATTACAATAATTGAAAAAGTTTTATAACTTGACCACAGAATACAAAAACTGCACAATGCTTGTACACAATTACAAAGCAGTGTGCAAAGAAAGTATTGTCCAATAGCCCGGGGCTACTGGATTTTGCTATCAAGCTAGTGTGTTCCGTTCTTAAGTTGCTTGATGGGCAAATGATGTTTTTACAGGGAATTCAAATCACAAAAGAACTGTAATCTAACCTGCTCAGTAAAAATTGGCTTTTGTGCTAGCTCAAACGACTTTTGGGCTAGTACATGGTAACTACAGCTTGTCCTAATGGCAAGGTGTGAAAATCCCTTTCTTTGCACCCTGCAAAGTATTGTTATTTCGGTTTTTACTTAGCAATTTCCAAGGGCCCAGTTACACCGTACTTTCAGAGCATGGGAATGCTGAAGAGTTGGATAAAAGAAATTAACAGACATGAATATGTCACCTATAACTTTCGTTTCTTGAATAAAATTGACATTTGGAAGAACCTCTGAAGCAAGTTCAATTGCCTGGAATAGAGAAAAACATTGAGTACCTTCAAATCAAATGTACATTATCCAGAGATTAAGACATTTCAGTTTTTTATTGCCTTGCACGAATTACTTAGAGTTTGTATTTTCTACTCTACTAACCATTAGTATTACAATACTTAACAACAACAGAGAAAGGAAAAGTGTGCCAGAAAAATGTGTGCAGAGACTTTCAAGTTGGTCATAGCCTGTTCCAGGCGTTCAGATAGTAGAGCGCGGGAGTAAAATTCACGAAGAAAAAAAAAACGAGGGGAGACGGGGGGGGGGGGAATGGGGAGGGAACACCTGTAAACATTCCCTTACAGAGCTTTTTCCGCCCTTAACTGACCACCTACCGCGTAACTGTGACATGAACTACAGTTTGACTGAATTGTGAAACAAAGTGTTGATAGGCTCGACGAGACCCACAAGCTCGTTATAGTGTGAAACGTGACCTTTGAGTTAGCTTTCAATAAACAACATCAGAGGTTTTCCTTCTTTTAACTAAGCAAATGTAATTTTTGCCGCTCTGAGTCTAACATTAGGATGGTCAGTCATGCATACTGGGCAATTATTTCCTGCAGTTTGTTTCTGAAAGGATTTGATTACAGATGCAGTTAAGTATTGATTTTCTTTGACCTCTGTTAAAGCATTGATCTTTTTATTGTGGCTAAATAACCTTTCAAATAAGACTTTTTTTGCCTTTCTGGGCTTCCATAAAAGATCTCACATGCACACCTTCCTTCCACATTGCTGTGTCTTCGTCCATGCCTTCCTCCTGTCCCCATCCTATGGCTGTTGTTGCTGTTATTCCAAATCTCTTGAGCTTGGTTTCATTATGGCTACGAGAGGCGCAACGATGATGATCGCGGAAATTGACTCGCCAACTTTCCTTTGATTACGTTCATTATTCATGGAAAGAGTAGAAAAATGAAGGTCTTCTAGAGCCCGTTGGAAGAATTGCGAAAACGTCCTGGCCCCGGCAAACGAGATTCAAGCAAGTTTTCTGCTCTTCAGGAAAAGATTCCACATACAGAAAATGCTCGATTGCATTGTCTATAGTAGCGTCGATGTCTGCATGATTCGATAACAGATGTCTCTCTCCCCCCATATCGCATTCCTCATCAATGTTACCAGTGCTCGAGTGTTAACAGAAGGTGTCATAATCGACCAATAAGAGGGTATACTGGAATCCAGTATACCGGAAGGACCCTTTGTTAACAATTTTTACAGGCATTCCCTCGCTCTCGCCCCTAAGCCCCCCCCTCCCTTCTTTCCCCAGTGTACAATTTAACTCGCTCCCCACTGACTGCCGCCCTCTACTATCTGAACGCCTGGAACAGGCTAAGTTGGTCAAAGCCATAAACAAGCAACTGGCTGAGTCTAAATAACTCTGTCAGTTCACACAATGTGCACAAATTTTATAGGCCATATTCAAACGTAAGTCCCTCTTTATTTGAAAGTATAATTTTCAATGCATCTGATTAGCCTCAAAGATAGGTAATATCTTACAGACCTTGCCTTCTTAGGCTGTACTGTGAGTAATTAATCCTATTTTTTTCCCCATTGCCTTATGGCTCTGGCACTTTGCATAATTGGGCCCAAACTCAACCACAGAGGTCTTTAACTTAACAGTACCGCAGACCGAGAAGATAAGGTTCATATTAGAGTTATGACGCTGTATACGTTACTACAAAACAGGCTGACCTGATTAAAGCCATTTTCACCTTCATATGACACATCTACGAGCTTCAATACTTTTGATTGTAACCTCTGAAACAAGCAAAGAGTGAAAAAGACATAAAAGGTCACCATACTGGACCATTGCTAACAGGGGCAACATTAAGAACTAGCAAGAACAAACTCTTTTCACAGTGTTAGTTGGGGTTGGCATTGAAGGTCATGGGAGTGACATTAGTGAGCCCCTGTACCAATGAAAAGAATGATTGAGTGGGATGTAGCTGTTTGAGCCCGCAAAATTCTCTGCTGTGTAAGAACACCAGTTAAATAGTAGCAAAACAGTGGAGAGTGAAAAGACTCATGTTAATCTAGACAGCATAAAACCACACATACTAGAACTGTAGTGTACATGGGGAACAGCTGTCAAATGGTTTTAGGGAACTGCAGTAGAACACTGACGAGGTATTTGCACAGATGTCAACCTCAAGAAACTTTGTCTATTGCCTAATTTCATACCGCACGGGGGCCTGGCACTACCGGATTTTCCCGGACTTTTTAAAAAGTCCAGTTTCAAAATGGCGGATAGTCAGAGGATAGTCAGAGTAAAAACTCGAACAAAAGCATTCTTTTTCGAAGAAACATTGATTAATATTCCCTCGGAGAATCTTCTTTAACTTAGTAAGGAAAGGATACTTGTCATGCCCTGAAGCTAAACTTAAGGAGCCGACACTCAGCTGCAAGTGCAAGCAATTGTTCGATGAACAGGTCGCTCGAACCAAAGATGACTATAAATTTTCTACAGCAAAGGATCCTCTGTTTAATTCCACCGGCTTCTGTATTGTAGAGGATCATCGCAGGCAAGAACACAGAATGTGTACGTACCGATCGTAACCTAAGTATGCTGGAGTAAAGACTTAAAGAGCGGCCGTCCGTAAATATCGCCTGGGGGTGTGCAAAATGAAAAATCGAAAATCCCCAAACTTTGTCAGAATATAGGTCTAGGTAAACTATTTCTAGAATAATAACTTTTAGTTCGATTGGATCTTTATTTTACGCGTACGGCGACCGAGTCGGTTCGGAGGCTCTCAGATCAGTTTTCACGGGCTCAAAACCATATATTACTTAAAAATCGTTTAAAAATTAAAGAAGTAAAAAACTCTGCCTCTGGAAATCTTAATAGAAAGAACACAACCTAACCAATAGTTTCGTTGTGAAATTTTGCTTTTACCGATTTTTGACAGACATAAGATTGCCAAATTTCAGACACAAAAATCACTACTTGGTATACGGCTTTGAGCCATAACTTACCTACCGATAGAAAGAGCAAGGTGCCTTCCTCAAATAAATGCAATAAAAATTTTGGGCAATCCTGCAGGGAAAATTTTTGAACGCCAAACAAAAGCGACGCTTGAGGTCAAAACACTCCATTTTGTCACGACATTCCAAGGGCAAAAACAACGATACTCCCGGTTAACAAGATACTCATGCGTTTTTCCGCCTGGAACTCTTTCCATTTGCCGAGGCAATTTGTTTTTGAACAGCTATATGCCTTGTTCTGTGCATTTTGTTGGGAACCGTTAGCTAACAAGTGACATTTTGCGTCTTGCAATATCTATACTCTTCTTAAGTTGTCGCTGTCGAAAGCCCATTGAAACGTCATAGCTTTTTAGAACTCAAAATAATTCACGCAATTCAACGTGGAATTGTAACTTTCTTAATATGATACTAAGAAACCCTATTTATACACCTACCATTTCTTTAAAGCCTATCAAAGATATGCAGCAGCATACTGTCTTCCCTTCCTGTGCCAAATACTTGTATATTACCGAGCGGGAATGTCACGTTTGCGTGACACAGAACAGGAAGTGCAATGCACTTCAAACCGGAAGCTGACTCAACAATTTATGTAGTAGGCCTGGACAGTCACTCAAAACTATCCCAGCCTGAAACTATCCCGCCCTAGGACGTTTTTCTTTTTTTTCCTTTATATTTTAGCTGATTAGAACTTTTTTCTAGCGATCCAACGTTGACAACCAGCAGGATCTTCGTCTACAGCGTCTGGAGTTTATTTCTAAAGTTTCGTAATGGGCAACAAAAAACAAGAACCTTTTATAACCGTAAACAACAATCTTTAAAAAGGCTCTAGCTTATCACTAGTTAAAAAATGAGAGAAAATAAACTGAACTAACTGATTGAACACACTATGACAACCTTCCACTTCCGGTTTAGAAATAAACTGCATAAGGGGTGGACGAAGATCCTACGTGATGGTTGTCATCGTTTGATCTCTAGAAAAAAAAGATCCAATCAGCTAAAATATTGAGAAAATAAAACTGAGACGTCCTGAGACTACTTCATCGTGTATCACTCGAGTACACAACGCCGTCAGCAGCTGCAAAATTGGCATCCACAAAGAGAACATCTTAAGCTCTTCCAGTGAAACAGCATTCGGCCTTAATCCTTGAACCTGAAACAAGCAGCAGAGGCGTGCAGCGTGCTGCCTTCAATGTACGTATTTTTTTTTTTACCATATTTGGAATATTATCACAGGATACCCATCCATTATGGAAATGGTGTCAATCTGTACAAGTTGCTAGACAGTTACCGAGCCGAATCTGTCTACGCCTAGATTTAAATTTAGCTGAAACTTTGTTTTTCTTTAGGTTGTGTTTTACACTTAGCGTCAGTAACATCCACAGCTCCCAATTCCACACCCCGACTCCCTGCCCCACCCTACCTCCGCACACGTACAAGCCGCGAGACACAGTCCCTCGTTAGCTTGGATGCCAGGAGATTTAGCAGTGAGGCCATTCAAATACTTACTCCAAAACGGGTAAATTTGCTTATCAGCTTACCAGATTTTCTGTTATTACGCAATGAAATTGGAAGAATACTGTACTGCAGAATGTTAGAAGAGAGTAGGTGGACATGTTTGAAATCTCAGTAATTAGTTACAAGAGCACGATTTTACGTGTTCATCGATCAGTTTTCTTCGTTTCTCTTCGTTTTCCAGATCAGCACATCAAACGCAACATTGACAAGCCCAACGACACGGGATACCAAACAAAGTTTTATACGGGGAGTCACTGCCCCAGGAATGAACCCATTACCCATTTATATACCATTTTTGACTGAAAAGGTCTCCTTTTTCGTGCACTTTCCATTTAAAATGGTGTCCCTTAAAAAGTCGCTTTTCTTTGCATCCCGCGTTAAATGCACCGTCCCTCCCTTTTTCCTATTTTTAAACTCTATGAATAGAAAAAAAAAAACAAAAAAAAAGATATTTTCTCTGCATTTTGTATTTTAATCCTTCCTTTTGGGTCCTTTTCTCAACCTTTCATTTATACTTTTGATATTAAAATCCACTACCCTCCAACATACCTGAAACCTTAGCTACCCCTTTCGGGCGGAGCCAGTTGCCGTATACGCTATTTATATCACAGAGAGTTACCCGGGCGCTCAGCTGGGGTAAATTTCACCCAAGGGTGTGCTTCTCCTCGAGCACGCTGCTTCATTTTTCATGATTCTGTCCAAGATTGTAGCTCCATGGGGTGTTCCTATAATCTGATGATCTTTTAGCTTAAAATAAGCGCGCATGCCAGGATCAGCAGACCAGATATCCCAAAATAATAGATAACGCATGTGGCATAATTTTTTGTTTCTCAAAGGTTTCGTAATCAGTTCGTCGTACTTTCAACCAGCCAACAGACATATCTTTTTTACTTTTAGATTTTAGTTTTGGGAAGGATTTAGTGAATTATGCAGCACAAATCTTACTTACTCCAGAACTTTTCAGACACAGAGCTACTGATACTCCCCTCCCCCTCCCTCTGGAGCATCACCCTACCCTAGGACAAAAGTGAGTAACGCATTCTCCTTCCCGCTCCGAGCAGGGACACTAATCAGTGATGTGAAGGGACCGCAATAGCCGGTTATATATTTCCAAAACATCTTCATTTCCTAAGAGATAAGTATTATATTTAGTCTTTATACATCGTTATGTGAGCCAGCGTCGGTAAATCTGTTCTTTTGTGTGCATGAATGCAATTGAGAGTAAGTTTTGAACCTGGGGTTTTGAACGCTGTCAAACATTGACCGCCGGTTAAAATTAGGCTTTCGACTTCCAACGGGCGCATTGTAAGTGACATAATTAGGCAAAAGAAGTGCAAATAAGTCGCGTCTAATCAATATTGCTCAATAGCATAGAGCTTTTTGAGGAATCTGGCCAATAGAGCATTTTTATTGATTTAACCGCCTTCGAATGTCGTGACAAAATGGCGTGTTTTGACCTCAAGGGTCGCATTTGTTTGGCGTTCAAAAATTTTCTCTGCAAGATTGCCCAAAAATTATATAGCAGTTATTTGAGGAAGACACCTTGCTCTTTTTATTGGTAGGAAAGTTATGGCTCAAAGCCGTATACCAAGTAGTGATTTTTGTGTCTGAAATTTGCCAATTTTATGTCTGTCAAATATCGGTAAAATAAGTAAAATTACTAAAATTCCGAAAAATATTAGATTTGCTGTCGAATAGGAAAATTTCACAACGAAACTATTGGTTAGGTTGTGTTCTTTCTATTAAGATTTTGAGAGGCAGAGGTTTTTACTTCTTTAATTTTTAAACGATTTTTAAGTAATATATGGTTTTGAGCCCGTGAAAACTGATCTGAGAGCCTCCGAACCGACTCGGTCGCCGTACGCGTAAAATAAAAATCCAATCGAACTAAAAGTTATTATTCTAGAAATAGTTTACCTAGACCTATATTCTGACAAAGTTTGGGGATTTTCGATTTTTTCATTTTGCACACCCCCAGGCGATATTTTCGGACGGCCGCTCTTAAAAGGGCAGTACAGAAGGCTTACCTGGATTATTCCCGTCGAGGAAAAGAGATTGAAATGTCCGTGAAAGGTACTGAGTGTAGTGAACTTTGTGGCGTTATGTATGTTGAACCTAGTGTTCTTAAATCACACGCAGGAGAATAAGGGACTAGTCCATACTCAGTGCAGGGCCTCAGTCAAAAAATAACTATATACTATATACAATTTATCCCCCCAAGAAAAATTACTTCTTTATTATAACATTGCTCAATGCACGAGGTCTGGTCACAGGAACTTCAGTGTTACCGGACGAGAAATGCCTCTCTTTTAAGACTGAAGTGTACTTGCTTTTATCTGTGTTCAGTGAGAATTGTCTCTGGTCCGATCTTTAGGATTTTTTGCTGAGACCGTACGCAGCGACGGAGAGAAAACATAATGTAAGCCTTGCCGACCTAATACGATGTTGCCCTTTCACTCAGGGTCACTCTGTTGTGTTTCGCTTTATTGGTAGTCTTTATTTTATGGTTTGTAAAGACAGGTACACCCACTCTCTTATCATTCCCCAATATTCGGTTGGATCCAGCGCCGTAAAAAAAGCTAAATGCGACGGTTCTTTGTTCAAATATTTGTCGAACAATTCGGGAATCCTTCCAATACTTCCAAGTAGCGAAAGTCTCCGATTTGATCTTTCTTTTCTCAAGGTTTTAATCAAAGTTCTTCATAGCAGTAAAACAACTGTTCTTTGCTGTAAAATATTAACTTTCTGGAGCAATCTGGCCCTTAATATCGTTTCAACTGCACGCAATGACCTCTGCTTTACCCTCTGTGTTGGAAGCCATTTTGAATCCGGAATTTAAAAAGTCCGGGAAAATCCGGTAGTGCCAGGCTCCCGCGCGGTATGAAATTAGGCAATATATCACCTTAAACCTATTAAGAGATATTCCTTTCTGGTTTACCTTTTGCTTAGACAACACGAACCAAGGACTTGGGGTCCAAGGACTGTAAATTAAGTTAAAAATGCATTTCTAAAACAGCCACACACAATAATTCTAAAAATAATTCTATAGGAAAATTCATTACCTGACGAGGGAATTCCACGTTAAACTGCACTTGAAAACCGATATCGCACGAATCGCTAAGTCAACTGTCAGAACTGTCATTGCGTTGGCGAATAGGAAGCAAGGTCAGTCGTACACGTTTGACCCTTCGACAACTTTTTTTGTACCTTGTGCTTGTTTTTACATTTGTTTTCAAACTTTTTTACATGTAAACAAGCTTCACACTAATCGTGAGGATAAATAGAAGTATTTCACTGAATTTACAAGCCGTTTATCTATAACATCTTTTTTCAAATTGGTCATTTGCTCGAGAAGGAAAATAATTTACACCTTTTACCTCTTCAGCGGCAAAACTGAAAGAAATGAAGTGTCCAAGCGAAAGCACTGAAAGTTTAACGTCGCGATTGATATATGGTAAGTACCTTGAAATGTTTTAGAAATGCTGTTCAAGTTCAGCTCTGTTTTGTACTTTTCTAAGTATCACGATTCAGGACGATTGCAAGAGGCGTACTCTTTTTCGTGTTTTCACTGAGGGGCCATGTCGTCTTTGAAGGTATTTACACGTATTTCTTCTCCTGTATATGTGACAATCGATTGTCGCTTTTCCGTTTTGTTTGGTTAAACTTTGGCTTGCCATTTTCTGGGCCGTGTTCACAAGATTTTCTTGTTTTCTCGTTGTCGCATGCGAAAGAGGTTTTTTATGCCTCTTCGAGAATTTGTAGTTCAGTTCAAAACAAGGAAGA